>JAQJVL010000034.1:4267280-4495840 GCA_035578905.1 Stictocephala bisonia | reverse complement strand
TATCTATTCTATTTTCTTGTTCTTTCCTCTTCAGCTGTTTTCCAATAGTATTATTGATTTCTCTAAGTGACACAATCAATACCACTCTAAGTGTATGGGTGGGCAGGTGGGTAGATACCACTCTAGGTGTATGGGTGGGCACGTGGGTAGATACCACTGTAAGTGTATGGGTGGGTGGGTTGGTCAATACCACTCTAAGTGTATGGGTGGGTGGGTTGGTCAATACCACTCTAAGTGTATGGGTGGGCAGGTGGGTAGGTACCACTTAGGTGTATGGGTGGGCACGTGGGTAGATACCACTGTAAGTGTATAAGTGGCCGGGTGGGTAGATACCACTGTAAGTGTATGGGTAAGTGGGTGGGTCAATACCACTCTAAGTGTATGGGTGGGTGGGTTGGTCAATACCACTCTAAGTGTATGGGTGGGTGGGTTGGTCAATACCTCTCTAGGTGTATGGGTGGGCGGGTGGGTAGATACCATTCTAGGTGTATGGGTGGGCGGTTGGGTCAATACCACTTTATGGGTGGGTGGGTTGGTCAATACCACTCTTAAGTGTATGGGTGGGTGGGTTGGTAGATACCACTGTAAGAGTTTGGGTGGGCGGGTGGGTACATTTAATTTACGGTATTGTGTGCCTTTTGTATCCATTCTGTTTTAATGTTGAATGTAATATTTGTCTTTCTTTCTACCAGTGGTCATTCCACGCCAATTCAACCAGAAAAAAATAATTTTTTTAACCCACCATCTCAGATTTATATGAAACTTGGTATCTTTGTTCTATATGTAAATATAAGTAAAACTACCTAATTTGAAATTTTTATCTCACTTAGTTTTCCAGTTATTTCACTTTAAAGTTTTTACGTTTTTCAATTCCTGCACTCTGGAACAAAACATGACATAGAGTAAAGAAAATAATTTCTCATTTGACACCCAATCTTTATGACATTTTCAAGGCAGGTTCTTTGAGTACTAAGGAATTTAAAAAAAATTTCACTAGTCTAATTTAAACCTAAAATACTATTAAAAATTACATTTTTCATTTTTTGTTCAGTTTTACGTTAAATTCAATATATCAAAAAGGGAATGAGATAACTTTTTTACCTAAATTATCTGCATGGTATGGGTTTTAATTTAGTAAAATAATTATTCTGTGTATTTTGTTCATTTTATTTATAAAATACATTGCAAGTTTCAATATATTAATTACAAGTGATGTAATTTTTTTCAATAACAATGAATAACTATAGCTTTTAAAGGAAATATATAAACTGCATTTTAATGTTTAGAAAAGTATATTTAATAGTAAGCAATGTGAATTAAAAATATTTGAGTTCAGATATGATTTATAGACTCAGTATTAAAATATAAACTTAATATCTACGTACAAATTAAGTATACAGAAACCTGTTCTTACACACACCAAATGTATATCATTAGACCCATTTCACTGAGAAAACTTGCAAGCTGAAGAACTAATTTTTTTGTTTGAATATATTTTCAACTAATCTGGTGCACTCTGGTGGGAATTGATAGGTCCTTCCTGTTGGAGTGTGTGAAGGCTCAACCACTGCAAGGATGTGTGGAATTGGCATGTCACATACATCATCTCGTTTGGGCCAGTAAAAAGAAGGGGATGGTCCTGCTGGGTGAAGAAACTTTACTGTTACATCTCCATCTTCTTTGGCAACATTAGTACCATAGTACCAGAGATTGTCATATCTACAAGCAATGAAGCGAGAGGGATATAGATCTTCTTCTTTAACATTTAAAGTTAATCCTCTTTCAAGTTGAATGTTAGACTTGTTTTTTCATCGCAACTGACTCGCCTTGCTTCTATAGTTCCACAACAGTCGAGGGGTCTGTAATCGTGAAAACTTCTAGTACCTGGAAGGGTATTCAGACCTTCAAAGCGTTTTGCGAGCTTACAACGAGTTTGATCTACTGAGTCTTTTGAGATAAAGTGGAAATTGATTTTGGCAATGTTGGATTTACAAAATTGAGAAAAGGTAGTTGCAGTCAGTATTTAACTGTCAAGAGGCCTTTGATGACTTGCTTTTCGCGCCAACCGTTTAACAGTTCCTCCAATACCGTCGCATTCTGTTTTGCCATGGCTTGTAGCGAAGAAAGACCATTGGCCTTTAATTTTGAAGTCTTTTTAATGAAGTGAAAGGTTCATGACGTTGTATTTGTTCTTTTACTGCCCTGCACAATCGTCACTAATAATGAATGTCTGTGATGTTAGGAAAATTGTCCTTGTATTAGAGTTTCTTGAATTTTATAAACCATACAAACATCATGATTCAAGTCATCAGAAATTATATAGTGGGATGAGACTAATTTTTCCTGGTCAATACACAAATTGATGATTGGTGGATGAACAGTCCAGGAGTCTGAGGTCCAGTGGTAACCCTGGACCTCATCTTGAATCATAAATGAGTAATTTTCACTAAAATCCATTGATATAAGATAGCTATATTTGACTCACAAGCATCTTTAAGGCTTTTAAAGTAGCTTGACTGGCTTTTGGCAATGTAAGAATGAGGGATTAATTTTTCTACTTTGGACGTAAGTTCATGGACAAATTCATGAATATTTGATGTTTGTGTTACCATCTGCGTCCGATCTGTAGCAACCCACTGCTTGTAATCTATTCAATCATCTTCTTCATAGTTTTCAAACTTGGTTTGCAAGAATATGGTCAGATTTTCTTTAGATGGACATTTTTCACATCCCGTAAACATACAGTTTTGATTTGAATTTTCACACAAAATCAGTTTTTGTAGATCTTTGTAACTCTCTTCTAATTGTGCTGTATGTATTAGAAGTATTACATTTTGATGGATAGTACATACACAGACAGAGTGAGTTCCACTGGCACCAGCCAGAACACACCATTTGGGGCAAAGTGTATAAAACTTAGAGAACCCTACTTTTATTTCAGGATATTCCCATTTAAATTTTGCAAACATTTCATTCAGATTACTTAAAATTAATCTTTTCTTCTCATATTGTTTTTCCCCTAAGCTTACTACATCTTTCATACCAGGTAAAACTCTTGACTGCTCGTCACTCTGATAGAAATTGACAACTAAGTCAACAACCTCGGGACTCAGTATCTTTCCTTTCCTTGCTTCAGGTTCTGCCAAAAACTTTCTGTACTTTTTCTTTATACAATTTTTTGCTTGTACAAACATCATCTACCTATCGATACCATGCTTTTGGTTTCAAATCAGACGTTTCAAGTGCTTTCTTTTCAAATATTTTCATATAGAGATTAGCTGCTACTGGTGATAGAGGTGGTCCCATAGCTGCCCACTCAGTTTGTTCATAGAACTTTCCATCAAAGAAGAAATAAGCGGATGTGAGGCATAGTTCAGCTAGCTCCGCTAAATCGTTATTAAAAATTTCTTTGATTAAAAACTGATTCTTTGAAACAATTGAAATAATCAAGAATGAATAGGCATACTAAGAATGAAGATACAGAAAAGTTTGCAGTTGCTGAACATAGCACAAAAAGTAATCATGGAGTTTTATTTGACAAATCTAAAGTCCTTGCCAATATCCCACATTACTACCCAAGAATTGTAAGGGAAGCTATAGAAATACACAAAAGAAGAAATATTTTTAATAAGGATGATAGTATACGGCTTCCAAAGACATGTGAATCCATTTTAAGTAAATTGAAATAAAATGGAAGAGTCAGCCATATTAATTTTCTTCGGCCAATGACCGTAGGTCATGTGGGTCATGCCACCGCCTCCTTCTCCAGCATACCTGCCAAACCAGTCCCCACCCCACCACCTGTTATAAAAGCTGGAAGGTCACTCGCCGAACTCGGTATCAGAGAAACCACTGATGATGCCACATCACAGTATGGGCGAAATGTTTGGTTATCTTGTAAATATTGTAGATAGTACCTTGGCGTTGTCACTGGAAAATGTAGATTTCATTCTTCTTGCCGCAAAAATCAAAAAACCAACTATACGGTAACTTATAAGTATTTTTGACTTACATCCGTTATTTTTAGTCATCCTTTTCTGATTCTTTTTTTATGCCGAAAGCGTAGTTGAAAACTATTTTGTTTAAAACTATTATTTTTCAAGATATGACAGAAAAACTACTTTTACAGTGAATCGCGATTAGTAGCTGTTACATGATCATTATAAATAGCAACTATTAACCATAAAAATAAATTTACATGTATTTTTGCCGAAGGGACAGCCAACAATACCTGTGTCAGAGGCCAGGCACCCAATTTTAACTCAAATTTTGAATTTCGTGAAGGATATGTTAGGTTAGTACAGTGATAGGTGGTTTTTTGGGTGAAAATTATAATTATTCTGCAAAACTAATCACATATTTGTGTTCAGCATTAAACGAGTTTTTCGATATTCCATAGGAAAATTAGTTTTTCGCATACCTAATGAAATAATATTTTCTGAAAACCTAATTCAGTTTTAACCACTTTAAAACAGCAAACTTTAATTTTTTGAGGTGAGTGTGAACTGTTTTAACTACTGAAGGCTCATTAATCAGCAGAACATAGGCCATAGTTATGAAGTAAAGTCGTTTTCGTTAAGTTTGTAAGCTTGATGATTATTCAGATTTACTTTAAAGTGAATTGTATGTTTACGTTTGTTACAGATGATTCCATCTCGTTGATCGATTTCAGCAGTCCTATCTCAAAACGCACATTTTACACACCTTTGATTCCGGTACCTAATGATATAAACCGCTTGTCTGTATCGCCGTCAAATAGTAATCCCTTTGATATAATGGTGAAACAAACCATTTCTCCAGAGATCATAGACAATGATCCTTTTGAATGTGCATCTAAAACGAGGCAAACCAATTTGAATAAAAGTAAATATAAATCTTTTGAAAGAAGAAAGAATAGTCAGTTAGATGAATTAGTAGTTAATCAAGATATAAACCAATTAAATGAAAATATCAATATGGAACAAGAAACATTGACTGAAAAAAATAAACAGAACTGTGATAATAGGCTCCTCACTGAGAAAACAAATGATTTATTTAATATTTCTACCGTCGATAAAGAAGTAACGACACTTCCAAGTAAGTCAAGTGTACTTCTCAGATGTGGTGATAGTAGTCTGTCCCAAGTTTCAGGTGATTTTTCATCTGAAGAGGGTATAAAGGCTACTATTGCTAAGCGAGTAGATAAATGTATCCAAAAAGTACTTAGTAATAGCATGATAAAGAAAAAAGGAGATGAGAAACAATGTAGTGGATTTAAATACAACAGAAAATCAGCGTCCTTTACTACAACCTCCACTAGTAATAAATTGTGTGACAGACTAAACAAAAGCTGCTCCGATCCTGCTCCTAAAGATGACTCGTTTATCATAAATACTCCTGAAAGCTCAATATGTTCCTGTGACACACCCTTGAGTTTCCTGTCTGGAGAGGTAATTTATTAGTTAAACAATTTCTAGTAATTAGAAAGGTGGTTCTTTTATGTTCTATCTTATACAAAAATGAGATTTATAAATTAATTATGTTGTTAACCCTTCGACAGAGAATTAAACACATAATATTTCATGATCTATTAAGAGTCTTCATCACCCCTCTGAAAAACGCTAAAAAACATAGTTTTATAGTCTCCTGTTTCGGACACTAATTTTCAATGGATTGTCTTAAAATTCGGTAACCGTATAGTTGAAGAGTTACGGCATGCCCCTTATACCTGATATTTGAAAAAAATTAATTAAAATAAGCAAATTTGTCTTATCTGAATTGTATGATTTATATGGTTTTTTTGTAAGGTTACTGAAGTATAGTAAAGTTTCGATCTCTATGATTTGAATAATTAATTACATATGTAACAAGCTGTTTTCGTATTATTGTTTTGTTATATTTTTGGTGTTTAGAAAAAAATGTCTAGGTTCAAATGTAATTCTGATCTTTTATTGACATAATAGTTAGTAAAACATGTTAATGGCGACAAAAACGGGATTGAAATACCTAGAAGAAATAATATGGAACCAATAGATTTTGGAAGACAGCAGCAGCAAACTACATCGATTCCAAAGTTCACATGTGAACAGTTTGACCCAGAGAAGGTAAATATAGGTGTTTGGCATATTAAATTCACAAATTGCCTTAAAATATCTCGAATAAATGATCAAGAAAACATGAAAATTCTTTTTATAGACTGTTTGAGCACCAAAGTACTAGAAAATGTTTTCAAACTTTGTAAACCTAGATCGGTTGGTGAATTTTCTTATGAGGAGTTGTTAGAAATGTTGTCAAACAATTTCAAAGTTACAAAAAATAGCAGTTGCAGAAAGAATAGTTTCTTTCATACTGCCAAAATACTGAGACATTAGTAGAGTTCTCAAACAATTTGAGACGAATTGTAAATGATTGTAGTTTTCCTGTTCAATTTTTCCAACAAGCCTTAATTACACCATTTGTTATGGGAATTAATGATTCCATTATTAAAGCATCATTGATGAGGAAAGACTATAATACATTTTCGGAAGTTGTAGAACTTGCGAATACACTGAGTACGTACAAGTTGCGTCTTCAAACACACCAACAAGATTGCAATATTGTAAGTAGGCCTAAAGGTCCTGGTTTTGTTTGTGGAGGGAACCATTTTATGAATTCTTGCCAAATTAGAAATCCTATTAGTTACAAGTGTGAGAGCCGTAATCATGTATCCAAAGTTTGTAAAGTCAAAACCAATATCAGTTTGGTAAATGACAAACTAGGAGATAACCAATTAACTTTGTCAAAAACTAATACCAGTACAATAGGAGGAGTAAATGATGTTTTCATTATTGATCAAAATCCAACGACTTTTCCTATTCGTCACGTAACACTTTTGACTAATGGTACACTGGTTAAAATGCAGTTTGACACTGGCAGTTGTGTTTCCATAGTGTCAGAAGATACGTGGTTATGTTAGGAAAACCTATACTACGTCATAGTAATCAATGTTTTACCTCATTTACGGGTCATTGTATAATTCTACTAGGAGAATCAAATGTTTTAGTAATATTTCGAAATATACAAATATCTGGAATATCTTACGGAGAGACTGGATTTTTAAATTAAAACTGAGAATTCAAAGATATTCTCTTTCTAATTTCCATAAATTAAGCTTAACATCCAACACCAGTAAATCAGTCCATCAAAATATTGGTGATGAATTAATTAATCTGTATAACCAACATGTCTTGACATTTTCACTCCAGGGGAGGACAAATGTGCAAAGGTTTCTGCATATTTTCCCTCTCTGACTAGTGCGACATTGTCATCAATGACATGCCTACCCATCTTTCTGATAAACTTCAACGAGCGCAGAACTACTGTCTACGTTATATTTTCAATCTCCGTCGAGATGAACATATCACTCCTTACTTCAGACGGCTAAATTTACTGTAGTTACTTGAGTACAGAAAGGTCAAAATTTTATCTTTACTGTACAATGTTCTTCAATCCAAAAATCCTTATTTAGCTTCAAATTTTGTGTTTAACTTCAGCATAAGTAATCGGGACACGTGTCAGGGTTCTTCAATGTTAACTATTCCAGCTCATTGAACAGCACTTTACAATAGATCTTTTACTGTCACTGCCTGTAGATTGTGGAATAAACTTGATCCTTCAACTCGAAATATTGATAGTCGAGCTCGGTTTGTTGCGGCACTAAGGGAGTGGTTGTCGGCGGATTCGTGGGGGTTGTAGGCCTTGGCCGTGTTGTCAATGTTGGACTGAGTGTATGTGTGATTGTTGTGACCATGGAATAATTTTTATTTATCATTATTTTATTCATTATATTTTTTATTTGTTTAATTTTTTATATTTTTTTAAATTTGTTTACTTATTTATTTATTTATTTTTTCATGTAAGTAATAGTTTCTTCTTTGTTTTATGTTCTTTCACGCTTTATGCTTAATTTGTTTAGTTTTAATTATCTTAAAACTCTAATTTTTTTTATTGTTGTTTAACTTGTAAATCAGTGGTTCTCAACCTGGGGGGCGCGCCCCCCTGGGGGGGCGTGAGAGAATTTCAGGGGAGGCGTGAGGGTACAAAGAAAAATTAAACAATATATATTTTGTTAAAAAACAATAACTTTCAAAACCATCAAATAAACTTTCCTATTTAAATATAACTGGATTTTTATTTTGCATCCCAGCTTTTGCTAACGTACAGTTAGCATCGTCAGTTTCATAATTTCACTGTTCTAACTTGAACCAACCAATTATTGACTGGAGGGGAGGCGTGAGCTATCTTCAGTGTTCAAAGGGGGGGGCGTCAGTGCTAAAAGGTTGAGAACCGCTGTTGTAAATAATGTGCTCAGCAGCAGTGAACACGTATGAACTCTTAGATATACTCATTTTAGTTATGTATTAATTTTTCTTTATGAGGTAAAGGGTAAGAGAGGACCTAATGGTCCTAACTTTGCCTCATAAAATAAAACATTTTTCATTTCATTTCATATTTATATCTAAAAAAGGATTCACTGTTCAAAAAAGCCAGGCCAGTCAGGGAAAAGGTTAGACAAGAACTTAAACGCTTAATAAAAAACGGTATACTTGAATAAATTGAATACTCTGAATGGGCAGCACCCCTTTACTCTGTGTCATAATAAAAAAACCTAATGGAACTCTTAAGTTATGTGTACATACACTTCTCTACTGGACTTAACAAAGCGTTAGAAGTACAACAATTTCCCTTACTTACACAATATGAATTATTTTTGAAATTAGGTGGGGGTGAACGATTCACAACATTAGACTTGTCTGATGCATACCTGTCTATTTCAATGGAAGAAGAATCCAAGAAACTTCTTGTAATAAATACAATTTTTGGATTAATGAGATACAAGAGACTTTGTTTTAGCGTAGCTCCTGCAACAGCTAGCTATCTTTCAAAAAAGGATGCATTCTATGTTGTCTACATCAAAAAAGTTTTAAATCGTATTAGAGAGTATGGATTTTGTCTAAACAAAGAGAAATGTATGAATTAAACTATCTAGGAATGACCTCCAAAGAAGGCATATCTACCAGTGAAAATAAGGTTAAGTCAATTATAGAAATGCATGAACCAATGGATTTGAAACACCTAGAGACATTTCTTGGAATGGTCAACTATTATAATAAATTCCTTAATAATTTTTCAGATTTATGTGCACCATTGAATGCACTGAGGAATAAGGGTATACCCTGGAACTGGTCGCAGGATTGTAGTGAAGCTGTGGGAAATATTAAGAGAGCACTAGCAACAGCCCCAATTTTAGTACCTTTTAATAACAAAGACAAAATAATTGTAGCAGCTGATGCATCTTCAGTAGGGATTGGTTGAAGTAAGGAGTTCCCTCAAACACTTCATGCAGACTGTAATTGTGGGTATTGTATCTATCCAACTTCACATTTGAGATTGAGTATTTACCTACAAACAATTTTGGAAAAGTAGATTGTCTCAGCCGGTTACCTGTTGTTGTTGAAGTGGATTTGACGAAAATGATGAGGGCTACAACACGGTGGTAGGACTGATTTTCCAAGAAAATATTATCAAACTACCCATTACAACTAAAGAAATTAGAGCTGAAAAAGACACAGTTCTCAATGAAGTTAAGAAATATGTGATAAATGGTTGGCCAAACAAGATTGTTTCTCCTGACCTGAAATCTTTTTATTCCAAACAGAAAGAACTATCTGTACATGATGAGTGTTTTGTGGGAGAAAGAACAGATATTCCTTTAACATCGAGGCAAAATATTCTACTATATTTGCACGACACACGCTTAGGAACGGTTAAAATGAAAGCATTAACACGGTCTTACGTATGGTGGTGGTCAGGAATGGATGGAGCAATAGAAGGGTTATCTCAAACTTGTAGTTTATGCTGCTAGAGAACCTCAACATAAGTTTTTAGTAACATGGCCAAAAAGTGATTAACCTTGGAACAGAGTATATATTGATTTTGCAGGACCCTTTACAAACTCACATTTTCTCTTAGTTGTTGATGCATATTCTGGCTGGACAAAAATAATAAAAGTAAATTCAACATCGACAGTTATAACAGTGAAACAATTGAAGTTGTTAATATGTAAATAAGGAATTCCTTAAACATTAGTATCAGATAACGCTACTTATTTCACATCTGGAGAATTTAAATCTTTTTGTAAACAATTTAATATAAAACATATTACCACACCTACTTATCACCCATCTTCTAATGGGACAGTCGAGAAACACGTTAGAACTAAGAAAAACATGTTGAGGAAACTTTGTCAAGAGAAATCATCAAAAGGACTTGATGCCGATTTACAAAATTTTCTTTTTAAGTATAGATTAACACCTCACATAACTACAGGAATATCTCCTGCAGAACTTTTCATCGGACGTCGCCTTAGGTGTCAATTAGGTCTAGTATGCCCTGATACAAAGGACATCGAAAATAATAATGTAGATGAAAGGGAAGTACCAGCTGTAAAAAATTTCAAAATAAATGAACCTAAATTTTTGTAAGAAGTTAAGAACGGTAGCATAGTTTGGAGGAGTGTGTCGATTATAAAAATATTGGGTAGAAATATTTGGAAAATGAAGCAAATGGTAAAGTCGTAAAAAAAACACAGTTAAGAAAATCAATTATATCCGAGAAACTAAATATTAATAGGAGTTAACTCAGTGGGAAGGCGAAGTAAAGTTTTGATCTCTATCATTGGAATTAATTAATTCAACATATGTAACAGCTGTTTTCGTATTATTGTTTTGTTTATTATATGTTTGGTGCTTAAACAAAGATCTCCAGGTTCAAATGTAATTCCGATCTTTTATTGACATAATAGTTGTAAAACATCAGTCACCAAGGGTTTTTGTCCAATATTTACAAACTTCTAAGGTCCAAGAGGCACGATGCAACTCTTCAACTAAACGATCGCCAAGTTTTAAGAAAAACCCTCGAAAATAGCGTCCAAATCAGGAGACTACGAAACCATGTTTTGACCAAAAACATGATTTCGTATTATGTGATTTATAAGATAAATACCTATACATTGATACCCCACTTCGTTGTTTTATTTTAGTATTACCCTTTTTCTGGTTTTAGGAGGTTTTATTTTGTTAATATTTGCCCTTTTCAAAATATGATGGTATATTTAGATTCAGGAAAAAATAGCTTAAATTTGATAACCCACTTGAGTAGATAACATCAGTATTACAAAATTCTACATTTTCAAAAATTTCAGTTTTTTTTCCTCCACTAACCCTAAGTTTTAAGTTTTTAAGCTGAAATTCAAATATCCGATGCACGTTTGTTATGCAGGTAAAACTGTGAAGGTTTGAACATTTTACTCAAGCTTTTTCTCAGGTTAGGTCAGAAATACTTTTTTGTGATTTTCCCAAAAGAAATACATTCGGGCAGTTTTGGGGGTAAAAAAGGGCTACCATTTCGGAACTATAAAGAATTTTTCAAAACCCCTTCTTATTGCACGCCTACAATATAGGATCAATCGTACTACAATCCTCCTTTCAGCCTCGGAGGTTTAATTGTTTTTGAGAAACAGTGATCAGTGAGTGAGTGGTATTTGGCTTTTATATAGATGGATATATAGATTTGCCATCCAATGTTATATTTTGAGTTTCAAAATATCAGCTGTTTGTGGTCCACTGTGGAACGCTAGTGTAGTCCCATGTAAATGCAGTTTAAACCAGCTGTGGTTGCATGACTCACTAACAAAATTATAGGCACAAATATTCCTATTAAACGGAATATATATTGTAGGTGTATATAATCAAGGTTATTGTTTAATTTTTTTAAATGGAAACAGTTAAAAAAAAAACTTGGGAGCACTAGTCTCACTTTTACTAAAAACCATGTCACAATTTGAAACACTTTAATAAAAATAATTTAAGCGTGAACCATTTTCAAGTGAAGAAATGTTTGATTGCTAAACACGAGTGTCAGCTAGTGGTTACTGGCACTGCCTGGTACCAAAGTAGGAAAGTAGAGCCAACTGCCACGAGTTTTTAAATCACACTATAGTTTTGGGACGGACAGACAGACGACAATCAGTCTACTGTTCCAAAGTCTGCACCAAGTAGAAGGTCAGAGGCTTAAGTGTGACAAAATTATGCACTAGAGAAGACTGTTAAAAACACTCAGAAACATTAAATACAGAAACACAAAAGTTCTTATATGCTCAGTGCATAAACTGTGCTTGAGCATTTATATAAACTATGTGAACTAGTTAAACAATATTAATTAATTTTACTATTATCATTGATTGTATATAAGCACACAAATAAAATTTATCATCCAATGTTAAATATTGCGGCTTTTTTTATGGTCCATTGTAGATTGCTAGTGTAGTTCCATGTAAATTTAATGGTAAATCCTTCTGATAACCTTGTAAAAAATCTATGGGTTTAAAATCACCTTAATTTCATCAGGTATCCAAATTTACTGAAAGCTATAGCTGTTTTGAAGTTTTAACACTTCATCATCAGGCTTGGGACACTCTCACACAGTTATCTTTAAAATATGTCACGAGAAAACTTAAAAACACATAACACTTGTCCTGTAAAGGTATGCCTAATAATTATTTTTAAAAACGTGTGGCCGTGGCGGTTTCCGGGTATAGACCCCATGTACATTTACATATATATAGTTTCCCATGTAAATGTAATGCAGTTTAAACCAGCTGTGGTAGCAGACCTCACTAACTAACCAACTTACAGGCACAAATATTCTTATTACAAGAGATATTTATTTGTAAGTAAAATAATATAAACACGGCTATTATGTAGTAAGTATTATTTTGTTAGTGAATATTTATCTCAACAAACTTGAAACTGCTTTACTAAACTTACTATAAAACAATTCACTAATGTACAGTAATTTTAGGTAAGTTAAAGGGCCCTAGGCCAGGAAATTATTATATTAGGAGACATTGAGCATCAGCCAACTAACAAGTACTCCAACAACTTAAACAAACATTACATGACACAAATTTTCAGTGCTACTGGCACTTTATTATTGCTGTACAATTGGGATACAAAAACCTTGTAATAATATATGAAACACTTTGAATAGTTGATACGTCTTTTAATGTGAACATTTATGATTTTAGGATCTTCAACAAAATGAATCAATGATCCCAACCACTGAAAATGATGAAATTTTTCAAGAAGCTAATAAACTTGCTCGGACATTTAGTAAAATAGCGGAGAGTTTCAGTAAAAATACAGGTATGTTTTTAGTAGGAATCTTTTAAACTATATTTATCTCCACATATTTTCTTTTGAAAGCTGGTAGTGAAACTTGCTTCAAAATGTAATTAATGGTGGGAGGAATTCAAAACTACATTATATTTTTACCATCGTCGGTGTGTCTAAAAACAATAAATTTACAAAAATTAGATATTTAAAATAATAACAAATTACTTATGAAAATGACAGATTATTTAATATTATATTTGTTTAAAGAACACACCTGGCTTATATTTTATAGGATTTCACCTCAAAATATCTGAGAACAATAGTTCGCAAATCCCAAAAACACTACACATAAATACGAAACTGCTTGATGCCAATAAATCTTCGTCTTATGATACTAGACTCACTCCAGGAGCTATCAATTGCTACTTGAGGGCTGAGAGGAAATTTTAACTCATACACCAGTTCATAAAGAATTTATTATTACTCTGCTTAATATCAATGAATAAAACTCTGTAAGAAGTGCATACCTAATGTTAAAAATTCATCCTTGTGTAGAGCTTGTTCAATTTGCTGGTATATCATGTAGAACATCTTATCCGTAAGAGAGTGTGTATAAGATAGAGCGCATCAACTATCTCTGTCTCCTTCACATTGCCTTTACTCACCCTCTATCTCTCTTGCACTGCCTTTATTCAGAGCAGAGCACTTTTTTCAGTAACTTATTAAACCTAAAGAAAACTTCACCATAAGGTCTGTTCTTCTTATAGAGATTTTTATTCATTTCTAAAATTCAGATTGGGCTGTTTCAAGATTCTGCACAGTAGGGTGTTGATATGCTAACTAATTTTGTTTTAAAAATTCTTTTTAACGTCCTCTTTCACACAATAAATTGATATATAACCATATTCATCCAACACTCCAGTTTTGCTGTAGCAAAAATAGTATCCAAGAATCATTAATTTTGAAGTCTCCTTGTTATTTTTTTTTTTTAAATGACAAGTATTGCATTTAATTTATCATTTTATTTCAGAAGGCACTGAGAATAATGATGATTTGTTGTCGTGTGAACCTCAGTGGTTATTTGCAGACAGCAGTGAGGACGAAGATGAAAAGCTTAAAAAAGACCCTGCGCTCAACATTCGAGTCAGTTTCACCACCCCCAAGTCCCAAAATCAAACCGATTTAGATACGCTATCAGCATTGAAGAATAGATTAAGACAATCTTTCAGCCATCTCCAAGTCAACGATAATCAGGTAACACTTTAACTGATTGACATCTACTGTTATACTGTGTAATCCAGTGGCCAAACCTCCTCTACATACCTTCACTCACTCTGACAGCTCTACTCTGAGACAATTACCAATGAAACAGAGTGCCCAGTAGTGCACATGTCAGTACTACCACTGTATATCTCTTCCCCTTCGATCCACTGTGGAATAATATCAGAAGATGTATCGTTGTCTATAGAAAAATGTTCTAAAGAAATTTTTGTCCTGTTATCATTATTCAATTTATAGACAATTTAAATACTACACTCAACTCCCGATTAACCGCGATAAAGTAGGGTTAAGGCTTCCCGGATACGTAAAATCGCGGTTCATCCGCAAAATACTATAAAATGAACAGGAAAGGTTATTAAAATGCAAAACCCTATAAAACGGTGGTAATTAACATATTTATATTGCATTAAAACATACCTGAATGTTGTATTTGACAGGAATCACAATGAATGAATAGGGCCTAACACACATATTTGAACACAATAACACACGTTAATGTAAATACAGTACAAAGAATATGAACATTTACAGTACTTAGGTGCTCAAATCAATGGCAAAACTAAGATCAAATAAAAAGAATATTTACAAGTCACAATATACCGTGAATTACTTTCTTTGAAAATAATCCGTAACAGTTTTCTGTTTTTGAACAGAGAAACATTTCTTTTTGATTCTACTTCTCATGTTTCGTAACACAATTTTGTCTGCGATTGAAGCATCTTCTTGACTCTCACAGTACTCAAGCAGCTGTTCCACACTCGCCAGTGCAGCACTGTGCAACACAGTTGTTTGTTGTTGATCACGTGACCCACCCTCCTCATCACTTTCACTCTCGTCCTCCACGACAGGTGGACCTGTTATCTTGTTTACAATCTGCTCATCTGTCAGCAGCTCATACCCTTGATCTCTCCGCATCACAATCCAACCACTGCAGTATATTTTCTCCGTCCACTTCCTCTCCTCCTGGCACATCTTTAATAGCTTCTGTGATTTTTTCAACAACAAAATCAGTCTCGTCGAATCCAAGAAAGTCATTGTCTTCACAAATGTCGGGCATGATTTTTTTCCAAGATCGTTTGATAGTCAGCGGTTTGGTTTTTTCCCAAACAGATCGCACTTCGTAGATGGCATCTAAGATTGTGAAGTCCTTCCAAAAGCTCTTGAGGTCGTTCCCTTCTTCTATTCTTTTCTGAAGGATAGCTGAGCGATAGTTGCGTTTCAAAGATGAAATAACGCCTTGGTCCATTGGTTGTATCATTGCCGTAACATTGGGAGGCATATATTTCACGAAGATATTTCCATCAGGTGATCTCAAATTAGTTGCACTAGGGTGGGAAGGTGCGTTGTCCAAGAGAAGAACAGCTTTCTGAGGAATGCCATGAGCTTTCAAGTGTTTTGTTACCTCCGGTACAAATGTTAAGTCAAACCAAGTTTTAAATATTTCGCAATTCATCCAAGCAGCCTTTTGATTGAAATAATCCACGGGTAAATTTTTGGCCTCAGTGCCCTTAAAAGATCTAGGTTTCATGGCTTTTTCCGATCACAAGTAAGGGCAATTTATGTTGTCCAGTTGCGTTAGCGCAGGTCATAATTGTTAATGCGCTCTTTGGAAGCCTTGTGTCCCGGTGTACTGTGTTCCTTTTAAATGCTAGGGTCCGGGTGGGTAGACATTTCCAGTACAACCCGGACTCATCTGCGTTGTAAATTTGTTCCAGCAACAGTCCCTCGTCCTCCACAAATTTTTGAAATTCCGTTTTAAACTGATTAGCAGCGTCAATGTCACCACTTAAGATTTCTCCTTTCGTAGACACATCCCGGATTCCGTGTCTCAGTTTGAATCGCGTGAGCCAACCCGATGATGCATCGAAGTCCCCTTCCATTCCGAGAGCTTCAAAAAAAAACTTTGCTTTCGTCTTGCAAATCGGTCCTGACACCCGGAGTTCCCTGTGCACGTTGCTGCGAAACCACTCCAACATGCACTGATCAAGTTCGTTCAAACGTTGATTTTTTCATGGTCTTCCGATTGGCCATTCCAAAATTCGAGTCCGAGGAACATGCAAAAGTTACGAGTTTATCTTTATTTTTTAAAATATCACGCACTGTGCTATCGCCAACATTGTACTGGTTACACATCTGTTTAACCGTGGAACCACGTTCAATATTTTGAACAATGTCCAACTTTTGTTGGATCGACAAAACAACACGTTTACGTTTAGTAGCAGTAGCCATAATATGCGCACTGTGTGTCACACTTCACTGCTCTACTGATCAGGGGCGTGGAACGCGGGTGAGAGAGTGTTGACGTATCGGGAGGGGTAAGAGGGAAGGGGTCTATGACCTTGAGTGAGCCCGGCTCCCGGCTGGAGATGAGTGACTCCCCTACCGCGCTTCCTTCCGAGAAAAATGCCCTACAGTCTCAAAAACATCGACCTACATTTACATTTTGAAAACATTGACTTGTATCGGTAATTAGGACCGCATCCGTCTGCATTTAATTTTATGTATTTTTCCCGGAACGTGTCCCGGTTAAGCCGCAACGCGGTTATTCCGATTACGGTTAATCGGGAGTTGAGTGTATATGTGAAAATGCAATTGTAATGATAAATAATGTGTACTTCTCCATTTATTCTCTTATATATTGTAACATCCCTCTGTGAAGCCACTTCTAAATAACTTTAACTGTACTGTGAACTCGTGATTATCCGTATGAATGTGGTGATGAACCGATCTATAGCATTAATTCCATTGCTCCTGACTGGAGTTCAAGGTTAAGTAGTCTGTTAAAGGTGGGTGACCTTTTAAACGTCAAAGATACCTTATATATGTGTCTAAAGTTTTATAACTAACTTGTATTATAATATTGTGTTATATTGATTTGTGAAATAAAGTTGTTATAACCTAAGCTATGCCATGTGCTATATTGCTAACACAAAAGCAGTTACACTTCACTTTTCAGCAGGGTCCCTGACTCTTAAGACTGGTGACAGTGATACAACAAATAACACTGTGGGAATGTTAGTACCACACAACATTCAATAATGTAATATAATTTATTATATGATGTATATAATCTCAATGGTAATGTTAATCACAATATAGGTATCAAGAACTAAATGTGTCTTCATTTGCAGCTTATGTGAACCTCTACACTTATATGTCATATATATAGTAGTGCAACGTTTGCAGGCAATGATGATAGGACGGATAGTCTTAATCTGAATAGTTGCAATGTTTATTTATTTTTAACTTGATAAATGTGTCTTATGAATAATTTTCAGTCATAAAAGTAAAACATTAGTACAAACATTTTATATCTTTGAAAATAACTATGATATACAGAATCTATTGTTTATAAAATTGTTTTGTTAAAAAATGTAACTTGGAATAGTTAAAATTAATTTGAGGTAACCACAATAATTGCACTATTACAATTAATTACTGGGGAAATAGCACTAAACTCCCTAAAATTAGAGATACTTAAAAAAAATGTTCCAAATGTTATAACGAATTCTGGAATGACATCATATCAGCTATAAATGGATTTTTATTTATTTTTTTTTTAATCTAGTTAGTTAGTTTAAAAAGGGATATACAGTTGGTCCAGCCAACCCTTGCAACGAAGCCTGAGGCTTTTTGTGCCAATCCCGGTGCCTAATCGTCGTAAAGCTGGCAATCCTTGACCAGGTCAAGGAGCTTCTTCACTAGATTAGTAATTTCCGACTGTCCCAGAGGTGAGCCTTCAAAAAGTGCTCTTATCCTGGCACCAAGAGCCTCACACTCCAGGACAATGTGTTCTGCCGACTCTTTGTTCTCCCCACAGAGGCGACAGATGGGATCCTCCGTAAAGAGTCCCACTGTTCTTAGATGCCTCCGGAATTTGCCGTGACCGGTGATGAGTCCCACCACCAGCTTGACGTGCAATTTACTCAACCCAAGAAGTGACTTTGTTAACTTCTGGGAAGGATTTCTGACAAGAACCTTGCCGAGTCTTTGCCCTGGGAACCAATGAACCCTGAATGAAATACCAACTGTTAGCTCAGTTGGGGATTCAAATTTTGGACCTTGCACTCTGCATTCTTAGCCACTGAGCCACCACGAAAGCAGTATTTCTTTACAATGTTAATGCATACAAATGTGTGCATGTAAAAGACGCAAATTTTTTAAGTTATTAATTGAGTGCTTAATAATATTATATTTAATTTAACATCTTTTTCTATATCAACATTCATTATTTGATTTTACATTAAATATTTACAGGAATTTTAGAATCAAAGTTCATACTACTCTTGCCGATATTTACTTTAATAATCAATGTTTGCAGCATGGTTTAATACCTAAATATTTTAATGTGAAAATTAAATGTAATACTGTTGCTGGTAGGAAAACAAAACAACAAGCTGAAAAACTTTTTGTAAATAACTCAATTAAAGATTTGTATCGAAAAAAAGACGAACTGACATTTAAGAGTTATGACATTCATATGCAATTTGTTAAAGAATATGGTAGTAGGGCTTGGTATTTGCTGAACGATAATCTTGATGAGGAAATTTCACGTATAATGGAATCGAAATATAATAAGCTTAATAATAAATTGCAAAGATTAAGGAACGTAAGTAGTAATAACAATCTAACTAGCCATTTAGTTAATGATTAAAGTCACGTCTTTCATAAAAGGGTAATTAATATGAGTAATGTTGAATTTAGCAAATCTGAAAATGATATATTGTATTATGGTCCCAAACATAATTTCATAAAAAATCAAAACAAACAAGCTGATATTTTAGCCACCGACATTGAATGTAATGTATCTCAATTAAAAGATTGTAATAGAAACAAAATTAGATATGATGTAAGTAAAATATGTAAAACAATGAAGGTTCAAACTAATAATTTGAAACAGGTTTTAGATTATAAAGTTTGTTTAGATGTAAAACAGAAATTACAGGATGAAGATCTAGTCGCAGTTAAAGCGGATAAGAGCAACACAATTGTAATTCTGAAAAAAGAAGATTATATTACTAAAACCGAAGATTTTATCAAGGAAAATAAATTTCAAGTACTAAAAGGTGATCCCACAAATAAATTTCAGGACGAAATCAATAAAGTTGTAAAATCTTGTACAAAAGTTATCACTGACAATGTTCGTTTTAGAGCTGTTATGAATAATCCTAAGGCACCCACAATGAATGGCATTCCGAAAATTCACAAACCTAATGTACCTATTAGGCCCTTGGTAAATTTCAAATCTGTGCCTACTTACAATGTATCAAAGATATTGTCCAATATTTTGACTTCTGCTTTGAACCTTGAAAATAAATATACCGTTAAGAACAGTATTAACTTTGTCAATAAGGTCAATCATGTAAAATTGTGTAATAAGACTAAGTTAGCCTCATTTGACATATGTAATCTGTATACTAATATTCCAGTTGATGAAGTGATTAACTTAGTTAAGGAAAAACTTGTAGAACAACAATATGAAAAAATGTATGTAAATCAAATTGTAAAGTTGCTCAAAACTATCTTGAAACAAAATTACTTCCGTTTCAATAATTTTACTTACAAAACGATGGTTTAGCTATGGGTAGTCCACTGTCAGCCATTTTGTCAGAAGTTTATTTACAGCATCATGAAGACTCCATTTTAGATAAATTTAAAAAGGAACATGATATCATATTTTACACCCGTTATGTCGATGATATTCTGGTTTTATTTAACGAGAAATCATGTAATGACTTAGATAATATGTTAAATATACTTAATTGTCACCACCAGAAACTTAGTTTTACCAGTGAACTTGAATCTACGAATGAAATTAACTTTTTGGATCTAAAAATAATTCGTGATCATAACAAACTTTAATATAGAATTTTCAGGAAACCTATCCAAACCAATTGTACAATAAATAACAGTTCTGTCCATCCCCCGTCTCACAAAACAGCTAGCTTCAGAAGTATGTTGTATAGGGCGTATTCAATACCATTAAGTGTTGCAGATAGAAAACAGGAAATAAATGTAATAAAATCAATAGTTGCAAATGGATACAAGGCATCAATAATTGATGAAATCAGAAGTAGAATAAAAAAGAAAATAGAAAATAAAATTCGAGACGAAAAACGAACAACACTTAAAAAAGAAAAATCAGATAAAGAACAAAAGAAGTATGTATCCCTCCATTACAACGGACCATTTACACAAAGAGTTGGTAATATATTTAAGAAATTCAATTTATCAGTAGCTTTTAAAACTTGTAATACTATGTCATCTACACTCATAAAACCATTCATATTCGCCTTAAAATACGCACAACGTTGTGTCGGCGTCTCATATGTAAGAATGTATGTCCAACATTTTACACCCGAATATTGAAAGTGAAGATAAATTCAATAATTCAGGAATATATAGGATTAACTGTAATGATTGTAATATGTTTTACATAGGTCAGACTGTAAATTTTAGCAAAAGATATAAAAACCATGTCTCTGCTTTTAAAAATAAGAAACCTGAAAGATCTAATGTAGCTAAACACCTTCTGAATTGTACCCACAGTTTGAATAAAATAGATGAAAATGTAGATATTCTAAAAGTTTGTAAGAAGGGTCGTATTATGAAGCTTGGGAAGAGTTATTTATTTTTAAAGAAAAATGTAAGGATCGTGATAAATTAATGAATGAACAGGTTAATTTTGATTCCGAAATAGTTTTTAATAATGTATTTTCAGCGAATAAAAGAAGAGAAGTAACAGACAATAGGAATAACCAATAATATCACAGCAGCCGCCATTTTGACGATTCCAGCCAATGGGGTCACATGATCATAGGCCTATAAATTGAGTTGTTAAACACCGTTTTCCATTCTTTTGTGAATCCCTGTGGTCTGAGGAAGGTGAGCGTGGTTCACCGAAATCGATCACCATAATATTTGTGCATTTTGTACTTGTATTGTAATATATTTATGCATTTTGTGCTTATATTGTAATAAATTTGTGTTGTGTGACGTTTACTTGTACTGTATTAAATATTTGTCTGAAACATAACGTTTTAATAAATGTTATTTTTACTTATGATCTTTATATTTCAGAAAGAAAGTTCGTTCAAAAGGAGTTTCTCTTTTGGGTCCAAACCACTCATTGCTCCAGTCATGCCTAATATTGCACCATCATCAGGTAATTGGGATAAAAATATTATAATTAATATTCACTCTTGCAAATACTTGCTCAATTGCTATTGTTACATCATTAACATTATTCATTACTAAGATGTAGAGATATGGACACATATAAAAGGCGAATCAGTTTGATGAGTTTAGCGGACTGAGTGTAGTCATTGTTACTAACTAAGGTTGACTGTTCCTTAGAAAGAACCATTAATAACCAGAGCAACTAAGGAAAAGTTTTTACTTGTGATTTGTCATATTTATACATCATATTAGTTTATATTTATAACCACTTTATTTTCTGCTATAGATACATTCCAAAATGTTGTTTTGCTTTTCTTTTTAACACAGTTAAATTGCTAATAAGTTTTTGGTCGGAATTTTGTGGAGCAGTGCTGTTGTGCAGCTATTAGGAGGAAAAGAGTTGTGGAAATTGTAAGCGATAGGTTCTATGCTCGGTTTTCTTCATACCAGCTTGACGTCTTTATACCAGTGGTTTCCATTGGCGTGGACACTACAAGAGAAGTCTAGAGTGTCCATGTTGGGAGTAGTCAGGATCCAGAGATTTGGGTGTTTTGTAGGGAAGAGACTGAGTATCAGGCTTGTCAGCTGAAAATCAGACCAATATTATGTGGTTTGTATTCCACATGTAAGTCTCTTAGTTGACCTGGCTATTGGGCTATTAATAAATGGCCTTTTTCTACAAATACTTTAATTGTTCATCCACACTCATCCGTCCCTCATATTGGTATAATTTTTATTTTTTCATAAAATTATAATTGTTTCCTTTTTTGTTTTATGTTCTCTTACGCTTGATTTTTAAGCGTAGTTTAATTATTTTAATTATGTATATAACTTTAATTATGTACCGTTTTTTATTTGTAAAAATGTGCTCAGCAGAAGTGGTTCACATAAGAATTCTAGAACTACACTCTTTGTAGTTTTGTATTTTATTTTTTCTCTCTGAAGTTAAATATAAGAGAGTACCTAATGGTTCTAACTTTGGCTCACTAAATGAAGCTTTTTTCATTTTATTTCATATTCTTTGTTCGGTGTCTTGAAAATAAATAATGAATAATAATAAACAAATTTTAATAGTAATTAAAACATCATTCCCTAAATATCAATATATATATAATGTTAAATTATGTATATTGATATTTAATGTGAATTCCCATTGACTACAGAAATAGACAGACCAAAGCAATGCATTTGCTGTAGGCACTCGCTTTTGCATCTATCTAATAGTCTCAAATAAGCACGCACAACTTTTAGGCTTACTATTAGCTCAGTTATTAGTCTCCAGCTTGTGCCTGAAAGTAAGTTAGATAGGGAAACCTGTGATAGCTGAATAAGAACTAATTTCACAGGAAAACTGGCTTCACGAGACCTATATGAGTGGATATTCTTCTTGTTTCTATTGTCAATGCTGTAATCTATGTAGGCGAATAGAAGGTAAGAATACTTCAACCAAGTATAAACATTATTTTAAAATTGTATACAAGATACCAGTAATATAATTTATATATACTAAAAATATATGTAATTTACTGGAAATAAAACGTGTTTAACTTTGCCTTTGTCAGTGCTTTTATAAATTTTATGGCAATGAAGAATTTCAATTTTAAATATTTGTGTGTTTTTTTAGTTCCAGTTATTTTAAATAAAAATGATGATAACGTACTTAAACTGAAGAAAAAGCCTTTGGCAGAGTTGAGAAGAGGACCTATGAGGGCAGTAATGCCAGTGCAAAACATGGCTAAGGAGTCTTTAACAATTGGAGGTGTGTAGTTTTTAGAATAGAATAGAATATGTTTTATTGCCGTAGGATATTTTACAAAAATACATGGCAAAAGTCATTAAAACTAGGGTTGTCAACGGTGACTACTTATTTAAAATCTGTCTAACTCCATCGGTAAATTCTGGAATGGACTAAAACACTTTCTTCGTAAGAAATGTATGCACAGTCTTCTTGAAGATTTTACTGTCAAGGCCTCTTGACTTCCACCGGTAGCTTGTTCCAGAACTTGCTGCCAGTAATAAGAGGGTTTTGGTCACACTTATGTAGCCCACTTACAGGGAATATCAATATTAACTTTATGTCTAGTGCTATAAGTGTGTACAGCATTCCTCAAGACAATTTTGTCCTGATTAGACTGGATGTAGAGCAGGCACTGAAATATATATAGAGAAAAATAGTTAAAATTTTAAATTGATCGAAAATTGGTTTGCAGTGTTCTCTACCACCTACACCAGCCATAGCTCTTAGAGTTTTTTTTTAACCATGAAGATGTCAGTCATGTGAGGAGTGCTGCCCCACACAATAATTGCATATGAAAGATGTGCCTGAAAAAGGCCAAAATATGCCTGTTGAACACCATCCACATCCAATTCTCCACATAATCGTTTCAGGGCAAAGACACTCTTACTTAAGGTTTTTTTTAGGCCAATTACATGAGGTAGCTAATTTAAGGTTGGGTCTAGAGTTATCCCAAGAAATTTGGGATTTACAGGCTAATTATTGGCTGTATTTCTGATTCCAAACAGAACTGTAATAGTTTTTTCCTCATTCAGAATCAATTCCTTTGCAGTCAGCCAATTTTGTATAACTTTTTGGTTACTTTTTGCAAGGTCTAATGCTTCACTGCAATTTGAGTGCTTTGATATGTTAGTAGTATCATCTGCATAGTGGATAATGTTCTCTGGCACATTTGCACTTAGATCATTAACCATAATCAAAAACATCAGAGGCCCGAGGACAGATCCTTGTGGCACTCCACTCTTAACAGTAAGACAGGTGGACATTTCACCATTTAGAGATAAAATTGTTGTCCTTTGTATCGTTAGAATTGGGATTTGGTCTTATAACTATTTTTTACTGGTTGTAGAATTTCAAAAGAGCAATGCACAAAATACTTTTATGCTAAAAATTATAATAAATGTTATTTTACAGATATTTAAATTGGTCTCTCAGTAAGTAAATCTGTAAAATCTATAAATGAAATGACTAGATAGCCAGTGGCTTTGGATATAATCCAAAGGATTCGCCATTCTCTAACTCTAGCAGCCATGAAATCTTGAATAATTAATTAAAAATCTGAGCATCTATAGGATCGTACAAATAAAAACGAGATAATTTGCACTCCACCAGATTTAACCAAAGATTAATTATAAATTTAATTATCTAATCAAGCAATGTACTCTGAACTTTGTTTTAGTTCCAGTTCAGTCAGCTGCCAACCGTGTCACTTCACCTATTAGGAGAAAGAGTTCAGCTCACATCATGATCTCTCCAATCAAGGTAAGAGTTACTTATATATAAGTCAAACTTTTAAATTTACTTGAACACAAGTATTTTGGTATAGTGGTGGATGCATAGTTTTCAAGTTAAATAACAAATTTTCTGATAAATTTTGTTTGGTTTATCTTTGTTAGAAGAAAGTAAATCAAGAAACTATTTATTGAAAAAAATTGATAATTTCATAATAATACAAATACATATTCTATATAAATCAGACATTTATGTTTATCATATTTATATATACAGGGTTCATAAAAAAAATATGAAAATTGTTTCACAATAACCTTATTTTTTCCATAGATAATTTGATCATTCAATTGTTTTTAATAATTATGTTCCCTAAAGTATAATTTTTTATCAGAATAGTTTATATAAACTGTTAAATAGCGGAGAAACAATAATGTTCGAATTAGTTACTTTGAAATTAAAATTACCGCTACTTTTGAAAAGATAACCCTTTCGAAGTCCGGTTTGCGGCAATAAATTTCTCTTGAATAGACCTTTTATTTGATACCAAACTTGACGTAGGCTTACGTTGAAGATTTTCGTTCAACTCGTCGTGGGCCGTCCCCCTTAAAAGATGAAATGTTGCTAATGGCGTCACAAAGTATTTTCTTTGTAACCATGAACATGTACAAGATTTCACTTTTACAAGTAAAGTCATACATAAGATGTGAAAGCGTTTCCATATTTTTTCCATCCTGTATATAGTATAGAATTTACAGGCCAGCTTCCAAATTAATCAAAGATTAACCCTTTCCACTCAATTTTTTTTACCTGTTTGCCCCCTTAGCTCGTAATATTATGACGTATTTTCAGGGGTTACACATGTAAACTATTTCAATTCAGTTATTTTTGATGGTTTATTACCAATGAAATTGATAAATGAATTTTAACATTTAAATGTCACAAATTCAAACACCAACAGGGAAAAAAGAAGTAACATCACGTGCTTTCATCCCATCACTCATTTAGTTTATATAGTTCTCCGCATGATGCAGCTCATAACATCATAACCAACAACCTCTTCTCCTCTCCACCGTCCCACCATCGTCGTCTAATTCATGTTACTGTCCACTACTGGTTCACTTCCTATCCTTTACTCCCCTCTTCTCGTTCCTAGCATTTTTGTATTACTTTCATCTCTCAATCTCTATCTTCTTTGATAAATAATTCCTTTCATATCATTCTAATAATACTCTCTTTCAATTACTATACTCTTAATCTTCTGTAACTAGTGAAAAACTGTTCATATCGTCTCTAATTCTCAATTAATCATTTCCTTGCTGTCTTCTCTCTCTCTGTCTTGCTAATGCAACTTTATCCTCTCTCATCTCCCCTCTAGTACCTACTCTTGTTGACACTCTAACTATTTCGTCTCCACTTCACAGCCTCTCTAATTCTCAAACTCTCTCAAAACATGTCCTACTTCACTCTCGATCTCAGTCTCTCCTCTCTCTCTGATCCTCTCATCTCTCTCTCTCTCTCTCTTACTCTCTCTCTGTCTCCTCCTCTCTCTCTCTCTCCTCTCTCCCCTCTCTCTCTCTCTCTCTCTCTCCCCTCTCTCTCACTCGCTCTCTCTCTCTCTCTCTCTCTCTCTCTCTCTCTCTCTCTCTCTCTCTCTCTCTCACCTCTCTCCTTCTCCCTCCCTCCCCTCTCCCTCTCCCTCTCCCTCTCCCTCTCCCCAATGTTGGAAGAGTTATTTCATCATTGCTGCTAACACCTTAATCTTACACTTGATCTCACCGTCTGATAAATCACGTTGTAATTTGTTATATTACTTCAGCATCTGTAAGATTTGGACTACTATGAGCTGACATTTTTACACTACTGTCAAGTGTCAACTAACAAAACATCAAACTGAAGGTTAGAATAAATAAGAAAGAATAACATCACGTGACATTTCAGTTCCCATGACGACCGATTGTAGTTTATATAGTTTCCGCATGATAGCAGCACGAATTGGGAACATCGATAACCAAACAACCAAATGAAACTTGCGTCACACCGAAACACCGTCCAACATACGAGTGGAACGGCTAAATTACGATGTTAGACAGTGTCCGACATACAAGTGGAAAGGGTTAACACTTTGAAGCCTAGGCCGTTTATACACCGCTTTCTATGGTTACCTAGGCATTTTTGTATTAAAATTTAAAAATTCTGCAATCTACTATAAATATTTGATAAATAAGTGTTATATATATCATTTTAAAGGGTAAATAACAGTTTTTCAGAAATATATAGGTATAATACATTTTAAAATATTGCAAAAGTGTGAAAGTAGTGAAAAAACTGTGTAAAATATGTAAAAAACAAAAATAGCTAAATTCAGTTCAATTGAAATAATTTGCCTTGGTGTGATATAATTTGAAGCAATGTAGCTTGCATAATGGCAGGAACTTTATCCTCATCATCCAATTCCCCTCTGGAGTAAGCCTGGAACATGAAACGTTTGTTGACACCAACTATTGTGTCCAGCATTTCAACAGCCTCAATCTGAATTCTGAAAACAAACTCTTCAAAATCAAATGTCCTGACTTTCACGCTGCGATCAGGAAATCCTAATGACGCGCCAACCATCATATTGGATGATACCCTGCTGGATGTCGTCAACTGTTCAAAATTCTTATGTGTATTCTTGGATAGGGGATTGGCTTGGAATGTTCACATAGACCATGTCTGTTCAAAACTTTCCACAGGAAAATACGTTTTGAGGTCCTTTAGCCAAACACTGCCCAACTCGGGTGCTGATGACGGCGTATTACAGCTTAATTTACCCCCACCTTACCTATGGTTTGGTATTGTGGGGAGCCAACTCAAACGGCCAGTTTCTCAGAACGTTAAAATTGCAAAAGCAAGCGATTTGCATAATCGCTCTTCTGAAGTTCAGAGAATCTTGCAAGGAAGCATTAAAGGAGTTGCAACTGTTTACCCTACAATGTCTACATTTTAGAGACAACCTTATTCTGTGTGTCTAAATGTGAATGCCAGTTCAGTGTCTCTCCCTCTCTACTCACCTGAAAAAAATGCCTGTGGTGTTGAAAATTTGTGAGATTGTGTCTATTTTGTGTTTGTGACTACTACTCTGATGTTAGTGAACTTGTCTTTTAAGGTAAGTTTGCTGATGTCCTATCTCTCTAATATACTAATTCCTGGCCTAGTGCCCTTTAACCTAACCTAAAAATGATAAGCTAGACTGTTACTCAGGTGAAAGCAGGTTACTTTTGTCTTTGTTAGATTGGGTTTTAGCTTCATGTTATAAAATAATTATTGAGGGTAGCTAGATCAAGTATAAGTGTTCTTTCTGTTTTTGATATGTCTTCGTGTTGAGTTGCAAGAACAATATCATCTGCATATATGAATTTTCTCGACTGTATGGTGGGAGTGTCAGCAGTGTATACTTTGAATGAAAGAGAAGCAAGAATAGATCCTTTTGGCAGTCCATTGTTTAGGTGTCTAAAAAAACTCTCTGCGACCCAGGCACACTTTGATTAACCTGTTGCTGAGGGTAGAATTCAGAAATTGCTACAATCAAGGACACGAAATCATTTTGTAAAATTTAAGTAATAGGCCCTTTCCCCAGACTGTGTCATAGGCTGCTAAAAAATCTATGAATACTGCTGATGTTTTCTCTTTCTTTTCAATCCCATTCTTAATGAATGATGTCAAAGAAAGTACCTGGTCACAACAATTTGACCAAGTCTAAAACCGCTTATTCAACAGGGATGCTGTCATTGAGAATAGGTGATATTCTGTTGTAAATCAACCTCTCCAGCAACTTATAGCATACACTTAAAAGAGCTATAGGGCGGTAGCTTTCTGGTTATTTGCCTGGCTTCAAAACAGCTATTACTTTAGATTTTTAAAAAGCTTTGGACAAATTGCCACTTGCCAATATGGCATTGAAGACTGTTAGAAGCCAATGTTTTACTTTTGTACCAGCATGTTCCAGAAATTCTGGGAAGATTTCATCCATTCTAGCTGCCTTCTGAACTGACAGAGCCGTGACCGCCGAAGTAAGGACCAGGCCGGCCTATTGCTGTGGGTAAAATTTAGGTTTTCCTCTGCATTTATCCACTTTTCTCTTCTAGCATTATCGAGAGAGAGTGCAGCTAGGAACCAGCTGTTAGAGTTTTCGGCATTCTTAAACTCTGTGTATAGATCCTCACGTTCTCTGCTCCATTCTGGTATGTATTCTTTTCTGAAGCCACTGGGGATACACTCCTTTCCATGGCAGAAGAAACGATAAAGCTAGTGAAACTAATTCTTAACTAAAGGTGGAATGAACATTTTTATCATACTGTTTGTTGTTTGTTCAATACCTCAATCTGTGTTTTATGAAAATTTGGTTTTGTGCAACAGGACGTGATATTATTTTTCAGTTAAGAGCTAATTCATTTTATGAGGGCAGAACATTTGTTCAATCATCAAGGATCAGTATAAGCCAAATTATGTTTATTCACAACTTATTTTATGGAATTTATGTGTTAAATTTCAGACTCGATGCACAAACTGAAGATTTTATGATTATTTTTAACCTGCGATCGCTCGCGTGGTGAGAAAAAACTTCACTCAAATGGATTTGTTTGTTTGAATATTTAACTATATTACACAAAGTTTAATCCTTCTAGGTAATCTATCTAGACTATATAAGAAATAATACGAATAAGGTTCTGAGCCGATAGGTGGAGTGGGGGTATTGTAGTGGAGGGGAGAAGACAGCGTTGTCACGCGTCTAGTAGTAATCTCACCACGCGAGCGGTCACGTCACTGTCCAGGAGAAGGTTTTTCTCACCACGCGAGTTACCGCGCTATTGTTATATCGAGTATCAGTGTTCCATTCTTTTTTTATTATTCTCATGTTATCTTTTAATTTGTGTCTTTTCTTGTAAATAAAGTGTAAATAGAATGTATATATTTATATATTAGTGCTTTTAGTTGTATAAATTGTAAAAATGAATGAAGAACGTGAAGAAAACATTATTTCGTGGCTTCAAGAAGAAAATAGTGACTTTGATAATGGAGTAGTTTCCGATTCAGATGGTCTAAGTGAACATGATTCAAACTCTGAACAAAGTGGTGCAGCATCTGAACGATCCTTGGCTGGTAATCCACAAGAATTTCGAACCATAAATGAGGTACGTAACAACAGTAGTAGCGTATATTATTATGGTAAAGATGGAACAGTGTGGGAAGCACACAAACCAAAACAAACTAGGACAGCATCTCAAAATATTGTGCAGAGACTTCCTTGTATAAAACAAGGTTATCAAGATAAAACAGAAATCGTTGACTGCTGGAAAGTATTTATAACAGATAATATAATAGAAAGAATTGTATTTTGTACAAATCAGCAGTTAGATTCATTGAAGAACAACTATTACCGAGGTCTAAGGGATTGTCCTCTTACAGATAAAACAAAAATGTTAGCTTTTTTCGGGTTATTGTATCTAATAGGCCTAAAAAAAGGCAACCATTTAAACACTGCCGAACTTTGGTCTGACGATGGCACAGCTCCGGAAATATTTAGCTCTACAATGTCGAAAAGGAGATTTCACACACTCGTTCAGGCAATACGCTTTGATGACAAAGCAAGCAGGCCACAGAGAAAAAGGCTAGACAACTTGGCTCCCATAAGGGACATTTTCACAGAATTTGTAGATCAGTGTAAGGGTTCATATAATGTAGGTGCATTTAGTACCATTGACGAGATGCTTGAGCCTTTTAGAGGCCGCTGTCGTTTTCGACAGTACATCGCAAACAAGCCTTCAAAGTATGGTATAAAAATCTACGCAGTTTCAGATGCTAAGACCTTCTTTACCGTTAACATGGAAATTTATGCTGGAACGCAGCCTAATGGACCATTCAAAATTGATAACGATGTACAATCCGTAGTAAAGAGAGTAGCCCAGCCTACACTAAATGCAGGTCGGAACCTTACAATGGATAATTTTTATACATCGGTTCCCTTGGCCAATGACCTGTACACTAATTACCGGACTACAGTTGTAGGAACAGTAAGAAAAAACAAGTCCGTATTACCACATGAAATAACTAACATAAAAGGTCGTCCGAGAACCAGTAGTATATTTGCCTTCGGAAGACAACCCAATCAATGTACCATATTGTCATACATTCTTGACAAAAAAACCAAGAAAAATGTCATCATGCTCTCAACAATGCACAAAGACGACGCAATTGATTCATCTACAGGCGAGCAGTTTAAACCAGATATCATAACGTTTTATAATGAAACAAAAAGTGGCATTGACGTTGTTGACAGAATGAAAAGTGAATACTCCTTTTTTGTGGTCTTTTAAACCTGGCAACAATCAACGGCCAAATATTGTACCATTTTAACACAACCAGAAGACTTGAAAGAAGAATTTTTATAAAAGAACTTGCCAAACACCTAATAAAACCCCAAATTGATCAGAGGGCATCCATCCCGAGCTTGTCAGTTCCATTACGAACAAAAATCCAGAAGATTACAGGAAGCATCTACTCAGAGTCATCATAGAGAGGGTGCAAAGGCTAAATGTGACATCTGTCCTGCTAAGAAAAACAGATACACTCAAAATCGATGTGTCGGCTGCAAGAAACTATTATGTAAAGAACATGTAAAAAAAAACAACGTCGTATGTGCCAGCTGCTACGTCAGTGACGATAGTGAGTAATGGTATGAACTGATCGCAGCTTTTTAGTTTTTTTTATAATGTATACTTGTTTTCAAAAATAATTTTCTGTACAGAATAAAAGAGGAAAAGTAAGTACTAGCGTTTCATTTTCATCCTTTTTAATATATTCAAGCTTAATAAGTAACTCAAGGAACATAATTAGTAAATAACAGTGTATTTACATAAGTTAAATACAATATATTGCAATTTTTCAAGCGTTCTAAAAATAGAGAAATATTCTCACCACGCGAGCGATCGCGTAACCTTCCGTAGCGCGAGTGATCGCGGGTTAAACAATTTTTCCATTATAATCCGTGCAAATACGTAACTTGTGAGACCTATTACAATTTGAAATCCTAACATCTGATTCTTTTCACCCATCCTTTGTATAGCCAAATAATTGATCAAATTCAAACTGTTAATTGCACAATTCGATTGATTTTGTTACATAGTAACACAAACTGGTGCATAGTTAATGCTGTTGTTACAAATACATAAATAAATTAAAAAAACACACACATTAGTTAAAAAGATGTATTTACATTTGATTTTCAGCATAGATGAAAAATATAAATTTTTGAAAATTTAGGCCTAAATATCATTTTTATTTAGTCATACAAAATTTGTATTTAGTCATACAAGTCTCATTAAAACTAATAATACACGTCGTAACTAATAATACTCATAATAACGTACATGTCAATACGTCTACAGTGTTGTAACCTCGCGTTGTTTGCTTGGCGTGAAAATATACGCTTACAGCGCAGGGCTGACACATGGGATGCGCACGCATCGTTCTGACACAGGAAATTCAGTCTGTCAACACACGTGATGCGTCATCTGACAGCTGATATCAATCCCACTGCCTTCTGTCTAGCTCAAACGCACAAAATAAACAATCTCACGAATTCTAGCGGCATCAATATGTACTAGATGATTTTAAACAATCGAATGCGATATATTCTGCTTATCGCGTTTACGGCTACAAATACCTAGCGATATATTTCGCTTACCGCATACGAAGGGTTAATACATAGTTATTGATCTTCAGTGATCTAAGTGTACATTGCATAAATCACCAATAATTACAGTAAATGGATGGACATTTTTCGTTTTCTACATGAACAGAATGGACCTAAATGTTGGTCTTATTAAGATTTCAGGTGTGGAAGTTCGTCTCATAGCGATGGATTCGTTATATATTTGTGCTTAATTTATGATATTTGTGGTATGAATGTTTCTTGTTTTGTGTTTTTGAGATAGTTGGTACCAAAAATGCATGTTTTAAAGGAAATTGTAATGGAGTATTATAGAAAATTCAAGATTTTAGAAAAATTATGTTATTGAGGATTTTTTGCTATTTGGGTCTGTGTTGTTATGGTTCTACTATATCATTTCAATCTTTTTCAGGATATCAGTCAAATAAACATGTGTCCAGTTGCTTCTTCCACACCAAACAAATGCAGTCCTGCCACAACCCCCATTATGGTACCTCAAAACAAGCGCCATTCCCTCGGCAGTAAATCTGAGTAGGTTTATTTTTATTGGAGAGTGTAATTTTACTGTTTATTATTGTTTTTTTTTTTTTTTCTATATATATATAACAGTAACATTTTTAATGTTAATTTCTCATATCTCAAATTGACATAATTTTGATTTGAACATATTTTATTTCATTAAATATGTAATAAAGGTGTGAACAACATACTTTATTGATTCTAACTAAATGTTGTGTCTTTTTACAAGTCATTGTAAATGCAAGAAATTGAAAAAAACATATTCTATGAACTTTATCATCGATTAATTTACACAACAAATTATTAAAATGTAAAAGTTTAATCGGCCGACATAATATTCTGCCAAGTCCACGAGGTAAAAACACTACTATTTTCACAGATAGAAGTCACCATGAACATCGGTAAAGACTTGAATCCCCTTCACATTCATAGAAAGCCAATCCATAATGAGTGATAGAACTCCCTCTAAGCATTGTGTTAGTGGGCTAGTGAGGGGGGTGTTACTTCAATGTATGATCCCCCCCCTCCCAATATTTAGATGAATATTTTCTGTTCTGTCTGAAAAAAATTAATGTTTTTACCTCTTGATGGGCCTCCAAGCTAGTGGTCATGGAGACAAATGAAAAACTGTATCCGAACGTTAGGGCACAACCTTCAGGAGCCAATAAATAATCATGCGTAATTTTCATTCTTTTTGCTGTGGTGAGGGATTATAATGATGTAGTGGTATGTGGTTCTATTTTATTCATACTTTGTAAGCTTTGCTAAGTACTCTTATTGTTGAGTAAGCTAAACTCTTACAAGTTAACACGCGAGCACACGCACCCGGTAGCAAATTGCCACACCAATAGAAATGCGGGCAGACCTTTGGGGCTACTGAGCGAGTTGGGGTATGCAGCCAGCTCATCCCTCCTTGCCCCTCCCTCGACACGCCCTTGACGTTCGCCAGTTGGTCACGGACCATTGGAGTGAGTAATTCAAAGTGTTTGTGTGTCGTGCAGTGAATCGTGAGCAATTTGCTAACGCGCGTGCTTTCACGTTCTAATGATAAAACATTTCATATAACTTTTGTACTTATGTAAAATAAATGTTTTTTACTTGTGAAATATTGAATTATAGTTTTTTTTACCCGCAAACCTTTTCCCAATAAAAGTGGCAGTTTGCTAACAGGGCGTTCTACCGCGTTATGTTTGAGATTTTTCAAAGTACGGCAGTTTGCTAACGGTGCGTGTCCTCATGATGGTATTGAGTTATGCCATTTGCAAACGATTTGAATTCAATTTTTCTTTCAACTAATATCATAGATATATATGAAAGCTACACCTTAAAAAACTCAAAAGGAACCAAATATTTTTCAAAACAATTTTCACAAAAATAAATATGTAAACCAAGGCATTAGGGTAACCTAAATGCTGTGTGAGCAATTTGCCGTCGCGCGTGCTGAGACGTCACAAAAGGGGTGCATGTGCTCGCCTGTTAATAATTTTGTCTGTGGATTATTGATTGATAAATGTGTTTTTGTTTTGTTATTCTAACTGTATGTACTAAAAATCCTTTATGACTCAGGTAGAGCCCATTTTAGTTTATAAGAGTGTATTTGTTTAAGGTGTTTTTACATGGCAATGTATTATCCTTAAGTAATGCTGATTTACTTTGATATTAAAATTTAGAAAGGTCAGTTCATTTAGCAACCTTTTTTCTTCATATTCGCGCCAGTGGCATTTTTATAAGTCTATAAACGTTAAGGGACAACGGTCCAAACCCCTCAAACAAATTGTTAGTGAACCTCCTGGGATTGGAACTCGTACCCTTTGAATATGAAGCAGAAGTGCTAACCGCTAGGCTAGCAAGAGGCTTAATTAACAATTATTTATTTACTACTAATCTTACTCTCCTCTTTTTAATAAATTCTTAGTCATAAATCTTTTCCTACAAAAACTAGATATTAAAATTCTAGTTTGAGAAATTAAAAGATTGAGAATAGTTTTCTCAGAAAAATTTCAGTATATGCTATTACACAGAAATCCGGATTAATACCAGAGAAATTTTATCGTATTTTATTAAATTTTATAAATATTAGGTTATATAAATAATTGTGACAACAATCTGCTAGATCATATAACTGAAATTAATATCGTATTACATTCAACTTTCAAAGGGAGGTTCAGTAAAAATAAAGAATTTAAAATAAGAAAGAAATTTGTATTATTTTCATTTTACTGTGAATTTGTTTCCTTGCATAAAAAAAATATATATATAACCATTGTAGTTGCAAAAAATAGATGATTAGTGATATTTGTTTATAAATGTGTAAATTCAAATTATATATGAAAATAAAGTGCTTATTGCTTGCAGTAACCGCAAGAGTCGGAACCCATTGGTAGAATCAGGTTTCAGGCAGAGGTCGAGTTCAGCCAACTCAAGTATTCCAACTCCACTTGGTCCACCAGGCCGACGTTTGGGACCCAAGTCTAAATCTAACTTGATAAAGAGTTCCATCACCGCTAAGGTTTGTGTTCTTTACTCTCCGAAAATTAGAGCTTACTTTTTTTAGACCATATAAAATAGAGGGTGTTAAACCCTTTGACCACCAAGGAATTACTTACGTTGTATCCCAAAACCGCTTGGCCCAGTCATGCTAGTGCTACCGCCAGTCGCAGAACCGACACAGCAGTGTGTTACTCAAAACCGCCAAGCCATTTTAACCGATTTTGCATAAGTACAAATAAATATTTGCCGTTTCACTAATTTTAAAGATAGAATAATGTTTTTTGTGTAAAGATATTCTCTACAGATTTATGAAGACTATTTTATGTTTAAAGTTTAATTTTTAGTTAAAAATAAAAATAACCAACAAAATTAAGTTGAAATTTTATAATTTTTTTATTTTTTAAATTCAATAACATTAATAATACTTACAAATAAACATAAAACTCTTGCTTTTCATTGTAGAGCAACTAATGAAGAATGTTTCCTGTGAATTTGAGCTATAAATACCCGTAAAAAAATATACATTTTTAAATTTTGTGGAAGTTTGCATATTATGCAAAAATCCATATAATGCTTACTTATGTAGCCTACTTTTTTTACTTATTTTTCGACATATTGTAATGTATTATTCCAGAAGTGTCTGGAAATGTAATAAAAAAGCTAATTTAACACAAATTAATGACATCATCACACATAATTATCTTGTTTTTCTCAAAATACATGTAAATTGTTACACTAACAATTCAAAGATTCCCAAAAGTGTGTGAGAAAAGATAATTTTCACCACAAAAATATAAAAAAATAACTGAAACACTTAAGTTTTACATAAGTAATAAAAAGTGTATTCAACACATTTTTATTTACACTATGTACAGCAGATTGACTATGTGTTTATATTTGGACAAACCAGCTGATAATCCACAAACATCTACATCAATGTCAATAATTTTTTTTATCGTACATGTTAATTTACTAAATTAAAATTTTTGTTATCGTATGTTAATTTACTAAATTAAATAAACATTATTGAGGCTGTTGTCTTAAAGAGGGCCTATTCTCCTTCTACGAGATATGCCGTTTAATTATTTATTCCTATAAATAACGAAACTGTGGGAAAATTACTAAAATCCGATTAGATCGGCCTGCAGCGGTTTTGGTCTGACAGTGTGTGACGCTGAGATCAGCCCTCAGCGGTTCTGGCCACAAAGTGGTGAGCCGATGTAGTCGGTCTCTGGCGGTTTTGGATACTAACTACAAAGCTGATCTCATCGGGCCTTGGCAGTCAAAGGGTTACAGGCTGATTGTAAAAAATGGAAAGTTTTTTACGTTGTCATTCTAAGGGCTATGTAAGACATGATTATATTATCACACACTACTTTTAATAACATGCGTTCATGTTTTGAAGCCTAATAAAATTGTTTGGTAATATTAACCCAATATGGACACTTCAAACTAGGGGTGTGTGAGTAGCAATTTTAGGAGTCAAGTCTTTGGACATAATTTCGAGTTCGAGTTTTTTTCAAGTTGAGTATTTAACCCTTCATTTTTCAAAATGAAAACACACAATAATATGCTCTTTTCAGCTAATCTCAATTTTACCATTGACTAAAATGTTTTGTTTCCACTAACAGAAACAAAATAATTAATGTCAATACAATATTAACTAGCAATAACAACTGCCATACCGACTGATCAAGGTTAACCTTGTTTTGGTTTTCATCATACTATTTGTACTTCCATCGTTCCATGTGCCAAGTTGAGTCTTCAAGAGATAGGCATTATTTAACAAAACATTATCTATAACAGGTTATTTAACAAAACCTGTTATAGATTTAACAGTTTTCACAAAATACCCTGTAATTTTTGTAACTCCCGGTTATGATGCATGATAAGGTTATAACGAACTTAATATAACTGTAACGCATGGTGGTAATGGAGAGTAAATATAGCACGCTGAGAAGTAAAGCGGAACTGTAACGGAACAACGAATGAAACAAGACTCTTGCAGTTTACAGTTAAATTATGGATAACAGAACGAACTTTGAACGGTAACTCTGTAATGGGCAAGTAAAGCCACAATGACCGTAACTCATTATCGTAACGTAACATAAGGCAGTTTACAGTTAAATTATCAATAACAGAACGAACTTTGAGCGGTAACTATGTAATGGACAAGCAAAGCCCAACGGCTGTATCTCATTTTCGAAATCGTAAAGTAACATAAGACATACCAAACATAATAAACTTACTTGATCTCTGCTTCAACTTCATAATCTTTGGTAACTTGAAACGTTATCTAGACCAGCCGTAATGAGGCTTCAAGCTGTAAAGTAATGTCAGGCCATAACAGAATAACTGTCTGGAACGTCAATGGGTCGAGAATAACAGGTTACAAAAATAACAGATTATTATAACATGTTATCAGAACATAATAGAATTACGTAACAGGTTATAGAAAAAGTAACTGTAATTCCCATCTCTAGTATAAACGTCAACGAAAACTCAAAACAAAATGGATATAAATCAAATCCAAGGCTAGCAGCACATTTTATATTGGGACTCGTCGAGTCAGCGATGTACTGGTAGTAGCTACATTAATTGTTATTTTATTAGTCACAGTGCCAGAACAAAACTGTTCTGGCACTAAAATTCTATAGATTCTATCTAAAATTATTATAGCTTTTCAATTTTAACAGTTTAAGTTCCATGCATAGTTTATATTACAGATTGAACGTGATTTAATTAAATCTGTCTGAAATTGTCAGTCTTAGAATGGTTTTAGTCATGAACTTTTAAAAGCATGGAGCTGAAATAAATGCAACAGTTAATTTCAAATGTTGGTAAAAGTAGTTATGTATCGAAGTTTTGAAAAGGTTCAATAACTGATTCTTTAACATCAGTTATCACGTTTTATATGAATAACTAGTGACGGCTATTTGGAACATCTTATTTGGTCGTGCATTCTTTATAAATAACGAGAATATTTTTCACCGCACTCGCCATGGCCATACGATCGAGACTTGTGTGCGTGAATCACGAATCTGAATATATCGCGAGAACATATCAGGTTATGAATACCATATTATGATCATATTTTAAATACATAAAATGATTATCTTTATGGTCTATTATACAAATGGGACTTTTGTCTTGATTATAGCATTTTATGCTCAAAGATATGGCAAAACTTGATTTGATTTTTTTTAAATCTCGAGTCGAGTTTGAGTTTTTTTTTTTTAAACTCGAATTTCAAGCTACTCCCACACCCCTGCTCCAAAATTGTGTAGTAGTGGTTACGTCGATCGCAACCACTGAGCAGATGCCATGTTGGTACTTAGAGGACTGAGCATAGAACCTATCACCCAAATCTCCTCATCACTTTGCCCAAATAGCTAGGAATATTGTTAGCTGTATACAAAAGAGCATTATGGATGAAGCGTTAAGAGGGCTCTAAAGGGAAAGAAAATATAGAAGTCATGCGACACTGGCGATAGAAGTTGGAACTACGTCCAGTTTAATCCGCCGGACGAAGTGCAATATAGTCCCAAGAATCATTTCCTGTATAGTAGGTTTTCGTAGTATTTTCAACCGGAAACCCCAATTACCCCTTCCTCCCGTCTGCCGTCTCCTCAGGTGGCTACACGCCCGACCTTCTCTGTCTGAATGTATGTTGAGCGGAAAGGCCAATTCTTTTCAACAATTGTCAATTTTCCAGTCAGTACCGGTTTTGCTGCTGTATTTTATTTCTTAACATTTTTTTATGTCATTTTGTTTTTATAAAAATAGTAATATTTTACTATAGTTTTTATTAGTTTTTATTTACAAAAAAAAACAAAGTAATATTTGTTTAGAAAAGTAGACTTTTTACAGCGAAATCAATTTATTCACTGATCAAATAGGGGGGTCTACTAAAATATTGAATTTCTACTTGAAACGTTTTCCAAAATCATAATTCTTGTTCAAATCTTGTTATTCTCAAAACGGTTAAAATTTAACATAGTTAGGCATAGGCTTACCATACTTATATTCTACAATTGAAGAGTTTGATTTATAAACATAAAGATACGCTTTACTAAAAACTAAGTAAATTACGTTACAAAGAATGGTTTTTGTAAATATTTCTTAAAGCTCTTGGATTGTGATCTAAATATTGGTTTTTATGTGGTTAAATATTTAATAAAAGGCATTAATTGGCAAATAAATTTCTATTTCGTATCTTTTTATGTTCAGTTAAAGATCAAAACAACATACACGCTTAAAGCATTAAACGATACGCTTTACTGAAAACTAATAAATCACGTTAAAAAGTAATGGTAAAAATACCAACTGTCTATTTATTTTACGTTTTATAGTTTTGTACGGTTTATTAATTATTTTTAATAAAATAAAAAATGATTTCACATAAACTATCATAGTTTTATGGCAGTTACAACATAACACACTAATTTCCAAACATTAAAAAATAATTAAAATGTGGCCACTTTTTTTATTTGCTTCTGAAGTATGCAGAATGAATTACTACAATACGGAAAATGACACTACGGGGACAATTTGGTTTCAAAAAGCGAACATTTTGTTACAACAAAGATTTTCGCGGACAGAGACGAAAACCGAACCGAACCGTATGAATGATATCAATTATAATTAAAATAATATATTATAATCTTCGTCAATTTTCCCATTGCCATGAGAAAAGCAATTATTTTACTTCGACAACAGTTCTTACACAATTACTTTTCAAAGATTTTAGTTTTACTGATAAATATTTCACAGTATTTTAGAAGTGATAAATTTAATATGATTCAATTAGGCATACACAAATTACTAAATATGACAATTTTTTTAAACACGACTGTTAAAAATAACCAACAATTTAAAACAGAGAAACTGCTGTGAGCATATATAAATTTTAAACTACAGTAATTAAAAAAAAATAATTGCATTGTTAATACTACACAGAACATAGTTTACTGAAGTACAACTTAGAACATAGTTAACTGAAGTACAACTTATAATAATACAACAAACATATTGAAAATAAAGTAACCCCTAAATATTTTCTTAAACACCATATAAATAACAGTGACTGGGGATATAGTAACTCAGCAGCCATCTAATTAGTTCCTATGTGTAGGTTTGTTATAGTTAATTTTGTAGTAGTTAATTAATTCCTAATATTGGAATAGTTAATTACAAAAATAATATAAAAATGCATAACAAATAAAAATAAATAACAACTGTGTCAACAATTTTACAAGCCAACTAATCTAATAAAACTAGACGAACTGGTTGAAAACATGTAATTAATTGAATAGATAGTATGATACATGAACGTAGTGCATCTTGTAAAAATGTGGCAAACATATTACAAACTTTTTTTATAAATGTTCACAAATTACCAATAAAAACATTTTATTACTTTGACATTTTTATAGCCAAGTCCATTACGATGACTACCCAAGTTGATCACGAGCTCCCAAATTAGGTCAGTGGATACTCAAGTAATTGAACATGCATTAAATTAATACAAAACCAAACCGATCAGAACATCATATTTCAGCAATATAATAATAGTTGAACAATTTTACTTCAATACACAAGTAACGTAAAAAAATGCAAATTTCATACAGTATAATAGGGTCTACTTATACTGTACTGATAAAAAATAAGTGCAATATGTAGGCTACGAATGTTAAGGTGATCGATTTCGGTAAACGTAAGCTTACTTTAATCGATCACCGTTATATTTGTTCAGTTTATAATATTGTATTAAATTCATCTACCAACACATACTATGCTAATTAAGAAAACTTTTTTAAATTAGTATTTTATTAATTCTCTTCACATTACACAATGTTTAAATATCACTTATGTCAAGTTTTACCATCCTAAGTCTTCTCATTGGCTGTTCAACGGAATACATCGGGAGTGGTACAAGGTTCCCAAACACTACCTCGCCCCATGACTTCAAGTTCACAAAAGGATTGCCGCTCCGCCCCGCCCCGTCCCCCGGCTGTCATAGTTTTCTGTCCTTGTTACCGTTTAGGTAAAATATTTGCTTCAAAGTTACCGTCTTATAAAATTACAAATAAATGACCTAGCATTTTTTCTACCACAACATTAATGAACTATAATAAATTAATAGTTATGACTTAACATTACTGTATTTATATTTTTTAAATAAAACAAAGGCCAATAGTGACAGTGACTTATTATAGAATTACTTATTGCTTTGGTCAAGCCGGAATTATTGAATTAATATTTTAACTGTACGCATTCGTTAATGTAGTTTAAATGATTTATTTCATAAAAATGTTGTATATAGATAATTATTACAGTATTTTTCATGATATAATAAATATTGTGCACTGTCATTACGAATAAAAATATTATGCTTCACTTTGTAGTTAGATTATATCAGGAACCACATGGGAACGCACATTTTAATTTAAACGAAATAAGCCATTCAAAAGTAATTAGACTAACTCTAAGTAATCAGTCTGTAAAAATAATACTGATATCAGTCGTCGTAGGCCTACATTGCATCCATCGATGTTAAATTAAATGAAGGAAGGTTTTTATGAATGAAGTAGTAAAATCCATCCGCGACTAAGAAGTTCGAGGTTTCGCCACTTGGATCTCACGAATCACCGCATATTTTGGCAATAAATTAACATGCAGGCATTTGCGCGGTCCAACATTGCGGCTACAGATTTAAAGATATCGATCTGAAACCAAAACTAAATTGAAACCAGATACATTTCTGACTAAAATCGCTTTTTAAAATTTCGATAACAGCTCTAGTTTTATTTTGGCACTAGTTTGAATATTGGGTAACTTCAATAACCTATAAAATCGAAATGAAGGAAAATTCGAAAATTCTAAAAAGCGATTTGAGTCAAAAATGTCTATCTTTAAATAGATGTTTCATTTATAATTTTACGACAGTAAACAAGGGCAGTATCTTGGACCGCGCAAAGCAGTTTTTACGCTTCTCAGCGCGAGGGTTTAGAGCCCTCTTAACTCTAGATGGTGAATACTAGGTGACCCATTATGAACTCCCAACTGCAAAGTGCTTATTTTTTAGCGCTTCGCAAGCTTTTTTTGTAAAAATCATAAAATATTCTAAATATGCTCCAAATGTAAATTTTATCATTTAGTTTTTCTTCTGAAGAACTGTACTTTCACATACTACCATCAAAACTTACAAAGAAATAGTAAATAATTATTGTTTATAAACGATTGAACTGATTTAAAAATGTTGTACATCAATTAACTTACCTCCTTAGGAGCACTAAAAAGTGTTTGTAAATAATTCCAAGATAGCCTAATTGTTTATTATTTTGTACACTATAATAATATGTTGTTACATTTTATATAAACTACTAGTTTTTTTTTTTTTTTTTTTTTTTTTTTGTACATAAAATGGAAAAATGTACAAAATGTGCAAAGTTACAGTATGATCATTGTAGGTAATGAAATGGTTAATGTAAAAATTATAAAAAATTACCATTGAATAGATAAGAAAAAGTTGTTAAGGAAAAATAGTCATATTGTACCCATATACAAAGTTTTATATTTTTAGTTTGTTGTGGAAAATAAAAATGTGGTTTATTTTTTACCTCACCAAATTTTTGTTAAGTTACTGACATTTATCTACAGGACGGGGCAGTCAAACCTTAGCCCCCCCCTGAAAAATTTCGTAGTTCCAGCCCTATAAACTGATAATAGAATCCACTTCCAACAGATATTTTATTTTCTTTGTGTAGGCTATTTATTTTACAATATTTGTCAGACATGTATTGTAAATGGTAATTTTAACAGCATCATTTACTGGACTAGCAACACCTTTATTTTAGCAAATTGTATCATAAATGAGACAGCTTCATGCTGACGTATGTTCATATATTTACCATGCCCTGAAAGCTGGAATTGCTGTTTTATTCTCAATGTCTTCTAGTCTCCTATCATTTTCCTTAGTATTCACTGCACCAAACCATGGCTAACACATAGCCACCGTAATTAAGCTGGCTAATTTTATCAGATAAACGGAGTAACATGTCTATTAAGACACTGTCTCTCTGTAGATGGTGAGAACTGTAAAGAAATGTCTGTTCTCTGTGAAAGGTTAAGGAATTCAATCTCAGATTGTATCAGGTTGAATGAAATATATTTTCATTTTTAGATAAATGCTCATCCTGAGAAGGACTCACAGAAAAAGCTGACAAGACAAGTAAAATCTAATTTCAATCCAAATGCCTTGAATGAAGTGAAACCCAAGAGCGTGCAACCAAATAGAGTTAAAAGTGCTGTAAATGTAAGTATAGCGTAGAATCTCATATTCTAATTTCGTTGATTCATTTTTGATCAAAAATCAAATTTTATTACATGAATTTGCTTAGAAATAACAAGTTTACCTATATAATACATTATGAAAATAATCCCTAAATGTTACAACAACTGTTTTGTTGTTGATTCAAATTGCCTCATCTTTAGGTTTTGTATTCGTTTTATATATTTAATTTGTTATAGTTATTTTATTCTTTATAGTATTCATTAGTATTCCTTATTCTTGTAGCTAATATTCGTTTTATATATTTAATTTGTTATAGTTATTTTATTCTTTATAGTATTCATTAGTATTCCTTATTCTTGTAGCTAAAGTAGTATGATTTCATAAATATGTTGTGAAAAATTATAATTTTATCCAACTAGTCTTAGATACTAGTCTATATTGTATCCAGCGAATAACAACAGCGTATTGATTTATTAATTTGACAATTATTGACTTTTTGTCCCACTCTGGTTTGTTTGTCCAGATTATCATAACCACATCACTCTTAAAGCAACTCAGGCCCATGCACAAGTTTCTACTCAATTAGTTATATTTCTTATTTACTAAACACTGTGGTAAATTAGTTTTATTTCAGTTGTTATTATTTTAATTATTACTAAATATGTCAAGGTCCCTTAAGGTTTCATTCATGTTCTGTGATTTACTTTGTTTTTCCATCAATTCATTCATACAAATTTTTTTTCATTTTTATTTATTTCTATGATGGCAATTTTGATTATTATTTATTTATTGAAAGGTTTAAGAATAACCTTTCATTGTACCTGTCATTGTATGGATTTATTAATAAAGGGTCTGACCAAAAATCATTATGATTTTTTTTTTTATTGGAAACACAATTTGTTCACAAAAAAATCCCAAAAAACCTATTTTAAATGTTATTGAATACAAACACCACGTTTGCATTTGAAATTAAATTGGCACATTTTGGCTTTCGTGAAGTTGTTCAAAACATCTTTTACTAGGTACCCCTAATGACAACTCAGAGTTTGAGCTTTTGTTTAGTCTGTTGGAATCTTTCATTCTTAATAAATAATATTATAAAATAATAATAAAAATACTATATTAATTGTATTAAAAAATAATATTTCTGTTTTATTAAAACAGTATGCTTGATATTAAGTAAAATATATACTTATCATTTTATTTTACAAAAAAGGCTTGTAAATTTAAATAAAAAATACATGCCCCCAATTAAGAAGTAACCATTACCACACATCTAGGGTTGAATATTTATAAAAGCACAGTCTGCTGAGACCAAGTATCAATGACCAGGTCATTTGGTACCACCGTACGTTGATAGTTAGGTTGAATGGTTGGGTCAATATCACTCTACGTGTTTGGGCGAATGGATGTGTCAATACACGTACAGTGCTATTGAATATTGATGCCAGTATAAATGGCCTGGCATTTAGTAAATAAGTAAGTAGCATATATTTAAGTACTTTCCATAGTATTTTAGAAAATATGTTGACCTCCATTAAAGACTGAACAGGTGGGTGGATTCATGATGTGAACAGATCCACCAGGTGTAACAAATGACAATGTCTAAATTTATTTTGATAGTTTTTTCTCTTTTTCAGGCACTTTCTAATGTGATTACTGGGAAAAGCAGAAGGGCTGCTGTAAAAGGCAAAGAAAATAGATTTCCTGCTTGAAGTTATTTTTTGTATGACATATAAAAACTACTTTCTAAAAGGGTTTATTGCTTTATTTCTCTGTAATATGTATAATAATATAGCACTTAAAACTTGTGAAATGTCTAATAAACTAGTTTAATATTTTTAATGTTTTTCCCTCAGTAAAACTTTTGGCAAGCTGCTGTAATGAGCAGATTGTCATTTATAAAATGCAGTTGAAAACTTGGATCACTATATATATGTACAAAAAGTACAAAGAAAAATACAGATGGTTAAAACTAATGAGGGGTGTGTGTATGCAGTACGTTTTTACGAAGTATGGAATACCAACATATATCTGGCACCCAAAAACGCAGGGTGTGTATTATAAAATATGAGTAAGAAACTAAAGAATCAAGACTTGGTAGAAAGGTGCTATCCAACATCATATATCAGGCACAATAATTAATGTTAACAACAAAGAGACTATCACTGGTTTAGGATTCTATTTCAGTTTCACTTAATGTAGTATTATAAAAAGAAGCAGACATATTAAATTCAGGTACACGAAATAAAGTAAATTTTATTACTGGAAATAAACAGTTTGGTTGTTCGATCAGTTAGCAGTAAGCGACAATGTCAATTATGAACAAACACTTGATGGTCACTTGAAATGTGTAGAACTGACCATCTATTATTAAGAACTATTGTGAAGCTCTGACAAACAGTGTTTTATAGAGCTGGCAATACATGAACTGTAAAAAAAAATATAGAAGACAATATATAAAATAAAATCCACGCTCATAAAATGTTCACTTACACACATATTCAAACAAGTAAGTTATCACTATCAGAAAGGTACAGATAAAAAACTGAAAGTGAAAACCATGCAAGGCTTTGTTATGGTCAAAGCTGGCTTATTAGTCAAGTCATTGGTCACAGCATTTTGTACCTCCTGCGAAGTCACATCGGGAGATTCAATAAATGAACTCAAATATATTTCAAGTTTTGTTTACTATCTAAAAAACATTTAGTGGAGAAACTATACCATGGGACTATCTGTATGAATGATTCTAGTCTTTATTTTACTCTTCCTGCGGTTTTTTTCTCAATATATGTTTGGTGAAAAGAAGAATCTGGTGATTATGAACCAAGCACTACAAAAAAGAATGCAATTTAAAGTTGTGATACAGAAAAATGTACAAAACAACGCAAATATAAATGTTCTAATCAAAGAAAAAAATGGGGAAGATCATCACTGGATTTTGACAGTTTTTTTTTTTTTTTTTTTTTTTTTTTTTTTTTTTTTTTTTTTTTTTTTTTTTTTTTTTTGAAGAAGTTTTGAAGATAAGATTAATTTAGCGGTCATAAAATTTGAAATTTTATATCATTAATTGAATTAACGGCAAAATTAAATCCTGTTTTAAAGAACATGCTCCGAGGTAAAAGAACTATACTAGGAGAAAGCTACTTCCAATTACACTATTTATTATCAGAGGATATGTGGATTCAAGGTAAGGCTTAATTTGAAGGAATCCAACTGTTTGGAGGGTTTTTAAATAGAGTTTCCAAACCTTTTTTAGTTTGGTTTGGTTAGGTTGTTGGCAGTAGTAATAGTATTGATAAGTTCATTGAGGATTGGTGGATATGATCAGTTCATAGTAGGCTAGTAACAGTTTTATTATGTTCTTCTTTGTACAGATAAGCATGTGAAGGGAGTGACCATTAGATATTTCCAAGATTTTGTTGTGCATGTAGGAAGGTATAGCAGATATGGCAGGTTTAAAGGTTAAGCGGGGGGGGGGGGGACAATTCCTAGGGCCAGACAATTATAGAGAAAGGAAATAGGCCTAAATGGAAAGAGTGGTTTTTGAATTGTTTAAACGATGCCTTAGGAAGATTCATGATGGAAGAGGACATGAAGGCAGGATACAACACAAATGGAAAACAAGAGCAAAAGGAGAAGTGTGATTTTACAATTTTAGGTTAGGTTAAAGGGCACTAGGCAAGGAATTAGTATTTTGGAGAGATAGGACATCAGCAAGCTCACCTTATAAAACAAGTTCACTAACACCAGAGTAGTAGTGTACTTGTATGGGTGGGTCAATACCACTGTACGTGAATGGGTGGAAGGTTCGGTGTGTAAGTGTGTGTGTAATGTGCAGTCAAAATCATTTTTTTAGAGAGCCTAGGGATCTGCAATAATTCACCGTACCAGTACTATTTACAGTGCTAATTGCTCTTTTCTGTAGTAACAGAACTCTGAGAGCACCAGGTGTACACAGTGTTACTACATACTAAAATTAAATTACCAGAAAGGCAGTAAAGAAATAATATACACTCACATAATACCAGATTGGAAAACCAAGTTTACAAACCATACCACCCACTAACCAAATCTTTAAATAGTTATGAAGTTATTGAACACAAAAGAATCACATAATGACACGAATTTTCAGTGCCACTGGCACTTTCTTCAGGTGAGTAAAGAGACTGACAGTGACATGGCTTCCACAATTGCTGGGTAGGTGGCAGTGGTGGAGGTTATGCATCCATATTGTGCAGTTTTTTTCAGTTGGTATATATATGAAGTTTGCTGATGGGGAAGTGGTCTATCTTATGTTCAGAATAGGTGGGTTATATTATTTTGTTATCTATTGGTGTGCTAATTCCATCCTTCGGAGTTGGGAACTATTGGCATGGGAAGGAAGGGATCTGATTACTTTAGTGGTGTAACACTGATCAACATTTTGGTTATGAAAGAAGAGTATGGGAAGAGACAGGTTTTTCAGGATTTTGGACTTTGCAATCATGTCTACTTGCATCATTGGACTTGGCCATTCATGCGTTTTCGAAGGGTTTCACTGGTAAGGCCTCCCTTCGAAAATGCCTTACCAGTGAAACCCTATACTTACACAGACTGCCTTTGTGTGGCAGTGAAAATGTACAATGCCAGACAAAAACCAGTCTCGTAGTGATTGACAGGCCAACTAAAGATCGTGAGTCGCACAATGTGTCTCTCATGAGTCACCCGCCCATAACCCAAACGCACTACCGGATTAAATTAGAAACATTATGACAAAAATATCTGCTTACAGCGTTTAGAGCAAAGTCAACATATGCGCTTACGTCGTGAGGGTTAATACAGTGGTACTGAATTATTACATCTTCATAAAAAACATCTGTTAAAAACAAGTCGGTCATCCTTTGGCAGTAATAAGAATTTATTCTTCTTTATATCATCTCGGTGTCCCATTAAATAGCTAAATAAATATACTCATAGCTATTGAGAGTGGGCCCTCGCCAAAGTCCCGTTACATTTCATTTGTTCTGAAAAAATCTTTACCAGAACTATTATTTTTTAAGAATGACACTGATAACCACCCAACATGGATACCGCAGGCTTCTTTTTGTAGTACCCATCAAAAGTTCGTTGGTTGCTAATTATTCTTCATAATAGTACTTAAGAGAACATGTAAATAATCTAATCAGCTCTTAAGAGACAGTTTACATTAACGACAAAAATAAAAGAAATCCGGCGAAAATCAAAGCTACCCACCTACACATACACGTACAATGGTATTCGCCGACCCACCCACCCATACACGTACAATGGTATTGACCCACCAGCCCACACATACACGTACAGTAATATTGACCCACCCGCCCACCCATACATGTACAGTTGCATTGACCCAACCAAACACATACAGTGGTATTGGCCCACCCATACACGTACAGTGGTATTATTGACTCATCCATACATGTTCAGTGGTACTGATACATACATAATCAATAAATTTTTTGAGGGAAAAATAAAAAAATTCTTATGAAATATATGTACATGGTAGGTTTTTAAAATGACAGTTCAGTACATTTGGCAGGATTACAATTTTAAAAGTATTATTTTCCAATGCTGACATATGAACATATGAGTGAAAGTGCTAGTAATGCACCCGCCCTCCCCTACACAAACAGTGGTAGTGACCCACCCACCCATCAATACCACTGTACGTGTATGGGTGGCGGGTGGGTCAATACCACTGTACGTATATGGGTGGGTCAATAACACTGTACATGTATGGGTGGGCGGGTGGATCAATACCTCTGTACGTGTATGAGTGGGTGGGTGGGTCAATACCATTGTACGTGTATTGGTGGGTGGGCGGATCAATACCACTACGTGTTAGGGTGGATGGGTGGGTACTATCTAAAAAACATTTTACCACAGCACGTTTTGGCAGGACAGTGCTGGCACTGGAGTTGATCAATTAAATTGGTGGAATCGCAGGAGTGGTTTCCAGGTATCTTGTAGGTTAAGGAGGTAGTGGAACTGGTAAAAGATGTGGCTGGGAAATGAATAGGGCAGGTTTTGCAAGATTTCTTGTTACAGTGATTAGAACCGGGCTGGTTGCTGGTCTTTAGGACAGGTCAGGATGTTTTGATCAGGTAACTTAGGATCGATTTGGATTTGGCAGAGGTTTTTGTTTTGTCTGAAAGTCACAGTAGGAGGTTTTTCAAGGAGATCATTGGTGTGGGGGGAAGCTTTTAAGATGTTCAAGCCATCTTTCAGGATTTGGTTTTCTGTAGGCCATGGTGGTAATTAGTGACTAGGAGTAAGGATTGGGAACTACTTCTGGTTTGGGGTTGGTTTTGAGACTGGGCTAAACGGATTTGGTTTTTAATAAGATTGGTAGAGTAACCTCTCTTTTGGAATGCACTGACAAGATGGTTATTGTATTTATTTAGGTTTCTGTGGGAGGAAATGATGTGTTTGGCACGGGTGACTAGGCTATAGTGTAGGGAGCATTTAGTGTTGTTGGGGTGACAGCTGGTATAGTTAATGTAGTGTTGTTTATTGGTAGATTTGATGTGAATATCAGTTTGAAGGACACCGTCCTCCAATCGAATTTCAATATCAAGGAAGACTGTGTTCAGAAAAGAATTGCCATGTAAAATTCAGGGATGAAAAGTTTTGTAGACTTTGAAAAAAGGTTTCCAGATCGGTTTTGGAGTCATTCCAGATCATGAACAATCATTGATAAAACGGAGCCAGCAGAGGAGTTGGATGGGTTGTTTTTGAAGGAAAGTCTTCTCCAATTTCCTCATGAACAGGTTGGCATAGGAAGGGGCCATGCGGGTACCCTTGATCTGGAGGTAGTTGATGCCAGAACTTTGGAAGTGTTTTTTTTTTTTTAAGGATTAATTGAGTCAGCTGAACTAGGAAGGAAGTGCTCAGTTTGGTGTTTGGAGGGCATGTATTGAGGAAATACTCAATATCAGCTAAGCCATGAGCATGGGGTATATTGGTGTACAGTGAAGTAGCATTAATGGTAACCAGTTTGGTGTTAGGAGGTAGAGGTTGGGGAAGATTGGAAAGAAGACTAAGGAAATGATTGGTATCCTGGATGTGGGAAGGAAGTTGTCATACTAGAGATTGGAGTTTGTCATCGACAAAGGCAGAGATACGTTTGGTAACAGAATTATAGCTGGCCACAATAGGCCTACCAGGGGGAGGGATTGTGGATTTTGGGTAGGATATAAAACTGGGGAGGAATAGGCTGTTCATTAATAAGCAGCATTTGGCTGGCGATGGTTAGGTTTTGGTGTTTAGCATGATGAAGGAGGAGATTTTTCAGTTGGGTCGAAGTCAAGTTTTTTGTAGGTGGAGGAATCAGACAACTGGAGGTTAATTTCATTGATATAATCAGATTTGTTAAGAATACAGTGGTGGAACCTTTATCAGGAGGAAGGATCTTTATGTTGTTATTGTATTTTATTTTAGGAACTTAATGTCTCCGCGTTCAGCGATGATAAGGTTCTGATCTTTAGGGAGTGGGGAGAAGAACTGAGGATCTGATACTTTTTGGAGGATGAAGTTAAGGTAAAGTTCAATAGAATGGTCAGGAGGTAATGGTGATGGGTCAAAGCTGGAAGGAGGCTTGAAGCGCGCTAGGCAGGTTCGTAGGATTAGGGTTGAAAGTGTTGTTCTCAAAAAACATCTTCAACTTCAGGTTGCGGCCAAAGGAAATAACATCAAAAACTAAGGAGAACTGGACTAGGTGAAAAGTAGGAGTGAAAGTAAGGCCTTTAGACAAAATACTCGGTTCGGAGAGATTATGGTTTGAGAATTTATACCCATTTACACGGGTTATTCACGGATATAACCTCTCAAACCATACTCTCCAAGAACCGAGTATTTTGTCCAAAGGCCTTACTTTCACTCCTACTTCTCACCTAGTCCAGTTCTCCTTATTTTCTGATGTTATTTCCTTTGGCCGCAACCTGAAGTTGCTGAATGGTTGGAAGGATTGATTGTTTCCGTAGGTTTGGCACTTGGGAGGGAAGGGTTAATATAGTTGGTAGAGGAGTTGTTACTCAGTTTTTCTGTGAAGAACAGTGAGTTGGCCAATGGGTGTGGGAATATTAAGAAGGTCGGCTAAGTTAGGTTTTGGGCCTATGAGAAGATTTGACTAATTCGAAAGAATCAAACTGTTTGGAGGGTTTGTAAATAAAGTTTGGAAAGCTTTTTTTGTTTGGTTTGGTTAGCAGGTTGTTGGCAGTGGTGTTAGTAAGTTCATTGAGGAGATGGGGATTGGTGGATATGATCAGTTCATAGCAGGCTAGTAACAGTTTTATTATGTTCTTCTTTGTACAGATTAAGCATGTGAAGGGAGTGACCATTAGATATTTCCAGGATTTTGTTGTGCATGTAGGAAGGCATAGCAGATATGGCAGGTTTAGAGGTTTGGCCTAGGGGGACAATTTATAAGGCCAGACAATTAAAGAGAAAGGAAATATGACTGGATAATTTGGCTAGATGGAAGGAGTGGTTTTTGAATTGTTTAAGCCAGCCTTGTCTTCTAATGTAAGTTTGCTGATGTCATTTCTTTCCAATATACTAATTCCTGGCCTAGTATCCTTAACCTAACCTAAAATTGTAAAGTCACTTCTTTTGCTCTTCTTGTTTTCCATTTGTCTTGTATCCTGCCTTCATGTCCTCTTCCATCATGAATCTTCCTAAGTGATGGCTTAAACAATTCAAAAACCACTCCTCCAATTAAAATTTTACAATATTTTACAGTTAAAATATGGTGATGGTCAAGATGCAATTAAAATGGTTCAATATTTTACAGTTAAAATATCATGGTGATGGTCAAAATGCAATTAAAATAGTACAGTTTTACAGTTAAAATATCATTGCGATGGTCAAGATGCAATTAAAATGGTACAGTTTTACAATTAAAATATGGTGATGGTCAAGATGCAATTAAAATGGTACAAAGTTTTACAGTTAAAATATAGTGATAGTCAAGACCCAATTAAAGTGATACAATTCGGGGTCTTGTAGTTCTCAAATTCCTCAATAGTATAATATTCCTACCTAGAAGCTAGTTCTTAAGTTTAATCTTTATTTAAGCATCATTGGCATTTTCGCCTTCTCAAGCAAGTTATTTTAAAACCAGTACAAGTTGGTTGTTTCTCTCAAACATAGCCAATCTATGGACTGGTATAGAATATAGCAGTTCTGGTATTATGTGTATGGAAGCCAATCCCTCTTGTCAAGGTTTGTTTGCTAGCATGTAGAGCACACTCAATAATGAATATTGCCACTACTCTAACGATTTTAAGGTCTTTCTTAAGGTCATGAAGACAGAAAAATGTTCACAATTTTTGCTATATTCATTAGTAAGACATAGATTGTCAAGATATGGGCGAATGAGTGTATATGAACGAGTGAAGTCACTGTTACTAAAGTCAACTGTTCCTCCGTAAGAGCTATCTATTAATAGTCCAATAGCCAAGGTACTAAGGGACATACAGCTTTACAAGGAATCGGAACCACATAGTGTTGGTCTGATTTTCAACAAACTTACAAGCCTGAAACTCAGTTCTATTCCCTACATAACATCTGAACCTTGACTATCATTCAATTATGGACACCCCAGACTTCTCTAGTAGTTTCCACGTTGATGGCAACCATTTAGCAGATGCCGTGTCGTTATTAAGAGGTCTGAGCATAGAACCTATTGTCTACAATCTCCTAACCACTTTGTCCCCAAGTAGGTATAAAGACATTTTTCCCAGCAATGAACCATGATTTAGGACACTAAAATGGAAAAGAAGAGATATTGTCAACTTGTGTAGACTTAGATTGAACCATGCTAATATAAATAGCAGGCTTTTTCAATTTCAATTATACTTTACACCACTCTGCCTTAAATGTAAATCTGGTTTGAATGAAACATTAGATCATACTGTAATTGAATGTTCACATTATCAACACGCAAGAGACCTTCGAAGTCCGGTTTGCGGTAATTAATTTATATTGAATAGACCTTTAATTTGATACCAAACTCGACCTTACCTTGAAGATTTTCGTTCACCTCCAGGTGGGCCGTCCCCCTGAAAAGATCAAATGTCGCTAATGGTGTCAAAAAGTGTATTCTTTGTAACTACGATGATGTACAAGCATAGGCGGCTCCAGACAAAATTTTTTGGGGGGGCTAATCTTGACTAGAAGGACTGGGGTGTATGGAATTCCCCCCATAAACGGGTGGTCCAGGGGTACTCCCCCGGAAAAAATTTAACAATTAGGCACCATGAAACACATTTTTCGCCATTCTAGCACTTAATTTCTTCACTAAAACAGGCGTGTTTATTTTACTGAAAAATGTAAATTTCCTACCTGAATTAATTTATTGTATTTTTTCCATAATTAAAAAATATCAAGTTAGGAATGTGGGTTTACATTTATATGTTTGGTCCAAAGAAAATACTCAAAATACAACATGATTTCAAAGGTTTCGTTTATTATTTCACAATTTTGTTATTATACCAAAGTGACATGTGTCTAAATCAAGTGTAGTTTTCTAGGCTTCATTGCAAACCTTTCTACAATACTGTGGATTTGCAACTGTTCCCTGAGTATCTTCTTCTCTATGTACAACAAAGAAAGGTTTGAGAATCTCTCTTGCAGCATTGAAGTTCTCAGCCAGTTTTTGACCCTCCTCATAGCAGAAAAACTTCTTTCACACGACGCTGAGCTGATGGGAATAGAAGCGGCGAGCTGAATAGCCATAAATAAGTTAGGAAAAGTTTCTTGCTTAAATATTTTTGTCAACTCATCAAACTTAACTCTGACACTAATCGCTTTTTTTTCTTTTGTATTTTTTTGCAGCGATAGTTTAAGTAAATTATTGGCTACTGCCATTTCTGCTTCAAGTAAAGTGGTGTTCACTCTCAATATCCCGTCATAATGTTCAAGAAAGGCTTTCGATTTTTCAAAACTCAAATTGAACAATCCATCAACAGCTAAAGCTAACTTTAGTGACTCTTCATTGAATCTTTCATTCAATCGTTCAATTATAACATCAAGAACTTTAAAATAAACTCGAGTTCTCCAAAACCTTTTAACTGTGTCTTGTCCTTCGCCTTCTCCCTCAACGATTTCCTCTTCTACTCCGATTGTCGACATTACTGCGCTGTCTTTCAAAAGAACGCTCGTCTCCCTTTTTCTTTTCGAGTTCCTGACATTCTCCAAGGAAATATCATATTTTTCAGTGAACTCAGTTATTTTTGTCCAGATCTTTGAAAATTCTGATTCACTTCTCTTCTCTTTTAAAGATTTAATAGTAGCTTTAATTACTTGTGACGCTGCTCCCAGTGTAGCCTCACTGTGCTGCAGTTGTTGGCTTAAGATGTGAGTAAGAGTTAACACTTGATGGAAGACAAAGAGATTAACTACAAAGCTTCCTTTTGTTATAGTATTCAAAATTCCCACAGCTTCAATTGCATCAATGTTTTCACATTGGTCAGTTTCAAATTTCAGCGCTTCTGTTATTACATCAAAGTGCTTGATCAGTTGTTCACAGTTTTGATACCTACATGCCCATCTTGTAGTGCTCTGAGAAGATATTTCAACAGGAGTTTTCTTTAAGCCTTGGTTTGTTTGAATGAGATCTGCCGCCTTCTTCAAGACATCATGATGAGATGGCTTTGAGAAATGCACATATAGTGCCTGAAGGCCATTAAATAAAAGATTTGAGCTTTCTACAGATTTACACATGTCTGTTACAGCTAAGGCAAATTTGTGAGCATAACAATGAAAATACATGGCTGCAGGATACTTTTGCCTAAATATTGTTTGTAAACCAGCGTGTTTCCCTGACATGACTGAAGCTCCGTCATAAGTTTGAGCTATTACTGGAAGGTCATGTATTCCCAATTGTTCAAAAATATTTAAGAGAAGTGAAGCAAGCTCTTCAGCATTGCGGTCATTAGAACAATTCCTAAACATTAGAAAACGTTCATGGGGACACAGTTCATTGTCGACATAGCGAATACATAAGGACAGTTGTTGATCTTTATAGCTCCTAGCTTCATCGACCATAACAGAAAAGAAACCACATGATTTTACTTCATCGACAATTTTCTCCGTGAGCATAGTTGCCATCAGATCAATTATTTCATTCTGTATGATTTTACTGCAAAATGATATGGTACTCTGAAAGCCATCATTAAATAATTTATCGTGCCTGGCATGAAACTGGTAGAGTTCAAGAAAATTCCCTCGGTTCTCTGAGTCGAGTTTCTCGTCATGCCCTCTTAGAGGAAGGCCCTGACTTGCGAGAAATATTATAATTTCAACAACTTTACTTAAATACTGTTTATTTTTATCAACCTCTTCTCTGTGAGCATTTGACAAAAATGTCAACACTACCTTTCTCCCTGGACTGTTTATCCATTAAATGTTTTTCCCAACAAAGAAGATGGCTTTTACATTTTTCGTGTTTATCAAATCTCTCTTTAGTTTTTTTCCAGTTTCGGAATCCACATTTTGTAAATACTTCCTCGGAAGAGGAGAGGTTAGAGTCAAACATTCGACAAACATAGCAATATGCTGCGTCTTTTACTAAACTGTATTCCAGCCAAGGATACTGATCAAAATAGGTCTTTGAAAATGATCGGTTTTGTTTGCCAAATACTGTGAAATGATAATTAGCCTGTTTGGGCTGCACTGGCCCTGACTCTCTAGTCCCTAGATCTAAACTAATTTGCTCACTTGTAAGATGGTCCACGTCCATTTGAACACCAACGGTCACAGCACAGCTACTGCTCGTAGGCCTACTAGGCAATGACTGTACACTTGCAGTTGATAACGTCGTTTCATCACTTAGTTTATTGTCACTGGTTAGCTTTTTAAAATAGTCTGTGACACGCTTCATTGCGGAATATCACCGTCGTTAAATGTATATAGAAATTAACACCACCGAAACCACTTACTGTCAGTCAATACAACATCATAACCTAATACCGGTACAGCGTCACATCACGACGACAATGGAGGGAGTCGGGAGGGATGATGACTTTTACTTTACAAGGTCAAACTTGGTAGTGGGGAGAGCGCGCGCATGTGCACTGCGCAGGGTGAACCTCGCCCGCTCCGAGGTGCATTACTATATACGGCATTTCCAGATCATAGTACAGTAGCACATTCTGAAATATTTATTAGAGCTTTGTCATGTTTATAATATTGTAATAAGCAAATAATATTAAGTCTTAATGAACATAACATTTTAACTTATACTATTTGTCAATTTGTGTTTCAACGTTATTCTTTTCTTTTACCACAAAAAACATTATTATCGCCCATTGATTTCCAAATATTTGGGGGGACTAAGCCCCCCCAAGCCCCTACCTTTAGCCGCCAATGTGTACAAGAGTTCACTTTTACCAGTGAAGACATAGAAAATTTGTGAAAGCGTTTTCATATTTTGTTTCACCCTGTATACAGAACTAGCATTTTTTTCAGACTAACAAAAAGCACATTTAAATATTTCATATTCACCTTTGTCATACATCAATGTTGAAGAACTCATGGTTGAGGTTTTCATATGTGGTCCTCCCTTTTCGGGTTAGGAAAGCCAGGAAGACTGTTGGCGAGAAGCCAACCCTCACCCTCCCCCCTTCTCAGAACCTATCTACTTTAGAATCCCTGTATTCCCACTTTATAATGTGCTAACATAAAATAAACAGAGCAATATTATTCACAATACTGAAGCTACCCATTTATGTACAAGTCACTTATATAATATAACTAATAAGTGTTTTATTCAATTCCAGATCAATCCCAACAATCGGCCTCAAGACAATGTTCAAGGAAAAGATAACTTAACAAATGTAGAGTACATCGTGGCTTCGTAATTTGAAAGTTATGGCCTGCCTGTTCCAATTCCAAAGGACAAGAAAAATTTTTTTTAATGGTGATATAGTCGGGATTTTGGGTTAGTGAACGGATTATTACGCTGTGTTTGTAAACATTGTAAACCGTTATAATATAACCAGTAATAAATGAAATAATTTAACATATAAGTATTGTCACAGTATAATATTAACATATTGTCATATACTGTGCAAACGTGGTACTAGCATAGACCTATTATACCACTAGAAGGTATAATAGAAGGTCTATGATACTAGTGTAAACCTTATTTAGCTGTTTGTCGCTTAAGCTGCAAGAATTGTTTATATAGATCTAAACCTAAAGGATTATAAGAAGGTGACATTTTACAGAGGCGGTTGTAAAGAGAGGAACTGTATAATTACGTTTATTGTACAAGTACAGGAGTGATCAGACTCAGTTTTGATATAGGAAATGGTTTGGAGGTTAGAAACAATGTGAGGTATTAAGAGGTGTTCACTCACCTCTTGTAAATTATTGTAAGGCATATGTGGTAGGCAAGGTTCGTTATCAGTATGTTAGAAAGAACGGGGGGGGGGATTTGTGTTTGGCAGTACAGTTTCAGCTAATTTTTTTTCTATTTACGACAGTGGAATTTTTATTTGGAAAGAGCTTACAAGCATCCCTTGGGGAGAATATGTGCTGATGTATTAACCCTTCGGGTGCCATTTACATTATAACCCAAGTGCCAGGCAATTTCTGTAACTTCTGCAGCATTCAAGAAAAACAATTTTTTAAATGAGGTATTGAAAATAATTATAATATACAGATATAAGTTAGGTACAATCTCAATTTTTTTAATGCTATTTTAATTGTCAAATTCAGGTTTATTCTATTTTTAAAAAATTTGTAAAATTATCAAGATCAGCAGCCATTTTGTAAACAATTTATCATAAAACAAAAAATGTATTTATACACTAGGCTATTTCACTTCTTCTTTTCAAAATATAAAAATATCACACCAGTTTACGTGAAACTGCAGGCCTGTATGTGAAATTTATTCAACGAGAGTCTAGCACAAGGACACAGCCGATTATTCTACAGAATGCAATGTTTTTATATAAACCTCCCAGTATATGACACCAGCACTTTTATTTGCCGATAAATGACCCAGATTTAATTTTAGAAGGGTTCAGATGTAGTTGAGGTCATTAGTGCTAAGAATGATTAAAAAATATTTTAATGGCTTGAGAAAAAAACTACGAACGACATCAGTAAAACGAGTTAAGATTGCTATTGAATTCCAATATAAGGTGCAGGGGATATAGGTTATATGTCAGTTGCATATCTTGATTTTAAGATTTTGTTCAAGAGTTGTGTCAGCAGTTATTGTGTTTGCTGTATAGGTATTTGGTTATTCTGGGAGGAAGGCGTAGAGTCTATTTGTTTTATACAAAGCACGTTAATGGATTCGACAAAACAATTGTGATTTTTATGAGATATAGTTCCATCTTTCTTTTGGGTTCTTTTTGTTGTTGACTGGTATTTTCAATTCTAGTTTAAGTTTGTGTCACAGGACGAAGGGTGATCGCGTCCAAAAGAAATATAATTCAAGATTGTTATTAGGTACGTAGTTGGGATTCGTATAAGAAAATTAGTCGCTGTGTGAAACTAACTAGCGATCGTAACAGCATATTATAACTGCAAAAATTTTACTAATAATAAAAAGTACTAACTTAAGGCTTAGAAAAAAATATATTATAGGCCCTAAGGTATTTAAAAGGTGGGTATTTATAGACTCACTAGATGCTTTTTAAATGTTTATATTTCATCAGGATTCAATGAATCCTGATCCTTTATTTACTCGGAACATAGGCCTAGTTTTTAACTCGTGGAAAACTTTTTTTATATTTAATAGGCCTAAATCTAAAATTTACATTTAGAGAATCATTATATTAGTTATTTTTTAAATATACCTTCATTATTTATCATGATTCTCCGCCATTTAAAGTAGTATTTTTATACTGAACACGAATTTGAAAACGATTTTAGTGAATGACAAATATTTCTCGAGATATCGGAGGAAAGCTACTTTTGAAATAAGACATATACTGGAGTGGTTACAATGGGATTGCCATTATAATTAATTTTTTGGATACGGTACAGTAAGCATCTCCTAGCCTTTCTTTCTTATTCTTATAGCCATATTCTTACATTCATTTTTATATATACCCACAATTGAACTTATAATTGTGTACTATACAGATTTTTAACCTGTTGAGGAATATGCAATTTTGATCCCAATAGAGTACGGACGTCTTTGGACGTCTGGGCTCGGAAGAGGAAGGACGTCCTGTGACGTCCATTTTATTTCCGTACCAATTCTGCATTGCTACTCATTCTAGCGGCACTTTCTGGCAACATGTTTGTGATTGTTACTTAGTAGACACATTACAAACAGCGCCTGGTGGATTGTTTTGTAATTAGCTTATGCAAATCAGCTGTGTAAGAACAACACTCAGCTGAGTATCGTTGGCACAAAAATGTTTTGGCGCGAATATTGTCCCGCATTGTAATACATTGTGTTCATCTGGCTAGAGCTGTTTGGTTATTGTAGATGAGTCATTTATTCCTAAACATAAATTGTACATTATGTAAATAGTTTTTATTTAGAGTTTTTTTTTTATTACTCTTCAGTTGTTTGTGTTTCTATTATAAGTGAGCTTCTCAGGCAAATTGTACATTCTGTATATAATTAGGCCTATTATAGTTAGTTTTTATTTTCTATCACTGTGCTCTAAAATGGATGAATATATTGTTCGGAGTGAAGAAATACGGGTGGAACTGTACAATCTAAGTGATGACGATAACCAGGACAACAATAATGAGGTTATTGAATCTGATATGGACTGGCATGGATCAGAGTCGGATGAAGACGAATCTACTATTGAACGTAACACCATTGCAAATACTACAGCGTCGTCCAATGTAAGTACAAATAGTGTAACACATGATAGTTCAAATGAGAATGTTGCCATGGAAGTTGGCCAAAATTGTTTGAATAACATTTCGATCAATGAACTTTGTTCCAATTGTTCTTGGTACCATAAAGACAATTTCGATCCTAATCAGATTAACTTTGATCATTCTAAACCAGGGTTGCTTGTAACTGATGAACTAAATGGTACTGAATGGAGGGATATTGACATATTTCATGAAATTTTTGATTTCGATTTTGTAAGTCACATTGCTGAAGAAACCAATTGTTACTACTTAGAGTGTTGTAAAGGGGTTTTATCTGAACACTCTAAACTGAATAAGTGGAAAAACACTAATGCAGATGAGATGTATTCTTTTTTTGCTACCACCTTATTGATGTCCCACTGCAAGAATAACAGTATAAAACAGTATTGGTCAACTGACATACTGATTGAGACTCCTATATTTGCTAAGCTATTTACTAAGGATAGATACTTATTGATAAGAAGATGTTTACATTTTGATAATAACTGCAACACTCAAGGTGGGGACAAACTGCACAAAATAAGAACTGTCATAAACACTCTAAGGAAAAAATTCAGTTCACTACTATACCCTTATCAAACTCTAGTAATCGATGAGAGTCTTATGTTGTGGAAAGGGAGACTCTCTTTCAAACAATATTTGCCAAATAAACGTAAACGTTTCGGCATAAAAACATTTATTTTATGCGATTGTCATACAGGTATGATTCTTGATTTCATAGTGTATACTGGAAAAGGGACTGACATTGATGAAGACAATTCTGATGACAGTGGAGTATCTGCAAAAATTGTAAAAACACTTATGCGGCCATATCTAAATGTTGGTCATGTTCTGTACACTGACAACCGGTACTCTAGCCCTGCATTATTTTCGTGGCTGTTAGATCATAACACAGGTTCTTGTGGGACAGTAAATCCTATAAGAAAGAATTTACCTTGCCTTCCAAAAAAAATGAACGAGGGTAACGTTGTTGTAAGACACAATGACACCATGTTAGCTGTAAAGTGGTGCGACAAACGTCCAGTAACCGTTTTATCAACAGTACACAAACACGAAATGATTTCAGTTGACACTAGATCTTATAAAAATAAACTGAAACCAAAGTGTATTGTAAGCTACAATGAAAACATGGGTGCAGTAGATATAAGTGACATGTTGATGTCATATAATGATTGCACAAGAAGAACCATAAAATGGTACTCAAAACTGTTTTTTCATTTATTAGATATTAGTGTTCTAAATTCGTTCTACATATTTAGACATAGAGCACGCCAGGGCAACCCCTACGCAAAAGTAAACTTTGCAGACTTTAGAATTAGACTTATACGGCAACTCCTAGATAGACACTCGGCAGCCAATTGCCAACCAGCTGTCGCGCGACTAGTGGGCGGGCCAACACGCCTATCAGGACGCCATTTCATGCAGCCGCTTCCAATGAGAGACGGTAATCAGAAAAGAAAGCAAAGGAAGTGTTTCGTTTGCGCTCACACCGTAAAACGAGAAAGGAAAAGGAAAGACACAGCATACGAATGCAAACAGTGCCAAATTCCGCTTTGCGTGTTTCCTTGCTATGAAGACTATCACACTACTGACAATTTTTAAAAATAAAATAAAAGGTTTTAGGGCCTGGACTGTACAGAACTGTTATTGTATGGACATAATAATATGTTTTTAGTTATAAACTCTGAGTTGAAATAAATTAAAAATTCAGTTACTTAACTCAAAATTGATAATATGAATATTATTTTATTTTATTAAAAACATATGTAAAAAATAGTAATAAGCTATTAAATGTGTATTTATTAGTTCATTCTATCATAATAATAAAGTATCAAACAAAACTAGAAAAAAAATTCTCTACTCCTCTACCGTCAACAGGGAGTCTTTGATAATACTCATTATGAAGCAACGAGCAGGGACGTCTTAAGACGTCCTTACTCCTCAACAGGTTAATGATACACTCATAAGTTTCCCTAAAATTACCAATTAATTGGCCACTTATATTCTTCTTACGCTTTACTTCTACTGATTATTCTCAAATCTTGATATTTTTATCTTCAGTAATTAGAATCAGATCTATATGTTATGAGAAGATTTTATTTCACAGAAAAACTCGTTTTGCACTTAACAAAATGAGAAATCTGCTCTTTGCCAAATCTTATTTTTTTTGTATGTGTTATTTAGTGTGATTATCCGAATTTTATTATTTAGATGATTTTGATGCTGAAAACAAATTTGGTCCATAACAATTTTTTTTTCTCTAGATATGATAAAATTATAAAATTTGTTACCTACATTGATTCACAATACCTAGTTACCCTTATTCGTTTATCATCCAGATGAGATCTTAGATCTGAGGATAAATAGCCTCTATGTAGATCTTAGCTTTAATGTTGTATAGAATAAACCTGTACTACAAGTTGAACTTTAATCCAATCAAAACAAATAAATGATAAAAAATCAAACCCTACATATACAAATTTCTTTTGTTTTAGGTTGCCAGTTTCCAATAGGCCTACAAGATAAGTTTTTAGAATCAACATGATAGAATTTCTTAAGGAATTAAAATTCACTATTGATAATACCCATCCAAGAAATGTACCTTCATGGATTCATAGATATTATAGGAAATTAGCTCTGACTTCTATGCAAGAGAGCAATAATGAACACGAACAGGTTTGTACATTTTTCTATATATTTTATGTCTTATTTTAATCCTCCAAGTAATAAGTATGCTTTCTGTTAGTGATAAGGGATATTACAAGGGTTGTAACCATTAAGTAGAAAACCTGGAAAAAGTACAAAATATGAAGTTTTACCCTTGGAGTGGCCGTAGCTAACGGGCTAAGATGGGGGCTTGCCAAGCAGTTGGTCCAGGTTTGATTCCCGGTATGACCATATACCCCCGTACTGCTCCCATTGTTTGAAAGTCATGTTAGGCTAGTAGTCTAGCCTACAAAACTAAAATAGGCTTGTCTAAGCAGGCGAGGGGAACTAAATTATCTTTTTTCCCATTACATTCTCCAAATGTGAACTGTTTAAAAAATACTTACAAAATCACTAAACGGAATTTTCATAATATAGCGTGGATAAACTTCAAAATATTGTATAAAACAAGAAATTATAAATTATTAAATTTACTTTCTAATTGACACCACTGGTGTGTTGCCAGGGTAACGTTAGATGGAGCCGCTTTACATTTGACTGTCCGAGTGTCTAAAGGTTGTAGGCTGGCTCTAGTGTGTTGCCGACAGATGACTTGAGATAGAACTGCTGTACATTTGACTGTCTGGGTGTCCAATGGTTGCAGGCTTGGCTCTAGTGTGTTGCCGACAGGTGAAGTGAGTTGGAGCCGTTGTACATTTGACTGTCCGGTTGTCTAATGGTTGCCCTAGTGTGTTGCCGACATGTGACATGTAAAGAGGAACCCTCCCACCCACTCAAAGATCATCTCTTGATGAGCTCTCCCCCCCTCACATAAGGGATATCATGTACCATCACCATTTATGCCAGTGGAATTTGTAACGTGGTGTTCAAACATTGTTGAGTGACAACGGTCCAAATCCCTATATCAAATTTAAGTGGACCTCCCAAAATGCATTCATGTGATCCTCTCTACATTGGAAGCAGACGTGCTAAACCACTAGATGAGCAAGGCCCAATAGTGGTAAATGGACTAAAATATAATTTAAACATGGTAACTTTAGCTCTCTTTGGTATGTTGCTGTTCCACACTAAGTATTTGATACTTTTGTAAAAGCTTGCTCACTTGCCTATTCTATTTGTTATTTGCTGTTGGTATTACTGAACCTAAATATGTAAACTGGTCCACTTGCTTTAATGCAGTTCCTTCCAGTAACAAAGGTCTGCCCAGCATATTGTCCCATCCAACAACCGTTACTTTACATTACTTTTCTGGCTTATAACCAAACCTATATCCTTCATTATTTATGTCCAGTTTTTCAACTGTTCTTGTAACTCCTAACTGTCTTTACCCCACATCATTATGTCATGTGCAAAAACCATAGAATTTTACTTCTAAAAAATCTTTTACTTTAGGTTGAGGAAGTTTAAACTTAAAAAAAGTAAGTCAAAAATGTCAAAAGTAAAACATGGTATGCTGCAAGGTTCTGTATTAAAACCTCTATTACTTTTATCTCTGTGACAAGAGAATTTAAGATGAAAAGGTATGCCCGAAATTAAGAAATTTTAAAGCATTAAAGAAAAACTAAAAAGTTTAAATATTTTTACAATTTATAAAAAAAAAAAAACGAGAGTTGAAAGTGATCAAAATCCACCTCATAACTATAACACAAGAAAATGAAATCAGATTATTACACAAAACCATAGATTAGAAATATCCAAAAAGAAGTCATCTTATATAGGAAATAAATTTGTGACCAAAGTACCTAGTTCAGTTAAAAACGAACCATACATGTATAAGTTTATATTCTATAGAAGAATTTATAGAGTGGAAATATTGAATGACACTATTCTATATATGAAGCTGTACAAGATATTAAATAAGGAATATTTGAATTTTATTCTATTCTTGAAAAAGGAACGTTCAATTTTCTTAAACAATCACTCTTTATTGAATCATAATTAAGATGCCAATCATATAGAGATTTGGTGAATATGAGGGGAAAATAATTGTGATGACTGTAGTCATTGTTAATAACCAAGAAAGAGCCATTTATTAATAGCCAGGGCAACTAACGAACCTACAAGTTTATGTGGAATCTTACTCAAATTGTATGGGTCTAATTTTAAGGTAACTGACATTACATGATACTCATTCTTCCCTTAAATCAATTCCTGCAATTTTTTAAGATTGTCCTTGCAATTTGATGACACAGAAAAGAAATAAACAGTGAACGCCTAACTGGCAGCTATAAATAGATTTCAACTAATGTACATCTGTTGAAATAATTACTGCATTTTCCTTGAGGATTTGGGGGAATAAAGGGAGGGACTGAAAGGTGCTGGCTGGCCCTGCACAGAAAGCTTGAGAAATGACTACTCTACATATATTCAGTGCACTTGTAGATGCAACCTCTGTTTCTTTGTTTTCTGCGTTGATGATCAGCCTTGAAAAGGGACTCTGCCTAGCATCACTTGAGGATCTCTGCCTTATGTTGGCTACATGAGGAAACTAGTTATGTTTGAGGATTCCGACTTTTCGAGAGAACTAGGTTTAATATGGTCTAGCAACTCTGCCAATTGCCCTATTTGTGCACCTGAGCGTACATCCTCATGACGGATTCCTGCACACACGGATCTGCATTAAAGTAGATCCTTCTGTTTTGTTGCCATCTTTTTTGCGAGGTGAATCTTTATTTAAATTTTCTGTTGAACTCCTAATGATTTTCTTCAGTGTAATATGTAATAAATATATGTGCATCTTCTATTTTTAGCATCATTAATGTTGTGAATAAGAATTTCATTAACATAAGATTTTCTATTGTCATGACTGTTCGCATTTTTTTAAACAGCTGATTACATCTAACAAAATATTTATATTAACGTATGTCTTGCAAAAAATTTTACAACTTTTTACCATATTTGACCTGTTAACTACTGTAAACAACTGTAGTCGTTTGCAGTTAGTGTGTGCACAATGCTGCACACAAGGTGAATTGATCAGTACACTGAGGTGTGCAGTACACGCTGTATGCTGCTAACGACTGAAGTCGGTATTGTTTATTTCTTTACAATAGAGTGCTTGCAACATCTGTGAAAATATTGCTGAACTTGATGTTTATTGTATCAACAGAATGATTTTCATTTCATTTTACAGAAAATGTCTCTTTGTTATTACATTTGGTAGTGTCATGAAAGCAGCGTCTGGACGTGGATTTTGGCCACTTGTTTTGGAAAGGGAAATGAACAAAAATGATGATTTGAGTGATATCTTTTCCATTTAGAGTTGAATAATACTATGAATATCTCCCTCTAGATGAATAGAAATATTACAAAACAATCTTAATCTGGACAATCAGAAAATAACTCCATTAAAGTTTCCTTTCTTTAAAGTTGTAAGTCATCCGACTAACTTATCCCGCCCACTATCACTGTACGTGTATGGGTGGGCGGGTGGGTAACTATCACTGTACATGTATGGGTGGGCGGGTGGGTTACTATCACTGTACATGTCTGGGTGGGTGGGTCACTATCACTGTACGTGTATGGGTGGGCGGGTGGGTCAATACCACTGTACGTGTATGGGCAGGCAGGTGGGTCAATACCACTGTGCGTGTATGGGCGGGCGGGTGGGTCAATACCACTGTATGTGTATGGGTGGGCGGGTGGGTAACTAGTTAGTATACGACACAATTTATTACAATGTTTTTTCTGAGAGCAAGTGCAATCAGAATGAGCAAAGTGAAAGCACTAGTGTGAGTAGTGATCCACAACCGCCTCCTACCAAACAATGATGTAAGCAAGCAAAATGTCAGCCTAGGATAGAAACGATCAAAGTTAATAGGGTAACATTTATATCTGGTCTAATGATCCTTTTGATCCAGTTGTTTATAATTTTGACAAATCAAATAGAGGAATACAATTGTTTAATTGATATTTTTGTTGAAGCTGCAGTTTAGTTGAAAAAAATATTTATTACGGGGATAGATAGGTGCTAACCTAATAAATTAAAGGTTAATGGCAATCTAAAATGATTTCATCTTTAACCCTTTGAGTTCCAGGAATTTTGCCTAGTATGCATGCTAGAAACCTAGCCTCAGCACTATATAGTTTTACAAGAAAGCCCAGGCTGATATTAACAGTTTTGCAGCTCTTTGGAAAAACCTATATAACTTCGTTATTTCTGGGTAGAAATTTACATTATTTGTTTTGTTTTATTTACAAAACTATATTCTAACCAAAAATAATACTTATAGTATCATGCCGATAAAAAATTGTAGTTTTAAATTAAGAAAACTTTTATTTAGTAAAACGTTTCTATGTAATTTTTTAAGTTTGATTAACATTTAGTCCAGTAAAAAATTCCTCACATTATTAGCTGGTTTGTTTTTCAAAACAGGACATATTTTTGTACATAGACAAAAAAAATAAAAACTCCTATCCTCAAAAACAAAGATTTTCTTTCACCTTTTTCAAATTATTGCAATTTTCCATTTTTTTTCATTTGCTGTATTATAACTTAGTCATAAGCAAAATATTATTATAATTAATGTTTTCAGGTATATTTTACAGAACGCTGTTCTAGTTTCACAAAAATAAAATGATATTTACAAATACTTATTGCCTATTTTATATATTTAGCTAAACAAATTTAAAAAAAAAAACACTTATTGAATGGTAAACAGTAAGGATGAAGCTCCTTTTTACATACATTTTTCAAATAAATAGGATTTTTTTTATTTTTCCTCCTACCTGAGTCCCAAATATAAAGATTACAACACTAAAACACCAAATAAACTATATCGAAGTCTAAAAGTCATGAATAAACACTAAACAAGATAACACAAGTAAACGCAACAACTGATTGACAAAAGCTTATGACTTTGCCATGACTATTTGAATTACGAATTATTAATGTACTATGTATTATTATAACCAAGCACTATAACAATTAATATATAAAAATATTGATCTTGCATGATTACATTTACAACTAAAGTAGTTTAAAAAAGAATAGCCTCATACTTAATAATATATTACACTTTTTTTACGTGTCCTCGTAGTCGGACATTGGGTTTTCTCGCACAATATAGTGGCGTTCTCCTGGTCAGAGATAGGGTTTTCTTACACTATTTTGCCGCATTCTAGTCGGACTTTAGCACTCAAAGCGTTCAATATGCAAACCAGGTACGATATTTGAAATTGTAAATTTGGTGTATATTAAGTAGCAAGCCCACCTTATAATCATTCAAGTTGCATGCAATGGCTGCTTTATAAACTAGACATTGCCAGTATTGACAATTTCAATTTTATTTTTATAAATAATTCAAAATTGTTTTTCAGAATAAGACAGAAGATTTGCCTCCTGACGAGGACTGTATAATTATTGAAAAGCAAACTCTTTTTGTTCCTTTTGTTACACCTTACACTCTTAGGTAAGTTAATTCACTGCTTTAACTTTTTAAGTTTTTTCTAATTCACTACTTTCATCAGCTAAGTTAATTAATATCAAGAGTTGGTTTTTCAAGGTTGTCCAATCATTTTATGGAGGGGGAGGGAGTAAATATGAAATATAAGAATCCTACCCGATTTTTGTAGATGTTTTTATAGCTAGTCAGTAATAACTCCACGAGGAATATTTTTCTCAATACAAATTATTTATAAAAAATTGAAAAATACTCTAAAATAATGAATAGTAGTTCCCGATATGATTCTCATTTCTCCCCCAGAGGCTCGTAGACATAACATGCTCCTATGAACCACGGTATCGGGTATAAAGTGGGTTCATCAAGTGTTTGGTCTTTGCACGCCCTTGGCCCGGTGACTCATGGAGAATATGTTTGAGTTCTATATTAAGACAGAATAGATGCGTGTAAATAAATTACGTGCTGCATGTTTCATAATTTTACTGTACTATACTTTTTGTTATTCTTCAAATTACAACACTGAATATATATGATTTTAACTAGGAAATAGGGTAAATAAATGTTTATACCCCGATCAGCTTTATAACGCGGTCTTGTATTTACCTCCTCAAATGCACGTCATAACCTGGATCTACTGTATATTACATTAATTATGCAGATTTTCCCCTAAACAAATGTGGCATCCCTCTCTACATATGACAAGTAATAACTTAGATATGTAAAAAAAATCGTTAGGTTTGGTTGTTTAAGCAATGAGGTAAGCTACCCAGTATTTTGGTGGGTAGATTTTATTCATCAATACTAGGTAACTTATAACGGAACTAAAATAACTTTATATAAGTTAAACTAACCCACTTTTTTGTTGGGTATCTCGGTTTTTATTTGAAGTCATATTCATGTTAGGAGAAAAAGCTACAGAAGATTTTTTTTTTTTAATGTTCATCTTTTTTCAATTTTTTTATTTTTTAAATTGGCATTTCTGGGGAGATTTCATCTGTATTCGTGTTTGAGGGGTAAATATAGACTAACTTAAATAAACGATTGTGAAAATTGGCTAGGCCCCCCTTAAAGTAAAACAAAAAGTTTACAGTTTTTCTTTCTGTTTTTTAAGGGTCACCAAATGGTACAATTATCTTAATTAGTAGTTAATGTGGCAGCATATTACACTGTTGTTGGAATATATTATATAGAAAAGGGTGGATTAAAACATGATAATAATATGTATACTTTATAAATTTAGCTTGTCTAATACCTATACAACCGTCTAGACATATTATTAAAACACAATGTGTCAAACAAAGTTGAAGAACTTTATTTTTCTTTAAATACAGAGCTGTGTATAAGAAAAACATTTTCTTATCTACTAAAAAAAGTACAATCAATCATCAATAACTAAGTCATTGAAGAAGTCATCTTCAAAAAACTCATTAATAGAGTCATAAGACTTACTTACTAGGTTTTTTTTAATTTTTTACAAAATTGTTTGTCAACAGTGTTTACATTTGAAGTCTTGTATAACAATCTATATGGTATTAACATAACTTGTTTTTAGTGAAACGATAAACGACTTTATTTTTAAGGCGAGGTTAGGACTAGACAGTCCTCTCTACCACCTAACCTTAAATTACTCCGCCTTTGCTAGTAAGAAAAGTTCTTATTTTGTACCTGTAGATTAAGGGATACGAGAGACTCTGTCTATCAGCTATTGTGTGTAAATAATTTATTTTCCGCTGAAAAATACTGCTTTCCCCCCAAAAAATTGGTTTTTTTTCAAACTAAACGACCGCAAAGCTCATTAACTTTTTATAGAAACAGAATAATATTAAAGTAGCTTTTCTGACCTGATTTGATAAAGTTATCCATAAAATGAAAGGTTTATTGTTTTACACAAAATACAGAAATGCACTTTAGAAATAAACAAAATCAGCTAGTTTTTGTGCCCTGCATCACAATTAACGTGTTGTTATACAGTATCCCTTTATTACATAAATGATTTACAGCTTTTTCCTTGTTATCTGTCTCACACTTGACGTAACAGCGACATGATTAAACCTTGAACACCAACTGTACACTAATGGTGACCGCACAGCGAGCAACTCGGAGTAACTAAGGATATAGAAGCAATACCTATTACCATCGTCCAGCCTGATAAGACAAATTATTATTGTCTCAACTGGTCTATTGGAAATTTATTTTAGGAATATATAGCAAAAACTAGTTACCTCTATCAAAATTGTTGCGATCTTTACTGTCGTATAGTAGAAAATATCCAAAAGATTTTGAAATTAGCCCTTTCACATGACAGAGCTTCATATGCTATTTTCAGTACTCAAATAAGATGAATTTATATTGAAAAAAGACATGTAGAAGCAAACAATAGACTGTGTTACATATTTTCCAGGTTTGAAACTGATGGTATTTATATGTATTTATGATATGTAAGTATTCAAATTTATTTAGTTTGCCTTAAGTAATAACTCCTAATTAAGTATTCAATTATATATTGTACAGACAGTTACTATAAAAAAATTATTATGTTACTAAATCCATGTAGTAAGTTTGCAGCACAAATTTTTCTAAAAATTAAATGCAACTGACTCAATATCTCAATTGATATTGTTGTTTGTCAGCTGATATTATTGTTTTTTGTGTTAGTGATACATTCATTGTTGTGGCTTGTCAAGAGTGGCGATTGTTTCCTCAGGTGAACAACTGAATAACCTGGAGGATAAGCCAACCAAGGCTGAATGAGAAATAATCGATTGTAATAAGTAGGTTAAAGAAGATATTAAACAAGTGTTGAATTTTTGTATAAGTTAAAATGATCATTGTTATTGTTGAAGGATATAAATATTGTATTTTTTTTTTTTTTTTTTAGAACACTAAAACCATTTATCATGGTTGACCGTGAGACAACACCTCCTAGATTGAAACTATTATTTGAAATTTGTCAACAACAAGATAGAAAATACAAAAGATATCCGATTGAATATAAATATATTGAAAAGCGACACGTGAAAGCAATCAATAGACTCTGTCATATACATTTCTGGCCAGGAATTGATGGTATGTATCTGAGTGTTCAATAAACTAACCTGATAGATCAATACATTGTTTGCAAAATAATAGTGTCTCGATCTTGCTGTATAGTTTTAATTAAAAATTGGAGATTTATTTTATTCCTCAAAGAATTACAATAAATAATACTAAGCAATTTTGTTTATGAAATTAAAAATAAAATATATACTTCCATTTCTTCACACAGCAAGTATGGACAATGTGAAAAGTCAGCAATGGCCAAACATGCACTAGAAAAAGGACATAACTTTTCAAAATTTGAAGTTCTAAAACAAGTTAACAAAAATCAATTATTAGATGCGTCAGAAACATTCTACATGAACAAATTTAATACACTAATTGTAAATAATGAAACTCCTCCCATTCAAATTCTCCATTTATATAGTATAATTTAGCTGAAACTAACTATGTGTTCATATTTATATACATAAACTTTAAATTTAATTATTTTTTGAATCTACCATATGTTTAAAATATTTACATTATTATATTTTGTAAATTGTTGTCTGATAATGCCTACATTGTAGGCAAAAGGCCTCTCAGAGTAAATCATTTTATTGGAATATATGAGAATTTTTTTTTTTAAATATTTAAATATATACTTATTGGTCTTAAACTACTGATGTAGTTGCAATTAATTTTTTAATTAACGTACAAGTAAAGTAGTATGGAATAGCCTACATAACCTTAAAGCTTGTCCATAGGCTTTTGGAAGAGATAACGTAAAATGAGAGTAAACTTAATTTGTAATGTTAGGGATTATAATATTACCCCTCCTGGTCATCGAAAGACCATGAATCAGAAACTATAAAGCTCTATTTGAAGCAGCTGTGAACAGTTCCACAAACTGACATGAATATATATCTGATTCCAAGTGTCATATGATTTTGATATTTTTACTGTAAGTCAACCCTTGAGAATTTGCATATTTTCAATAAATTGAGATAGATATTAGGAGGGAGACAAAGGTAGTTGGACATTTACCATCATTACATGAAAATTACCAATCACGACGTTTCAATTTGGTAAAACCATTGATTATATAAACTTACAATAGATAAACCATCTAATAGGTATATTTGTGGCAGTAATTTTGTCAGTTTGTGTGGCCCGCAACCACAGCTGGTTTAAACTGCATTACATTTACATGGGACTACACTAGCGCTCCACAATGGACCACAAAAACAGCTGATATTTTGAGACTCAAAATTTAATATTGGATGGGAAATCTATTTGTTTATAAAATCAATGGTAAAACCCAAACCTTTTTCAAGTGCTAAAAACTAAATTGCATCTACACAAACATGTTATAAAACTAGGTTCTTAAACTAATAAACTTATCTACTTTAATAATTATTTACAGCGCCTAATGGGTTATATTAATTTAACCCTGTTAACATTTTATATTTAGTATAAGTTGATTTTGTTGTACCCCATTCTAGGATCTAGGTAAAAATGTAGATAATTATTAAAGTAGATAAGTTTATTAGTTTAAGAACATAGTTTTATAACATGTTTGTGTAGATGTAATTTAGTTTTTAGCACTTGAAAAAGGTTTGGGTTTTACCAAATCGAAACGTCGTGATTGGTAATTTTCACATAATGATGGCAAATGTCCAACTACCTTGGTCTCCCTCATATGATACTCCATCATTAACAAATTTCAAAAACAAAGTAGATATTAGGAGTTAAAAATCAAAATAAAATAACAGTAGACCTACAATTATGTTTTAATTGTCATATAAAAAAGAAAATTATTTTAAGGTACACATATTGTAACTTTTATCGATTTTTAAAAGATAGTTGTTGTATTGTAACTATATTTAGGTATTAAATTGAAGTAGCAATGTCTAATTTATTTAAGCGTTAATATGAATACGTAATATTTAATTAGTACAAAAATCGTGACATGAAATATTCAAACAGCGAGAACCTTTTTTTATTGATGGATTTTTTGGGAATTACATTAGTGTAGTTCCTAATGTAAAAAATGTTTTTATGAAATATCAAAATTATAACAACCATGTCAAATATAAAAGAATATAACAAATAATGAGGAATATATAACTAGAAAAGCGTTTTGAAATTCTGTGGTTGTAAAATAAAACTACATTTACAGAACTATTTACAAAAACAAAATTACTAGTTTAACATAGTCATTAATCTAATATCTATAAAGCCGCACACTTATAGCTTTTGTTGAACAACTGACGGGAAAATTATGAAGACTAAAAGTTTTTAATTTTGAACCCCAAAAAAAATCAAAATGACGGACGGGAATTTTGAAATGTGTGCAAAGATTACTTACGGCTTCATTGTGGGCAAACCGTTTTTTTTAGAACAAATCTGCCAGCATACTCCAGATTACACTATCTACCTTTACTACCTTGTTACAAAAACTGCTGTGAATTTTGATTTTTCACTTTTCACAATCTAAAATAAATTCAAAATGGCTGATCTGAAAATGCTGACCTGTTTGCAGAGTTTAAGTTTTTGTTTTACTGAGGCTGTAATATTAATTACCCAAAATCTAATGACATATAACAGTTAAATTTTGTTGAAAAAGTGTCATAAATTTTCTTTGTTTATACCATAGTTTCCACACAAAAAGTCAGTAAAGTAGAGTTTTGTCGCAAACATGAATTTTTTTAAGAATAATTCCTCCTAGTTAAGCATGATTAAAAAAAGCTAGTCTCACACACTCTACCTTTACTACTTTTTAACAAAAACTACTATAAAATTTTATTTTTCACTTTGTACCTAGAAAAAATTCAAAATGGCTGAAATGAAAACGCTGATAAGATTGCAGAGTTGAAGTTTTTGTTTTCCTGAAGCTGTAATATTTAGTTTAGGCAACATCCAATAAAATATTAAAATTAAACATTACATTTTGTTCAAAAAGTGTCCTATACATTGTTTTGGCAAATACTATAATTTCCTCACAAAAAGTCGGTAAAGTAGAGTTTTGTCGAAAACGTGTGATACTTATGAATATTTTTTAAGCATGATTAAAAGAAGCTAAATAACTTAAAACCGTACACACTATTTATAACCTTCACTTCTCTGTTAACAAAACTGCTATACAATTTATTTAGCCCTTTAAAACCTAGAAAAAACTCAAGATGGCTGACGTGAAAACGCTGACCTGTTTGCAGAGTTGAAGTTTTTGTTTTACTGAAGCTGTATTATTTAGTTTAGACAACATGTAATGGAATATTCAAACTAACAATTAAATTGTGGACAAAGAGTGTCAAATACATTTTCTCGGTAGATACTATCGTTTCCCGTTTCCTCACAAAAAGTCGGTAAAGTTTAGTTTTTAAAAAACTTGATTTTTTGGAATAGTTCCTCTCTTTAAGTATGAATAAAATAAGTTTGAAACTATAAACCTTACACACACTAAATAACTGCTTTTATATTTGATATTTAACCTCTCATAACTTAAAAAAAAACAAAATATCAATATGAAAATGCTGTCTTGCAAGCACAGAAGAGGTATTTGTTATGCTGTAGTTGCAATATTTTGTTTATAACACATAAAATGACGTTGTTCAATTCACAATAAGGTTTTCTGATCAATTTGCATAGCAGTCAGATCCGTGATCAAGGTAGGTACATATATACTGAATACAATGTAAATTGTATTTAACTATTTATATTCAACAAATTGGCCCGAACTTTAAGGGGGTTTGGGGGCGAAGCCCCCAACGAGTGAAGCAAGTCTCTATATATAAAAGCGGAAGCCCTTACTCACTCATCACTAATTCTCCCACTTCCTGTAATTTTAACAGAGCTGAAATTTAGGACAAATGCTTGCTACAGGCTAAATAGGAAAACTAAAATATTTTCATATAGATAAAATACTTGTAACGGGTAGAAACCTTCCCTAAAAGTTTGTCCCATAAGGATAACATTGGGTTGATTTTAATAAATTAGTAACAGCTGTTTTTTTTTAATAAATAAACATGTTTACTATGTATGTTTGACATTTTTATTCTATTGATGCATTAAGAGTTTACAATTAATTCAACTTTTTCTCTATTTTAATTTTTTTTTCTATGCAATTACGTGTAAAATCTGTTTTGGAAATTTACAATATTATGTTGAAATTCCACTAATGACTTATAGGGTTTTCTAGACCATACAACTTTCTTGTCTAGAAGAACGGGAGCATGTTGAGCTTTTATATTAACATGATGGTTTAGAGGGAACCTCGGGGGAAGGATAAGTAAGCGCAAAGAATAACCCTGTAACGAAGAAAGGGCTTTCAGCTTATCTAATTACTAAGCTAGATAAGTAATAAGCTTAGTTTGCCATTGTTTTTAAAGAACCATAAAAATACTTTATTAATTATGAGGGGGATTACACTCCCCAGTTCCATAGAATTCATTAAGGTAACCATTTCCCAAACCACCAAGTCACCGTTGGGAAATTGACAGCCAGTGTTAGACATTTATTTTTAACGTCAGTCGGTTAAAACATGATGTTTTTTTATTGGGTTCTATTATGATGTTTATTATCATAAGTTATAATGAACTCTGTATAATTATTAAAGGTCTAATCTAGTGAATTGTAAGTTTATATTATAAGTTTTCTGTATTTAAAATCTTTCATTACAAAAATCTTTCATTACAAAAACAACTTATGTCCATTGAAGCAGGTTCTCACCTGTCAAATCACACTTCAAGTGTTACAATATGTTCATTTTTACGGACTGAATTGTTGAAATAGAAATAAATATTTTTGGCATTTTTCGCAGGGTGAAATGGTTCCGTTAAAACTCTGAATTCATTGTACACCTTATTGCTGGGCAAAAATGTTAAGTCCTATGGAAAATTGTCGGACACTTTTGTATATTTCTACAGATAAAGTTTGACACCTATAACCTAATTAACCCTAATTAGAAAAAGTACATTGTATAAAGTATTAATTAAGATATGTTTCCATTTATATGTATATGAAATCAATTAATGTTTAATATAACCTAGTTATAATTGGGTATTTTAATAGCTTGTCTTTCTCTGGCTAAAAGCACATTACAGGACTTGGATGAATGAATGTTATTAATTTTGTACTATATAATGTTTGTGATTATGAAAATTAAAACATTTTTTACTTTAGATTTGTATAGGCCTATATTCGTTATATCAACATAAAAGAATTTTGTGAGTACCGATCTTATAATAATGCTTGTTATTTATTATGTTTGTGACAGTTTCAGAAGCTCTTGAATGCCCAGAGTTCAGTGTCGTTGTTGAGTACCGACGGATTGTGATTGCCTTTGGATTCTTGGTTCCTGATGTGAGCCATACTGACGCTTACATATCCTTCATATTCACTCTACCGGACTGGAGGAGAGCTGGTATCGCCAAATATATGCTGTACCATTTGATCAATGTAGGTTTTGATATTAACTAATGGAGTTCGGATTTGGTTATTACTGCTGTAGAAATGTTTACAACGATTTGTCGAAGTAAGATTCCCTAAGTCAAATAATATAATTAGTATTAGGGGACACCTAGTTCCGTGCTAACCCTGTCACTCGCTAGACCCATGCAACTTTAAATATAAGTATTAATTGTAGTCAACTTTCAATTTCTAAGTTATAATAATAAGTATTAAGTTACTTTATTTATTTGTATTTATTATTAATAACTCATTGTTTTCTTACTTCTTAGTACGTGCATCCAGCTTCAGGTGATGCCGACCGCACAGTGTCTCTCATACACAAGTCTAGCCAGTCTCCAATAGGTTGAATCAGTGAGAACTTGTCTAATTGTACAATCGGGTTGGAGTATCTTCTTCAGTTTATCTCTAATATTCAAATGTTTAGTACAGTGTAAAAGGATGTGTTGCAGGGTTTCTTCCTCAGCTTGAGATGCAAGACACAGTGGCGACTTGGTGCGTTAAAAGCGAACGAACTGGGTAACTATGTGTCCTGTTCTGGCTCTGCTATCAAGAACTCATTATTAAGTCAGTGAGCCTTCAATTGGGCATTCAGCGGAGCCCGTGAGGCAGCACAACTATCAGGCTTTATAACATTTGCTATCATGAATTAATACATCAGTTGTAATCTTATTAGTGTCACATGAGGCACACAATGTTTCTAGATCGGACAACCTTCTTTACCTCCCTACTACTACAGAGGATCCGATGCCGTGCCCACCTGTATGTAGTTAACCAGCAAACAATGGTGGTTTAGACTGCTGCTATTGTGTCTGCATTTGTTAACAATGAATGAAATGAAAAATCTCTGTATTGCTCCTATACAATGGGAAGTGAGGGCTACTAAACCTTCTCTACCACTTACGCCGCAAACTGTAATAAGTATCCATTTACTAGCATTATTCACTAATGTTACCTATATAATAATGTAGAAAACCTATTTAATGTTTATATCAATAAAAATAGATTTAAGTGCCAAATCATTTAAGTGATGTATTTAATTTGTTTATGACAAACATGTGTCATAAACCGATTAATCTGTAATAGGCCTTCCAACAATTTAAATGCATACAATAATTAACTGCTTCATGTTTACTAGACTTGCCGAGGAAAGGACATCACTCTTCACGTGTCAGCTTCAAACAGCCAAGCTCTCCTACTTTACCAACAATTTTCTTTCAAACCGGAAGAGTTTATTCAGAATTTTTATGAGAAATACATTCCAGTAAATTCAAAAGAATGTCGTCATGCATTTTTTCTTCGACTTAGTAAGTGATCCCCATGCCATATAAGTGCTGTGACATTGGTGATATGTTTGTACATATTTATATTAAATATTATTGTAAAATGGATTTGGTTTTATTTTCCTTGATTAATTTACCTCATACTACTTCATTAATCCTGCAATTCCTTAATAATGCTAAAAGACTTGTTGCTCGTCATTTTCTTTATACACGTTATAAAACTAGATTGTTATCCCAATTATCGTTTAGTCAGTCTGATTTAATCTTATGTTTAGGGAGGATGAATATATATGTGACACAATTATATTTTAATTACAAAATCTATTCAATAATCTCATTATTGAACCTTTAATATCAAGATTAATGTGGCACCAAGAAATCATTATCAGATGCTAACATTAACTACGGTACTACTGTACCCACTGGAGTAAGCAGTAAGCAGTGATAAGCAAGCCTGACCTTTATTACATTGCTGTTTCGTAAGGAAATGCTTACCACATTGAGTAGGATACTGTAATACAAGAGTGTATTTTTAATGTATTCCAGAAGTTTGAAGGCGCTACTGTATTGTATTTTATGTAATGATTTACTGTCAAATGTTTTATTATTTATTTAATTTAAAGAACAAAATGTTACGATGCATTCCTATTATGAACCTAACAACATGGGGGGTATGGGTGCTAGGGAGTGGTGGTAACTTTCGAGCCGTTCCAACTACACCTTGCATGCGGGATGGGTTCGGCAGACTGGTCTACACCTGGTATCAACTCTCACTTGTAGCTGCGTAGAGCTACCCTCTGCCACTGTGTGTTGGTCCACCTACAGAACCAAGTGAGGGGGGTCCTAGACTAAGGTGTTAAGCGACCCGTGCCGAAAGTCTCATGGTACTGGGGGCCTAATATTCAGTACCTTTAACGGAGCCTTCTGGGAATCAGGGGGCACTCAGTCGTAATTATCCCTTACCTCTCTAAACGGGTCACTAGAGAGGTGGACTGCAGCAACCCGGTACTCGTAGGAATTGTATGGAAGATAATACTAATACAATTGATTTGTTGACAGGTGGAGTAACTCCCGAAGGCCTGCTTATGGACAACCTCAGCTTGTCCTGTCCAGTGTCGGCTCTGCCTGCAGGAGGAGGCTCTTGCCAGTGGCGAGAGAATGCTTTCGAAGGTTGAGAGATGACAAGCTTGGTAGGAGAAAAACGGTGCAAGGAACAAGCCGTCATGTACGTCTGGCACCTCAGGGGGCCAAGATGACAAGACAGCCTCCTCGCGAGTAGCTACCCCGAAAACCAGCCAGCAGGCTTCCTCCAAAGATCTCGGTGTGAAGAGGTCGTATTCGTAACTATCACCAGAGGAGCTTGGAGGTGAGAAGAAGAGGGCTAAGCGGCAAGGTAACACAGAGTCCTTTGCTGAGAAGTTATTGGTGGAAACGCTGGCCGTTGTCAGGCAAGAGCACCCCAAACAGCTTCTGACGGAGGAGCAGGCGGCCTCTGTTAAAAGACAGCTGACGTTACGTGCTCTCAAGGGAGCAAACGTTAACGTCACAAGTTGCCACGTTGAGGCTGGAGCGGTCGTGATTGGTTGTGCCAATGCTATGATCGGGAATGGCTTCAAAACCAAGTCTCGGATATGAGCCCTTTCGAGAGTGTTCAACTGAAGCTTGGATTGGTGAAGAACCTGGTCACGTTTGTTCCGGTAACAACTGTGCTGAGGTCCTTTTGGGCTTCAAGAAGCAAAACAAGCTGAACACTGATCACTGTGTGGTTGTTGGGAGCACTCAAACCCCCAATGGCATATTCCTAGTGATCATGGTTGATGAAAAGAGTCCCTTAGGAGACTGAATACCCTCTCGATGCGGCTCTTTCTGGGGCTGGAGATGATAACATCCAAGCCTAAGGGGGGTCCAAGCCCCCACAGAAGTAATGGCAGTGCTACAGATCAACCTTCACCACTCCAGAGCGGCCACAGCCACGCTCTGCCAGAAGATTCTCTCCGATGACATAAGAGTGGCCCTGATTCAGGAGCCATGGATCGTTGGAGGGAGAGTGATGGGGCCCTGCTCTGCTAAAGGTAAGTTGTTGTATGATGTTAGCTGTAATAGCCCTAGGGCTTGTATTTTCTTCAGAAGAGACATCAAATTTCTAAAACTGACCGGTCTTTGTTTCAGGGACACGGCTGTAACTGAGGTATACCTGCCAACAAGTGACGGTGACGTCAGAATCTTGTTGGCATCAGTATACTTGCCTGGTGACTTCGAGGAGCTCCCTCCGTCCCCTATGTTGAGGAGGATCGTAGACCAAGGGGTGATGCACCAACGACACCTGGTGGCAGGGTTGGATGCTTACCCATCACTGCATGGGTGAGCACCAACATAAATGCTAGAGGCACTGTTAGACTATATAGAGGGTGTCCGGGGAAATAGGGAATTGTGCATGAATTTGTATGTTCTATGATTATGCTGAATTAGTCGCGAATTTTGACTTGAACTGGGAATTTTAAAGTATAACATTTGGACATTTTTATCATTTGTAGTAAACATCAATTTTTCCCAAAAGGTACCTATCAAGTGTTTTAGTTGCATTTCTATTAGCGTCACGCGAATAGAATAGAATGTGAGAGCAGCTGTCAGAACAAAATCGAAATGTTTAGCAAGAAGTAAGAAGGAGAATAGATGTCAAAATACAACACTTCTCAGAAAGGTAACACAGCTTGTGGTTTGCAATGAATGAATAAATACAGCTTTTGAAATATGTTTGTATTATTTATTTAATCCTTATAAACCCTGTACTAGAATTATAATTGAATTGTTAGTAATTCTAAGCTGTTTTTTTAATATTTATATGATGCGACTAAAAGTAATTTTAAGCTGTTTAGTCATAGATGAGAAAGAATATGGGTCGAAATTTGCGAAGAACTGATAAAGTAACAACCGAATGGTTTTAGTCTAGCTGACAAAACTGAAAGTAGTAAATAAAAAACTTTTCGTATCATAACCGTTTCTCGAGACAAATGTTGATTAACATGACTTACGGTTTAAAAAAATCTAATTTAAGTAGCAAGAAAAACAATTTTTGTATTTATACAACTTTTTCGATATCTTTGATCTCGATAATATTTGGGTAAGAGTTTTATGCTGTTCGTCCAGGCTCAACGCGATGGCGCTGTCCAATACCTACCGGGTCGTAGTCGTTTGCTTTTTCTGCCTTTCCTTTGCATATCAGAAGGCTTTGCGTAGTTTGTTATGCTTTTATTATTCGTTTCTACACAGCAGACGGCACACTCACGTCACACTTTTCATAACATTTCGCTTTCTTGGAGCGAAACCTAAATAAGGTAAGTGATTTTACTATTTTTGTATCTATATATTTAATTTCGTAAGGTGAATCGGTTGCGTCAAAATTCTAAGCGCTACACTCCACCTACGGCCTTCGGAAATGGCTTATTATAAAGCTCTGATATTGTAGATGGTGGAAAAAATAAAAGTTTTGCAATTCACCTTCAGGGTTTCACCCCATTGCCCTTCAAAGTTTCCCTGTTAATCTTATGTGAAGAGGGTTTTTTTCAGTATTTTTTCAGAGTTCATGCTTCGGCATAACATCGAGGTCGCCTGCATCACTTGCCTTTTAAAATCCTTGGATACTTTATCTATAGAGAAGACAGGAATGCATCCAATGCTTCTGGAGAAGTGACAATTTTTATAAAAAGAAACCTCTATCATCCCAATATACTGTTTCTAAATCTTATTTCAGCTGAAGCTGTTGGTAGCCTATCAAAATTAATCTGCAAAATGACCAACCTAGTAATGTTATTTGTGTGTACAATTGGCTAATGATGTTACTCTGGCCATCCCTATTAATTAACAAAGGAGCCAAGAATTACAAATTTTGTTAGAGGTGTTAGTTGAAAACAATGTATTCACTGGTGCAACAGCTGATCGAGTAGAAGCCCAATATTATAGTTTATTTTCAAATCAAATGGTCCAAGAGAAACTCAACACCTTTTCGAGGAGTGAAACTAGATTTGACAGCTTTTGGGTTGACTTAGTTCAATCTACTCCTGGCAATGACTTCCCTGATCTTCTGAAAATGGTGAGAACATGTATAATCTCTCATGGAAATGCTAATTTGGAGAGGAGGCTCTCAATCAACAAGGAATGTATCTTCCCTAACCAACAAAAAGAGTCCTTGGTGGCCCAACGATTGTTGACATAAGCAATCAATCAAGTTGGTGGGGTTTAAAATGTACAAATCACCAAGAAATCATGCAGTAAGGAATAGCCATTCTCAATACCAAGAAATACTGAAAGAACAAAGAGTGAAAGATGATAAAAACAGGGAAGCTCATGAGTTAAAAAGTATTAAGGTATACTTCGTTTAATTTGTTGTAAAGTTACAAACCATACTGGTGTTTGCCCTCACGATCACTACGAATTTCTAGAAAAATGTTATAAATTTGTCATAAAATTAGTTTTTTATGACAACTGAAATACTGTTGTTTTTTCTTAAGACCATAATTCTGGATATCGGAGGATTCCCTTATCAGAGGTCCGGATTTGAAAGGGTTTACAGTACTTCTATAAGAATTTAGTGATACATTTCCTGTGACAGTCCCTAAATATTGACTATGATTTCGGTGCTCAATTGTCTATTAATGGATGTCATTACATTGTAGGCAATAAGACATAAATAATCTTTGAGGCTAATTTATACAACTTAAAAAGTAATTTCGGATTTTTATCATAACCAAGAATATTCAATATAAATTGACTAAACTTTATTAGATGATCAGTTAGTTATCTTAAGTATAAAAACCAAGATTTATCATAATGTCACATATTTTATTCTTTTTAAAACTCAACTTGGTTCGAAGAATATCAGTGCAAGCCTCATTATTAGCAGAATGTAGTCCACTTGCTTCCTGAGATTCACAAACTCGTGACGAGTGTGACGCAGTTGTAACTTGTGTTCAGTGACGGCTTGTGACCTAGTAAAGTGGGGGTTCACACACCGGGGGGTACGGATTACCCCCCAAGTAATTTTTTTTTTTAATTATACGCTTAAACATGCAATTTTAACTAACATTAAGTAGATAAAAACTATACTTAAGCGTTGTTGGAATCTATATTTGTATAATTAATTTATTTTTATAGTTTAATAGAAAAAAGTAGTTTTTATTTTTTTTTTGTTAGGTAGGTACATTAATAATAATTTTCGTCTGTTATACAAATCAAAAACTTCACCTGTACTGCCAAGAGTTAACTGTAAATAATTATAATATTGATACTTAAGGACATTAACACTTCACTGCGGATCACATATTTTTACGGAGTAGCGTAACTTGCGAAGAATGCGGATCCGTAGTTTTACGAGATCAATGTTAATTTTGTTAAATAGCATATTAGGTATTAATACAGAATATGGTACTCTAAATGGTCTCTAATGATGTTGGTGAGCCGATTCACCGCTACAATGTTAGCCAGAATGGTTTAGTTGTAGCCGCTAGACTGCACTGCTTTTGTCTGCAGTTTCAGAACCATTGTTTAGTGAGTGGACTCTATTGCAAAGTGTAATTAGAGCATGTACGAGAAAAACAAGTATTTTATTAGTACTTATTTTACTTAGTTTTGTATGAATAGGGCCATAAAATTATGTTCAAAATTATTTTGTATGCTTAACTGACCTTGGTTTGATTCTTTTTTTTTAATACTATTACTAAAAAACTTATATTGAGATGAAGAAGTGTGATTTTTAATTGTATACTGATAAAAAGAAGAAGAAATATATAATCCAGATATGTACAATGTGGTGGCTAAGGCTTCAGACTGCGGAGAGCATGGTTCGAGAAAGTTCACGCACAGACTTGTAGCCCATGTGAAGTTTAAAAAAAGTAGATTTGTTGTATGTTTAATGGTTTTAAATCTATGAATTTTTAAAAAGTACCATAAATGGCCATTTTAAATACGTATGGTCATTCTTCAAATAGCGTCCGTATTTAGGGCCAGCCCTCAAAAGTGTTAAATACAAACTGTTTGTATAGGGTATGCACTATGCAGAAAAAAGGCTTATATTACATTGTCATGATAACTTTATATATAGTAGGCCTACAGTCGGACATTGCAGGCACCGTAATTAAAAAAAAAAACCTTTCATCAGCTAAGTAACGGTAGACCATACCGAGATGAGAGGAGTGGGAGTGGAGCACACAGCAAGGGTGAGCCGCTGGCTTCTATTACAAGACGGCTCCAATCACCGCCTTCCACACAGACCAGCTGATAGGGCTGCATATAAGCTATGGAACACAACCAGGACTGTGCGACAGCACTGCGGGATTAGCGGAAGTTAGATTAAGGCACTTCTTTGGGTTTTCTTACGTTTAAGAGTTTAACAGGCATTGAATCACACATTTCGTACTTTTAATGCGTCAATAATTTATTTTAAATACGGTTAACTGTCTTTTTACAAATCTCACAAGGGGTTCGTATGCTCTTATGGAGTAGCCGCTACTGCTTGTGTTACGCTCAATGTGATCGCCTAGGTGAGTTTCGCGATCTGTCAGTCATCGTTTCGTAGCTGCTATGTCGACGAGACTCGCCTCGTGCTGTCTCTTTCTTCTAAATCCCAAATTAACCTATTGGCTTGAATAAACACGGAAAAATATTTCTTAGACATTTTTTTAAAAACCACCTAGTACCTAAGTAAGTACTATTACTCTATTAATGAATTTTTTGTAAATGGCTTCAATTTAAAGACTTGGTTATTAATGATTTATTGTACTTTTCTTAGTAGATAATAAAAAGACTATCTCATGCCATTTTGTATTGTATTTAACCCTTTATAGTTCACTACAATTGTGGTCACATTTCCTAAACGCTCACTCGTTGATACATCAACCACCAGTAAAATCCCCTTGTGCACACCATGACGTTCATCAAAGTACAGTGGTTGAAATTTTAACTACATTCAATAAGGGATATGGCTTACTCGGTTTAGCGAATATAGACCTTATTAACACTAGGCATTGTCATTGGTCGACTCTACCCGTGGAAACAGGAATCAGATCCCAAATCAACATGTGCTGTTATCTATAAAGAAAAATAACTAAAAGTGGTCCTTATATCAACCAGTGAGCATCTGGGGAACTGTACATTGTAAAAGTTTTCGTTTCTCAGTACTTTTCTGACTGTTGCACAGAGAAGGTAAGTTTTTATTGAATTCTAATAAATCTATTATAATAGTGATATATTAAGCAATAGATTCCTCTTAGTTTTAAAGTAATATAAATTTCTGTTGAACTCTGAAAAAAAATCAAACTTAACCCTTAACACTCCTCAGTCCAGTAATACTGGACATAGCAATATGACCTTGCAATCCAATAGATTTGTAGCGAGACAGTCTTTCCACTCCTCAGTCTAGTATTACAGGCCACAGCCATTTTCCCCTACAGATCCTTGTCCTGGTGGTGATGACTGCCACTAGCACTCTGATGTGTTTATAGAAGTAGTTGCATAATCTACTTTAAAGGTCAATTTTAAAGGGACACATTTTAAATGCTGCATGGATATTTAACTTATTTAAATTAGTTATAAAATTACTAATTTAGTCTATTTTACATGGCTTTAAAGTCAATTATATTAAAATGTTTGTTGGGGGAATAAAACAAAAACATTTATTTATAATGGTAAAGTCTAAATTTTATTACCTAAAATTAAAACAAGATATTAAATTTCTGTTTTCTATTAATAATATTTATAGAAAAACAATGTCAATAATATTTTACAAGTAAAACTTGTAATATATCCACGTTAAAATAATATATACAATAATAGATATTTAGATGTAAAATAAGTGTTTCAGGAGCAAGTACAGCATAAAATAATTATTAAAAACCTAAAATACTAGAAAAATGTGAAAATAACAATCATAATATTAAAATAATTATTATTAATTTAAAAATAACTCTTTTCATGAAAACTTAACGAGGTCATTACTTCTTATAATTTTTCATACTGTGATATCGTTTCAAACATACTATCTGACTTTAATGTGTCACCTTCCATACTAATTTATTGTAAAAAACACATGAAAATACTAAGCTAAAAAAGAGATAAGTTTTAGCACTGGTGAACGTCACAGAAAACAAGGTAGACTGAGCCTGTCTCACCATTATCAGGGCTGACAAGAGAAGAATAACAACAATAAATAAACAATCCAAAACTCTAGTTTAATTTATACTGAAAAAACATGATAAGAGAGTCAAAACAATATCCCATTGTCAAAGCAAGTGTTAAATTCTTAATTACAATGGCTGGTGCAGATAACAAATGGGCATTAGAAATTCAATAAATATAAAAAAACTAATAATATTTTATTATTTAATCATATAAAATGTTAAGGAAACTTGTAGATTTAATACAAATAAAGAAACAACATGAAATATAATTGATCGTCAATGGCCTGTAATACTGGACTGAGGAGTTCGAGCATTTTGGCATTGGCCAGTATAACAGGACAGAGGAGTGCAAGGCCCATTCCAACACCAATTAATTTGTAGTGGAAGAGGAAAATGGCAATGGTCTGTAATACTGGACTGAGGAGTGGAAGTACAATGTACATTATTGGACTTAGGAGTCTTAAGGGTTAGAAGTAAACCAAATTTCTATTAAAACTGGGCAAATTCAAACATACTTTGGAAGCTTATTTGTTAACAGAAATTCAAATACTAATATACTATTTTGTAGAGAAAGTTGTCCTCTTTCAGAATAGCAACTTAGATTAGAATAATTTATTTCGGCATACAAGTAATATTAATTTGACTAATAGACATTGTATATATTTCAGAATAGACCATGTCCTTAAAGGAAGATGACAGTGGCCCGGCAAATAAAAGAAGAACACATATGTACACTGTGAAGTAGAAGAAGAAAGCATGTGATGTAGCATTATGTCTGACTTGTTTCACTCCCTTTCACAAGCCTTAAGATAAAAAAAATATGATCAGTAGTGTAAGCAATAAAATTTTAGTTTTATTAATATTTTTAGTTCATTTTTCCTTTAATCAATTATATATTAGTAAATCCTGATTAAGTTTTAAATAAAACAATGTTTTAATTTTTATATATAGGTTAGTTTGGTTTATATTCATTTAAGGTAAACACTTTCTCATGGTGTATGTAGGTAAACAGTACATATTTAGTTTCAAATCTTTCATTTTATTTTTTATATAACATATAGATATATTACTTCGCTTATTGTAATTTCTCTTTTAGTTTCATATCATAGCAATGTTTTAATTGATTAGGAAAAATGTTTGGATTTGCACAGAGAGAAGTTTGGGGTGGTTGAAATATCAACCAATGAGCGTTTGGGAAAATAAAGAAATTTGGGCAAGTGCACAAAAAGATTTTACTGGTGGTTGATATTTCAACCAATAAGCATTAAAGAGATATACAAATTTTTAAAAATTGGTTTAACTAACTTATTTTGTTTTATTTAGTTGATTCCCTGTTGTCCTCATAAGGAACTTTCGATTTAATAAAATTATGTCCTATTTTAGGATACCTAAACTTTAACTTATTTATTTGTATTTCTTTTGTTTAGTGACAAGTTTTGTTAAGTAGTAATCTCATATGTAGATATCTTTTTAACCCTTGGTACATAACAAGTGAGCTCCATTCGACCATGTGACTGCAGGAAACAACCAATTGTATTATTCTTTTTTGATTTATTACTTGTTTTGTTTTTTACAATTTTTTTCATAAGGTGTCTAATTGGTACTTTAGCCAATAACTGATTTCTCATACATCAAGTTGTTTTATTATTAACCCTCGACCTGGCAGTTGATTTTGTCTGTACTGGCGGGTGATTTTAGGCCTGTGTGTAAGCCTTTTTTAATAAATTCATAAAAAATAGTTATATACTGTAAATATACTTATGTTTGGTATCAGAATGATCACAATGAAGTAGACTATCAAATAGTATAAGAAGAAAAAAAAATTAGTTTTAGTTTTTTTTGTGACTTGTTAAATTTCAAAAGTTTTTTTTATAAAACTTGAAAAGGGGGGGGTACCCCTAGGAAACATAGTGGCGATAATAAATTAGGAAATGTGAGATAGCCAAAAGTTTATAAATTTTATCTAGTTTCAGAAAATATAAACATTATATATATCTTATAGGTAAAAGTAATTTTGGAAATTTATAAATGTAAACAGTACAAAAATCAGAAATTTCGTTACCGCGGATACTGTTATATTCAATAATTTCCTAAAAAAGAACTATATACACTACAGAGTTCATACTTATACCAAAATTTAGGTAAAAATAAGAGCTATAAATTGAAAATATTTGTTATAAAAGATATAGAAGAAGATAAAAGATATAGAAAGAAAATATATAAAATAAAAGATGGCTAGATCGAACGGCTTCTTCGTTGTGCTTCACTTTCAATCACATGACGTCACCAAAATAAACGATGTATTGACTATCGATGCATATCGTTGGAACCGGCCACTAACGTAGATTCCATAGGCATGTAAAACTTTGTCGTAGCGTGATAAATACGTACTATAATGACAGTTATATGCGGTCGTGTCAACAGTGCGCTAAAAGCGCACTCTGCCATTTCGACACACATAAACAGTGCGCTAAAAGCGCACTTCGCCAGGTCGAGGGTTAAAAGATAAAGGGGGCAACACAGATTAACTTTGAAAGACTTCTATGAATCTGGACCTAAACAAAAAATTGTTGTACATATGCTTTAAATTTTGTAAGACCACATTTAAATTTTGTAAGTCCATATTCAAAGCTTTCAAGTTTTTGGTAGTATGTCATTTCAGTAAGATAGTTGCTGCTAAGAATGTGAAGGTGTAGAGGAAGTCCAGACTTTAGATTAGTTCCTTGATTAGAGTCATAATTTAAAAGAAGCATAATTTAATTCTTTTTTGTAAAGTAAAAGACGCACAGGAAGCTTTGGTTTTGTTCCGTTAGGTCTAAACAAAGGAGTGTACACAAAGAAATACAAATTCTCTCCACAAATAACTCCAGTGGTTTGACATGTGATTCAGCATTATTTGAAAATCCAGAAAAGAGTCAAGTTGTTGGGTTTCAGAAAAGAAAAAAAATTGTCCTCAATCCAATTACGGTAATCTTAGTTCAGACATTTGATACTAAAGTGTAAATATTGTTTTCCCAACTCATCATATCTGAGCCTTAAGTTTGAACATACAAGATTTTGTGTTTCAAGAGTGACATTATCAAAAGATATTTTTTTCATTCTTAATATTGCCCATCAAACTATAATTAGAAGCTATTAAGTCCTGATATGGAAACTCTAAGGTATTGTATTTTCCATGAATCTTCCTTCTTAGAAAACCATTTTCTTCGTCATAAGAAATATATTCTTCTTTTTTGTTATAGCATCAAAAGAAGTTAATGGTGGTCCAGGTCAATTTGTCTTGATGTTTTTTCTTAAAATTTAATTTGCCAGCCATAAATGCAAAGTCACATTTTAACACTGAACTTCTGTCTTTGTTAATTAAATTCATTGCCAAGGTATCATACAATACTATAAATCCAAGAATAGTCGATCAATATTTTCTAGAGGTGATTTACATGGTTTATTAAGTTCAAAGGAAATTCCACCATTATATTGTATGAATCATTATTTACTTTTGAAGTAACGTTCAATTTGTTACTAATGTTTTAGTGTTCTCATAGTATGAAAAAAAAGTATAGTAACAAATATCAATTAATAAAACTTTTAATTTAGCTAAGAAAGTAAAAGTACAGTAACATCTCATTAACTCGACAAAGAACGGCTGACAGGGTGCAATGATGCTGGCTTTAGATTATAAGTCTTTCAACTAGAAATAATACTACACTTTAGATTGCGTCAAATATATAGAAGAAACATTGTGTTATTTGAAACAATAAGGATATTTATTCCTCCCTGACGAAACAGCCATATTTAAGAACAATCTTCAATTAAACAACTCTTTCAACACATTTAGCTGTACTGTATTAGTTATTATTTGAAATTTCTTTCAAACTATAATATACATTATGTAATTAAAGTCTTATCGTGTGTGTTTTAGTTTATTAAAACCCATTAATTATTTCAACGTTTTGGATAACTGAACAACCTTTGGGTCCACTAAGTATCAAATTAGTGAGGTGTATTGTAACAGCTTAATCAATTAGTTATCAATTAGTTACCAATTAGCTAAATCAATTGGTTACTAGAAATATTTAAATATATAGTAAGCTTTGAAATCTGAAGTATGAATCTGGAAACTAAAGTATAAAAGGAAATCACTATTTTAAGAAATTAAACAATATTAGCAAGTGAATAATTTTGTCTCACTTGAGCCTCTAACTCTCTACCTGATGTTCTTTAGAATTATTTGTAACTCTGTCAACTATCAAATAACCAGTTGTCGTCTGTCCATCCATTCCCAAAGCCATTGTACAATTTAAACAGTTGTGGCAGTTGACTACTTCCCCGCTTGTTGTGTCTTCAAATTTTTACGGTATGTTTGTAATTACTGAGTGTAATAAAGATTGTTATTTTATTATAAGCTATTTATGTTAGATTGTAGTGCATTGTCTGCAAACGTCATAGAGAGCAACATGTTGACTGCATGGAACTTTATTGTGAGAACTGGACTCAGATCTATTTTTAGTTATTTTTCGTTTTTTTCTTTTTCGCAACGCTGACCAAATACTGGTTTGTTTATTTTTCCACAGATAGTGCCATCGGTCTCCTTCCCTCTATATCTCTTTATCACTAACTCTGTCTCTCTCTAACATGCTGAAGTGACTAATAAACAAAAGGTATGCAAAAAAATTGTCTGAACGCTTATTTAAAAATAATCACTGTTAGATAGCAGCACAGGCAAACGTCTACAGCAAATGCATTGTCTTGGACAGTCTGTTTCTGTAGTCAATGGTTGAACATATAAATTACTATAAAGTAAAGCATATTTCATAATAAAATAACAGCTGTACAAAATATCTTTTTTCTCACTTATCAATCTCCACTTAAAATAGGATTTACCAAATATCTAAAAATATAAAATGATTTTCATTTATTTAAATGTCAATTAGTAAAAATTATAGAATTTAATTTGATGATCAGTCAAAATGGGGTTTCCAGTTAAGCAGCTGAAGTAAAAGACAAAGCCATTTTCCTTTCAATAAACGATCATGTTAGAATTGCTAACAGGAAAAGAAGAATATACCAGTAGATCTAGTGATGAATACATAATGAATACAACAGTACAAGTTCCATTTTGGTTTAAGCACTTTATTGTCTTAACATGTATGAAACTAAAAAATGCATAACCAAGAAACTAAAGTACCTGCCACTGTGTGGGAAGTATTTACTGCCTAGTTAAAGAATGTTAATAAACCGGTAGTTAAAATAGTACTCCTTCCTTCATTTGCCTTTCGGCTCTTGCACAAAGGCCGAGTCTATTGTAACATTAGTATAACATACTGACCAACAATAGATTCACAAGGGTTGAAGGGGTAGTGAGGGCTTCACTTGAAAACATTTGTTTTGTCATATGTATTTCAGATTTAAGATGCTATATAGTACATGTGTGACTAATGTCCCTGAGACAGATTTTTTCTAACTATTGAGGTTTTTTTTAAATAGTTGTAGTTATTAAAACAAAACGGTTAGAAAAAATCTGTCTTAGGAGGACTAGACAATTGTGTCTTCTTTAAAAAAAGGTCAATTTTAAAACTGTATGTTCATAAATAAAGCTATCATCTTATTTTGAAATTAACTTTGGTCTTATGAAGAATAAAATACAATATGGCAGCAGGTGTAGCCGACTTATGTGTTCACAAAATCCACCTAACGGTCTCTAGTGTATGCCAATAATAGGTAATGTATAAGTAGTACCTGTGTTAAAAGAAACTGTCCAACTGTAGTGATGTTGATAATCGCTAGGGATAATAGAGCTGGCAGGTAGTGGACTTAGAGGTGATATTTGGTTTTCATGTGCTGGCAAATGTCAGTCTTAAACCTTATTTGTGTAATCATTAAGATATACTGAAGTCAAGTAATCCAGTAAATACAAAATAAATCTGGTTATAAGCTCACATTTTTACTTCATTTACTTACTATCCCATCTTATATCTGCCTATTTTGGTTTATTTCAACTAGAAAACATATATATATATATAAAGAACAACACTTAGCAATCTTTTTTCGGTGTTTTTAATGTTCAAGATCGATTTCTGTCTCGAAAGACCATCATCAGTTGAAAACAGAATAAAAATAGGGTTATAAATATATTTAACTTTAGAATAATTAATTCAACAGCTGACACTATAAAAATTTAAATAAAAATGTAGATGGATAAGTTGTAGATCTTGTTAAATTTTATAATTTTGCATCCTCATGATAGAATCAAACATAATATTTGAGTGAAATTTTATTTGATGTTGAGTAATAATGATGGGTTTTCTTTTGTGTTTTTGTATATGTAAAATTTTTCAATAGCATCTAGTTTTTTACTTTTAGGTGCAAAATGGATAATGTCTAAATTTTCTTCAATTGATGAAATATTATGGTTTTCTTGAATTAAATGTTCAGCAAATGTTGATAAATTTTGATGTTTGTTTTTTGGTATATGTTCCTTGAATCTTCTACTAAAACTTCTTCCTGTTTGGCCAATATAATATTTAGGACAAGTTGAACATTTAATTTTATAAATTCCAGAATTATTGTATTTGTTTTCAAACAATAATAATTCAAACAATAATAATACATTTTTATTTCAAACAATAATTGAAATGGACTATAATTTTCATGTATTAAAACAGCTGTTTGGTAAATTATTTACTAAAATTTATTATTTGCTCTATGCCTTTTATGTTATGTTATTATTTAATTTGTTGATTTAAAGAATATTATCGCCAGATGTTAAAATATTAGACAGTTTTATTGTTGAAGGAAAAGAATTGTATATTGTATTTGTGTTCCAGAGTAAAAGTTTATCAGTACCTAAAACGTTTAGTTTTATTATTATTTCCACTGAATAATCAATCTCTAGTAAAAATTCTATTATGAGTAGAAAAGTGTAATTGTACTTTACAATTTGGCGACCGTGACAGGATTGGAAATTTATTAAATACTAAACCAGATAGAATTAGGTCAAGAACATGGATATACTGAAGCGGCAAAGGACTTTATTGCGTAGTGTTTTTACAAGAAATGTAAACAGTATAAAAGAACTGTTTGAAAATGATCCTCTTGATTTGGCTGAAATAGAAGTATCCTTCAACATTCTACAACAAAAAGCTGATGAACTACAAGCTATTGATAAAGAAATAAGGGACTTGCTGTTGAATGATGAAAATACAACTGAAAATGATTTTCTAGCTGAAACAACAAACACAGATAAGTATGTAGGTAATTATGAGTCCATTCGGCTAAAATTTCAAAAACTTTTAAAACAAGAAGAGGCATTAAGTCAAGTAAGCTCTAACAACTTAGGAATAGGTTCTGACGCCAACTATGATTCAATATTAAATAAAAGAACCTATAGACTTCCAAAAATTGAAATCAAGAAATTTGACGGGGAACTTATCAATTGGCTACCTTTTTGGAGCCAGTTTGAGAAAATAGATATAGACCCTAGCATTACACCAGCAGATAAATTTCAGTACCTCTTGCAGTGTATAGTACCTGGTACTAGGGCCTATGAAGTTGTTCAAAGCTTCCCACCAATTGGACCAAACTATTCTAAAGTAACTGAAAGTTTGAAAACCCGATTTGGTAAAGATGATTTATTAGTAGAGGTGTATGTTAGAGAGCTGCTTAAGATAGTCCTAACAAATTCACTAGAAAGTAAGAACCAGATGTCTCTCCAAGCTTTGTATGATAAACTTGAGTCTCATTTAAGAAATTTAGAAACTAGGTGTGACAACTGACAAATGCGCGTCTCTTCTATACCCAATGGTAGAGTCATGCATGCCGGAAGACCTCTTACGAGCTTGGCAACGAAGTTCCCATCGTACAGGGAAAAGTCCTCAGGATCGCTTGAACAATTTAATGAAATTTATGCTTTCAGAAGTAGAGAGTGAACAAAGAATTGGATTGGCAATATCTGGTTTTGGATTAGGTCTAAACTCGAATCATAAGGAAAGTAAGCAGACTAAAAAATCTTTTTCACAGACACAAGATATGAAGCCTTCTACTTCTACTGCTGCTAGCTTGGTGTCTTTCGGTAAGTACGACAAATCCTTGATTTGCATATTTTGTGAAAAATCACATAAAAGTTCAGATTGTTTCTCAGCTCAGAAAATGGCTCTAGATGAAAAAACTCAAATCATAAAAGAAAAGAGGTGTTGTTTTTGTTGCTTAAAACCAGGCCACAGCATTAAACAATGCAAATCTAGTTTGAAATGTCCTCTGTGTAAAAAACGACACTTTGTCGTCATGTGCCCTAATTTTCATGTAAATAGTAATGTTTCTAGGCCTACTAATATGTTGAAACCTGAGGCTAAAGTAACTTGTGCTCAGTTACAAGATAATGTGTTATCTAGTAGACCTAACCATTCTAACAATGTATCTCATCCCAGAGTCTTTATGCAGACCTTAATAGCTAACCTGAGAAATCCTAATACCAACACCACCATACCTGTGCGCTTGTTGTTTGATATAGGCTCTGAGCGTTCGTATATAGCTCAGACTGTAGCTTGTGAGATTGAATACAAATCTTTGGGCCAAGAAAGAATAGTACATTCTTTGTTTGGTAATGTGAAAACTGCAGAAAACATCCATAACAAATATAGAGTTCATCTTTCAAACAAAGATGATTCGTACAGGTGTAACTTTGAAGTGTTGAGTCAGCCTAAGATTTGTGGGAATATCAATCATGTAACCAACGGGCCTTGGTTAAAAGAGTTGGTTAGTAAAGGCATCCATTTGACCGATATTGAAGAGTCAAATTTACCAATAAGTATTTTAATAGGAGCTGATGTGGCAGGTAAACTGTATACAGGAGATCGTCTCCAACTGGATTCTGGGCTAGTGGCCATGAATACATTTCTAGGATGGACATTGATGGGTAAAGTACCAGGAGGCCCAACAGACTTAAGCGATTGTTTGTCTTCTCTTGTAACCAGTATGTTTATTCAAGATGCAAACATTGCAGATTTATGGAATCTAGACTTGATCGGGATAAAAGAACCTCCTGAACACCAATCGGTGAAGGGAATTCAGATGGACGTCCAGGATCATTTTCTGCAAACAACAATTATTAATAAAGAGGGACGTTATGAAGTCAAACTTCCATTCATTGACAACCATCCTCCTCTACCAACAAACAAAGTATTGGCTGAGAAAAGACTTCAATCAGTATGTAAAAGGCTTAAAAACAAGGACTTGTTTTCTGAATATGACTCTGTGTTCAAGGACTGGAAAGAACAAGGCATAATCGAAATCGTACCGAGTGATGAGTTGGATAAAGACTGTCATTACTTACCACATAGACCTGTTGTGAAAGAGAGCAGCCAGACGACGAGAATTCGACCAGTATTCGATGCATCTGCTAGAGACAGAAACCAGCCTTCACTAAATGATTGCTTGGAGTGTGGACCTAACCTAATAGAACTGATTCCGACAGTTATGAAGATTTGGAGTAGTTGCAGACATCGCTAAAGCATTCTTACAGATAGCAGTAAACGGAGAGGATATCGACAAACTTCGTTTTTTATGGTACAACAGTAATGATGAGATAATTGTATATAGACATAAACGGGTAGTATTTGGAGTGAAATGCAGTCCGTTCTTATTGGGAGCAGTAATTGATCTTCATCTTCAGAAAGCAACCACAAAACTTAGTGGAGATATAAATTTAGTTCAGAAATTGCAGAAGAGTTTTTATGTTGACAACGTCTCAACTAGTGTAAATACTGTTCCAGAGGTTGACAAATTTATAGCTGTTGCTACTAGAGTAATGGCAGAGGGGAAATTTGATCTTCGTGGATGGATTGCAACTGGTCAATCTTCGAATGGAAGTGAACCTTCAATAGTCAATGTATTAGGTGTAAAATGGGACTATCAAAATGATCAATTATTTTTAGGATTAGTATTAAAGATTTTGACCGCAATCACATTACCAAGAGAGAAATATTGTCAGTATCTCATAGAATATTTGACCCCTTAGGCTTCATTTCTCCTGTTGTTATACCCGAAATTGCTACTACAGAAGATGTGGGATAAGAAAATAGATTGGGATACTGATGTTGAACCTAAAACTGCTGAGAGATTTTTACAATGGTTTGATGAATTACTTAGTCTTCAATACGTAAAAATACCTAGATGGTTAGGAATAGAAGATACTTCAGTAGGTTGTACTATCCATACGTTCTGCGATGCTAGTAAAGATGCATATGCAGCAGTGATATTCTTGAGAGTTGAAACCGAAAACAAAGTGACAGTTCAACTATTAGCATCAAAGTCTAGGGTGGCACCTTTGAAAAGTCTTAGCATTCCTAGACTAGAATTGTTAGCCGCAACGGTGGGAGTACGTTTGACTGAGACAATTGTAAAATCTTTGAACTGGCAGAACATTCCTATCTTTTATTGGACAGATTCGACAACTGTATTAGGGTGGATAAGACAAGAATGTAATTGGAAAGTCTTTGTATGGAATCGAGTGTCAGAAATTAAGAAGTTGAGTAAAGTTGAGAATTGGAATTACATCAAAGGAGAATTCAACCCAGCTGACCTCCCGTCAAGAGGCTGTGACGCTCAGTATTTTTTAAAATCAAAATGGTGGGAGGGACCAGAATGGTTGAAGTTTGTACCAGAAGAATGGCCTACAAAAGGTGAAATAAATTTGAATTCAGAAGAAATTGAAAAAGAAAAGAGACTAACAGAAACAAAATGCATGATTAACAACCAGACAAATGACAAATGGTACTCTGATTATTTCTCAAAATTCAAACAGAATGTGAGATTAATAGCCTGGATTTATAGATTTGCTCAAAACTGCAAAACAGAGAAAGACCTTCGGATGTCAGGAGAAATTACAGCAGATGAAACTATAAAAGCAGAAAGGACACTGCTCAATTTAATACAGCAGGAGTCTTTCAATGGAGTTAATGACAAGAACATTTCATGTTTGGATCCTTTTATCGATGAAAATGGCTTGATCAGACTAAAAACTAAACTCTGCAAGAAAGAAGATGCAGCTTTTGGAGTTAGGTTTCCAATATTATTACCAGCTCATCATCCAACCGTAAAAGCGTTGATTTTAGATTGTCATGTCAACAACTGTCATGCGGGTGTTCAAATTCTGTTAAACATTTTAAGAGATAAATACTGGATTTTGGGAGGAAGAAAAACTGTGAGAAATGCAATATCAAAATGTGTTAAATGCAAACGACAAAAGAGTCAAAAAATGGAACCGATCACAGGTACCTTACCTATGGATCGTATGAAAGATTGTTCAGTATTCGAAGTAACTGGATCTGATTTTGCAGGACCTCTTTACCTGAAGAAAAAGGAAAAAGCTTGGATATGCATCTTCACATGTGCTGTGTATAGGGCTGTCCATTTTGAATTGGTAACTTCTCTATCCTCGGAATCATTTCTGCAAGCCTTGAGAAGATTCATTGCTCGTCGAGGAAGACCAGCCACAATTTATTCTGACAACGGAACTAATTATGTTGGCGCAAGAAATTTGCTAGAAGAAATAAATTGGGACGATATCAAGAAATTTAGTTCCGCCAACCACATTAAATGGAAAATGATTCCTCCAGCATCTCCTTGGTGGGGTGGCTGGTGGGAAAGGATAGTTCGGATTCTCAAAGAACTCTTAAGAAGAACACTAGGACGAGCCAGTCTTAGTTATCAAGAAATGATAACAATACTTTGCGATTGTGAAGCGGTGATAAATTCGAGACCACTCACATACATCTATGATGGACTGGAAGAGCTATTACCACTTACACCTAATCATTTTTTACAAGACCTGAGAGAAATTGGTGTTCCTGATTTAGATCAATTGTATGAAACAAGTCTCAATAGAAGATTGAAATACCTACGTACATTGAAACAAGAGTTGAGAGAGCGATTCAAGCAAGAATATTTGGGACAACTTACTCAACGAATAAACTTAAAGAAGAGAGATAGTGTATTGCAAGTTGGTGATGTTGTTCTGATTGAATGCAATAATCTCAAGCGAGTGGATTGGCCTCTAGCTGTTGTTGTGGAAGTGATGCCTGATAAGGAAGGAGTTATACGAGTAGCTAAAGTGAAAACTTCACAAGGAACTCTTACAAGACCTGTTCAAAAACTTTATCATTTGGAAATATCAAGCAAAGAGTCTGAAGTAATGAAAAGGAAAGCAAACTCATTAGAAGAAGAAGCAAAAATAAATTACGAGGAAAACAAAAATATTATTAAAACTCGATCAGGAAGAATTATAAACAAACCCAACAAGTACGACATATGAGGGAATACAAGTTGAGTAATTAATTGTAAATTACTCAAGGTGGGAGAATGAAATGGACTATAATTTTCATGTATTAAAACAGCTGTTTGGTAAATTATTTACTAAAATTTAATATTTGCTCTATGCCTTTTATGTTATGTTATTATTTAATTTGTTGATTTAAAGAATATTATCGCCAGATGTTAAAATATTAGACAGTTTTATTGTTGAAGGAAAAGAATTGTATATTGTATTTGTGTTCCAGAGTAAAAGTTTATCAGTACCTAAAACGTTTAGTTTTATTATTATTTCCACTGAATAATCAATCTCTAGTAAAAATTCTATTATGAGTAGAAAAGTGTAATTGTACTTTACAATAATAATTCAAACAATAATAATACAAATACAATAATTCTGGAATTTATAAAATTAAATGTTCAACTTGTCCTAAATATTATATTGGCCAAACAGGAAGAAGTTTTAGTAGAAGATTCAAGGAACATATACCAAAAAACAAACATCAAAATTTATCAACATTTGCTGAACATTTAATTCAAGAAAACCATAATATTTCATCAATTGAAGAAAATTTAAACATTATCCATTTTGCACCTAAAAGTAAAAAACTAGATGCTATTGAAAAATTTTACATATACAAAAACACAAAAGAAAACCCATCATTATTACTCAACGATCAAATAAAATTTCACTCAAATATTATGTTTGATTCTATCATGAAGATGCAAAATTATAAAATTTAACAAGATCTAAAACTTATCCATCTACATTTTTATTTAAATTTTTATAGTGTCAGCTGTTAAATTAATTATTCTAAAGTTAAATATATTTATAACCCTATTTTTATTCTGTTTTCAACTGATGATGGTCTTTCGAGACAGAAATCAATCTTGAACATTAAAAACACCGAAAAAAGATTGCTAAGTGTTGTTCTTTATATATATATAAATATTAAGCAATCTAATAGCAACAAATGTCAAACAATAGAAAACTTATTTCAATATAGGTGTGTTTATTGTGTTAATCCTTTTAATGAATTTAGTTTGATATTAAAAAGAATGCAGAGGAGTGAGTTTCTAAAATAAAAATACATTAATGGATTGATTATATTTAATCAAATAAATAATTGATATAATTGAGGGTAAAGAGAGAATGTTAGCACTATACAGGGTGGGGGGGAATGGAAACGTTTTCACAACTTTTGCACTTGTAAAAATTAAATCTTGTACATGATCATGGTTACAAAGAACATACTTTTTGACACCATTAGTGACTTTTCATCTTTTCATGGAGACGGACCACGAGGAGTTGAGCGAAAATCTTCAACATAAGCCTAGGTCTGTTTGGTATCAAATGAAAGGTCTATTCAAGAGAAATCAATTGCCACAAACCGGACTTCGAAAGGTTTATTCTTTCCACAGTAGCGGTCATTTGAATTTCAAAGTAACTAATTTGAAGAATATTATTTCTCCGCCATTTAACAGTTTTACGTAAATTTTTATCAAAAATTATACTTTATGGAACACAATTATTAAAAAAAAATAAAATTATCTATAGAAAAAATGCTGTGAAAGCGTTTCCATATTTTTTTTCCACCATGTATATACAAATTATTTATTCAGATCCATCTTAAACACCCTTACATGCAATGTTTGCCTGGCCAGAAGACTTGCAAAAGAGTGTCGTAACAAGAATAATACAAATGTTTGTATTGTGTCCTAAAACTAAAATGTAACATTTAAAACTAGGGCAACACACACAAAAATCATTTGCGCTAACTAGAAATACAAGTTTGACAAGTTAAAATTGTAACAGTATAAAACAACAACAAAATTTTAACAAAGCAAAACAAATTTTTGAAAATTTGAGTTGGGGTAAAGCTACTAGCTGAGGAAAATCAGTCCCATACTTTTAATCAGCTGTCCAGACTACGGTAACCGAGATATTCAGAGAAGCTGTAGAAGCAGTTTTGTAATAGAAATTCAGCAGCAAGTTTTTTAAACCTTCTAAGACATGGCTCGTGTTTTATGTGGTTTGGGCAAGTATTATAAATTTTTAAGCAGATGTATATCAGATTTTTCAAAAAAATGTGGTTCTGTGGATGGGGGTATTGCAAAATTTGCATTTCTCATTGAATATTGTGAAGATGATCCCTTTCAAAAAACCTGTGAGAGTGTGATTTGACAAATAAGAGGCACTGGAAGATAAACAACGACGGAAGTGAAAGGATTTGATTTTTTTTTTTTTTTATTTTATTTTTTTTTTTTTAGTGGTGTTTGCAGGTTTCCCTTGGTCCCAAACCACAAGGAAGTCTAATAACTCTTTTCTAAATTTTGAAAACCCGCAGCACTTCTATAGAATTTCCCCAAAATATGAGGTCATAAGAGATGAGATAGTGGAAGTACACAAAATAAACCTGTCAGATGACTGAGAAATCAACAGATGAAGATTAAGTTAGCAATGCAAAATATGCTTTACTGAGGCAAGGTAGTAATAAAGAATTTACCTGTTGATACCAGGAAAGGGTGGAGTCAATTTCAAGGGATCTGGTAGAAGCTAAAGAGCTGAAATGAGGAAGCAAGTATGAAAAATCAGATTGAGGGGTTCTACTGTAATTTATATGAAAATTAATGAATTGAGTTTTTTAAGGATTTAGTTTAAGACCATTGACATTGCACCAAATATACATTTGGTCAAGGGTTTCAGTCAACACCTGTGACAGATGAGCCCTATTAGGGTTGGATGCTACAATAGAGGTATCGTCTGCATACATCAGGACCTGCACCGTGGATTGTAATCCTTTGAGGTTTACTTAACTAAAACATTAGAAGGCATAATTACAAAAATTTATAATTAAATTTGAATTTAAAAAAATTAACAGTAAGAATGAGAAAGAGGTTTGATTACAACAGGAAGTGGAGTAGGTAAAATTTTAGTAGTACATCCTGAGAGTATTAACTCAGAAAGCAAGGGGTCGGATGTCAAGAAAGCAGGATCAGCACTGTACACATGCTAATCAGAATAAGCAAATTTAAACTCACCAAAAATTAGGCAGATGAATGCTGATGCGGCGGAGAATTAGCAGAAGCTCTAGGAAGGAGACGGTCCCGCCCATCACGAGATGATCGGGTCTATAGGATGATTCGTAAAAGGACCACCTACAGTATTTGGTGTTTCCGAAATTGGATGCATGTCCAGTAAGTGGCAGGGGAATGAGATACTAGGGAAAGAGTCTGAGGAGAGATCTGGAAATGATAGGACTTGGGAAATAGAACAATAGGGAGCACCCAGCGCCTGGAGGTCCAACTACCTAAGCTTCGTCTATCCGCCCTGCAGAGCAAACACAGGACGAGCTAGGAGAAGGACTTAGAGCCACGGTCCGACCCCTTGCGAGATCAACCCCCCCAAAGGACTTCACAAGCGATGAGCCTGAGGGACGAGTGGACTAGCAGCCTATCCTGAGGTCCAGAGAAGTCATCTCAAGGGTCTGCGAGCGAACTTCACCCACCCCCAAGGGACTGCGAGCGACTTCAGACTGGAACAGCCCACCCGACCCTGAGGGACGAGCGGATGCCGAATCCACTGGCTCGTTGACACCCCATACCTGAAGAAGACTTAGAGTTACAGGAGTATGTCAAAATTTGTTTAACACCTTCAGGATTAAGGGGAATGAAAATATAAATTGGTAGAGGAAAAGAAATTTAGTAAGGGCGTTCAATATACGTTTGACCAACATCAAACCGTAAGCCGACTGGCTGTACATTACTCATATAGGGAGCTAATAATAATCGTAATTTAAATAATATAAATATAATTCACTAATTGAGGGAATTGAATCTTGTATAATTTAATGTGTTGCAAATGTTAATTTAATTTGTTAATATATGAATACGTAAATCCATGTAATTGATCATAGTCCGTATAAGTAAAGAAATAATCATGGCGTTGGATATATTAACTGTTAATGTTGAATAATTTTTGGGAAGAATAAAAAATAATAACTAGGGCCATTTGAATATATTTAACTTGTCACTTGAAGGTATTTGTAAAATGATATAACGAATTGTAGGATAAATTGGTTAGGACATCATAGTTGGTAAGGTCGGTATATTATTGATTAATTGTTAATTTTGATTGGAATTAATTGATTGATTATTTCTTGAGTATGACGACTTGTTATTGAATACATAATTTTCACTTGTTAGTGAAATAGACGTCTTGCATATATAATAATTGTTTATAGTTTGGATTATTAATGTAACGTTTATATAATTATTTAGAGGATTGTATTTTAATAGTATAGGGTTTGTTGATGCTTATTGTAAAATAATATTTCTTGAATTTATTGGTTTACCAGACTATATTGAAGCCAATGTTAATAGTAAAGTTATTGAAGATTTCTAAACGAATAATTTGTATTGTATATTATTGGATGAGAAGGGTATATTAAAGGATAGTTGTAAAATAGGATGACAATTGTAATAGTTTGGAAGGGGCTGTCAAGATGATATGCTGTGAAAATAAATTGGTGTTGTACTTTCACCAGTGTCAATAGTTATTCCAGGTCCTGGTTTCCTACACTAGCTAAGCGAGTTATTAAGGTTAAATTATTTTCTCATTACTTGTAGAATGATCATTTGTGAATTAACATTTTATTAATAAACTTCGAGTTTTGGCAGAACTCTTACATAGTGGTTGTTTGTTAAGAGGTACAGGAAGTTAAGTTAGGAAGATCAAGCAGTAGACGAGGAACAGAAGATGACCCAGTATTGAGCCCTGGGGACTCCTGAAATCATTTTTTGGTAGCCACTCTCCACCCCCGGACTCACCACAACTTTCTGCTGTCTATTTGTCAAAAAGGAGGTCAGCCAGCCAAAGCAGTCCCAACCACTCCATAATATCTCAGTTTCTCAATGAGTATATGAACGCTGACAGAGTCGAACACCTTGAAGAGGTCACAGAAGGCACCGACAATGAACTGCGACCCATCCACAGCACCCGCAACACAATCCACAAATTTTAAAATGGCAGCTGCCATGCTTTTGCCTCTGCGAAAACCAAATTGATAACGTGACGATATGTCGCTATGTTAAAAAAATCTACTAAAAATAATCCTCTTAAAAACCTTTGAAAATAATGACAACAGAAAGATGGGTCTTAAATTATCCAGCGTGTGTACTTTGTTCTTTTTTTGAACGGCTTTAATAATTTAAAACTTGTTGAGATTTGGGAAAATACCTTGCTGAAGTGAGTTATTGATAAGTAAAGTTACAGGTTTCTTTAATATATGTCAGCATTTTTTAAGAAGATGAGGTGAAACCTCATTCATACATACCGTATGGTTTGTTGTCAGGTAACATCTTAATTTTGAAAAATATAAAAGCTGTGATATTTCTTGGGAAAAGGTTGTGTTATATTAATAAAAATATAAGTGATCTTGTCACAAATCTAAACCCAAGCCATTTAAAAACTGACTTACTGATTCTATTTATACTACAGTACCTAATTCTCCATTAAAGAGCGTAAGGAGCACTCTTTACCTATGCCATCCATTATTTGAATCTAGTGTCAATCCTCATTTATATTTCCAGTAGTTACAACAGTTCAGAAGGGATTTATCAGTGTATGAGATTTAACACCTCTGTATGAGTGTAGTGGGTCATTGCCACTGTACGTTTGTGGGTGGGTGGTTGAATCATAACCTCCACACGTGGAGTGGGTCATTGCCATTGTATGAGTGTGGATGGGCGGATAGGTCATCACCACTGTACATGTGTGGATGGATGGGTTATCACCACCACATGAGTATGGGTGGGTCAATAACATTGTAAGAATGACCATTGTACTGTGGCCATTAAATTTTTCCAAACTGCCTAGTCGTTTTCGCACATTTACTGAATCTTTTCAACAATTCATAAAAAATAGTAAAATTGTACAAACCTGCTTATGTTTGATATTATTTTGCTCTTTAATAAGTTAGGTATCTTATGGTAATAAAATACAGTATGTTTTTGAAAAAATTTTTTTCTTCATCTGATATTTTGAAAAATGCGTTCTAGGATACCAAAAAAGGTGGTGGGTTTCTTTGGAAACAATACAACATTACTAAATAAAATATTACAAGACAGCCAAAATATTTCAAATATTATCTAGTTTTAGGAAATAAAACTAAAGGTATCATGTTATTTGGGGAGGGTAAAAATTACAGTTAAAAAAACCACGTACAGTACAAAAATATAAACATTTATTATTGCAATATGTTCCAAATTTTAAGAAATTGCTAAAATATATGGGTAAACACTTTTTTTGTTAGACTTCTGATAATTAGGCTACTTTACATTTTTACTTTACAAAATTTACACAAAAACATTTTCTATGAAATAAATGCATATTTTATGAAGTAGTTATCTTGGTATCTATTGGCCATTAGCTTAGAGTTATTGATGAACAATGAAAATTCTCAGACATACTACATACACAAATATTGTAATCTTCATACATACAAAACTGTTTATTTCTTCATAATAGTCCAACTATTTAGAATGAATTGGCCATGTTTACTAGAAGTGACACAGAAATGTTAGATGAATTTCCAATCCAAATGATATAGAAGTACATTTTTTTAAAAACATTGTGCGTAGCTGAAAAATGTTGTGTTCAGGTCTAATTGCAGTCGAGTCTCATCTTGAAAACAAAACTTATATACAACTACAATTCCATTCCAGTGGAAGAATTGCTATAAGGCATGTTGACATTATTAGTAGAATGCAGAAAAAGGAGAAAAGCGGCTGAATTCAGACGGTTGAGCAACTTATAATAACGGCTAAATTTAACTTCTGCTCGGTTGACGGATAAAGCGAGCATATATCCAGATAGTTTAGTTATTATTCATTTAATCATGATTCGCAAAAATAAATACAAATGTCACTGAGCTGTAGCCGAAGCTCTTCCTATTATATTAAAAACCATGGTTTATATATTGATAACCCTTAATTTTTTATAGTTTTAGAATATAGCTAAAACATCCAAACTTCAGCTAATACGTACAATTTCAGCAAGGTGATAATTTCTTAAGCATATACTTTCGATGTATATTATTATTTGACATTTTTAGCTATTAGATTGCTTAATATATTTATATATATATATATAAAAAGAACAACACTTAGCAATCTTTTCTTGATGTTTTTAATGTTCTAAATCGATTTCTGTCTCGAAAGACTATCATCAGTTGAAAACAGAATACAAAAAATTTATTTATTTTTTTTTTTTTTTTTGTATTCTGTTTTTAACTGATGATGGTCTTTCGAGACAGAAATCGATTTTGAACATTAAAAACATCAAGAAAAGATTGCTAAGTGTTGTTCTTTATATATATATATATATATATATATATATATAAGTATATTATTACTAAATTATTGTTTTATTCCTTTGAGTTTGAGATAGTATGAAATATTAAATGTAGAATTTTAGGAAGCCTAAGAGAAGACATAGTTCGATGTAATTTTTTAATTTGATAAATATCAGAATCTTTGTTTTATGGATCTGTTCAAAAATAGCCCAACCATGAATTCAAATTAATTATATCCAAATCGTCATATGCTTACTATGACTAACAAGAAGTTGTTACTAAACCAAGAATTTTTTATTTTATTTATTTTTATATTTTTTAGTACAAAAAAGTTTGAAATTTGACATGTTGTCCACGCTGAACAAGAATGTATTATAAATACATAATAATAAACAAGATTTTGCAGTAAAATTATTATTCTGACTCATAAAACACTTTTCACAAACCTAACATACTTCACAAAAATTTGAGATAATTTGAGTTCCTGGCTTCCAGGACAGCCTGCTGGCAATCTTTCTGATGAAAATATACACAAATTTGTATTCGGTAGTTAGTCAAAGCTAGTTATATTCGTCATGCATATAGAAGCTGTATGTACAGTAATTAGCTATGAAAATAATTTTTAAGAGAAAAATGACAGGGAAACACTGTTTTTTTTATTTTTTATTAATTATAGTGTATAAATATGTCATGTTATACACTCAATTTTTTTAGCTTTGGAAATATGTCAAAAATACTATATTCCAAAACTGGAGTTTCCAATTTTCTTTTAAAAGTAAAATATCCTTATTTTACAAAAGATAAAATGGCAATTTTTTGCACGATTCTTTCTATGAAAATATAATAAACTTAAGCACAAACTGAAAACAGTATACGAGGGTTGTTCAATAAATACATAGACTGACGTCATAACACAAAATTTATTTTATTGAGAAGTTACATGTCATGATCCCCTTCAAAGTACTCCCCTCCAAAACGCACACACTTATTCCAAGTTTCCACTGTTGGAAACAGTCCTGGAAAGATTCTTTTGTGATGTTCTTCAGCTCCTTCGTTGCATTTTCCTTAGTCTCGAGTATTGTCTCAAATCCCCTTCCTTTCAAAGGTCTTTTGAGTTTGGGAAACAAGAAGAAGTCACAAGGAGCTAGGTCAGGTGAGTGAGGAAGCACAGGTATAGAGTGTTTGGCCAAAAACTCACGAGTTCTCAGGGCTGGAGCAATGTCATGATAAAAAACCAGTCATGACTCCACCTTATTTCTGGTCTTTTCACCTGATAGCATCTCATAGATACATAAGAAGTTCACTATAGTAAATCTGATTCACTGTCTGATGCACAATGTTCTAAGCATCGAAAAAAACTGTCAGCAACACTTTTTTTGTTCTTTGAGATGTTTTCCCCTCCAACACTGGGACGATTGAACCTTTGTTTCGATGTCATAACCATACACTCATGATTCGTCACCTGTAATAATCCTCTACAAGCAGTTTTCATCTTCTTTTGAACGTTCAAGCAATTCCTCACAAGTCTGCACACAATGAGCTTTTTATTCATCTGCCATCAGTCATGGAATAAATTTTGCAACAACGCGGCACTCCTGCAATTTTTCAGTCAATATTCCAACAACTGATATTTCACACTCCTCAGCAAGCTCTCTGACAGTCAGACGACGATTTTCCCAAACCAGGGTATTGATTTTGTTGACTTGTGAGTTGTCAGTTGATGTGGTAGGCCGTTCAGGACGCTCATCATCTTCAGTCGACTGGCGGCCATCTTTAAAACGTCCATTCCACTTAAAACTTGTTGCACGCTTCATAGCAACATCTCTGTAAGCCGTCTTGAGTATATGAAGCGTTTCACTCGCCGACTTGTCGAGTTTAACACAACATTTCATAGCAACACTTTGCTCATTCAAATCGCACATTGCATAATCCGCCAAATGAAGAAAACACACTTAACAAATAACCTTGTTGCTAAACAACCAATAATGATATTTACAATCTACTTATTATGTCGTAATCAGCTGATCTCTACTAAAAGAAAACCACTATAAAGGGATTTACCTGGAACTAACTGGACCTGCGAAATTCAAACAGTCTGTATTTTTTGAACAGACCTCGTATGCATTTTTCTAAGTCGGAAAAATACAATTAATCTACCTCAATCCTATAGTAAATATGTTAGAGTACATCTAATAACTGTTTACTTTTAATAAATCCTATTTTAGTTTTAATTATTTGTAAAAGTGTTTAAGACTTAATTCTCTAAAAATATATTGTTATTAAATAAAAATTTTAGCTAGTAGGTAGAAAAAGAATCTAGGATTAATTAAACCTTATTTGCCAAATTAAAGATCATGATAAATATAAGACCAATACAAATTATCGGATAAACTACAGAATTACATCCAAGAAAGGACGGAAATTAATCACTTAGTTTCAAAACAATTTCTTAAACTAGTTTAGATTGATATTTTGTCTTGTGATTGTTTCACAGAATAATCATCAATTTTACGATTAAGCTCATAAAACCTCCAAAAATAAAAATCTGTAGGCCTATGCTTACAAATTGTTCATTCCAATAACTTAAAATTTTGCATACATGAAATACAAAATGTAATAAATTGACAAATACATTTATTAAACTCTAGATATTACATACTGAGATACTTTAGGGGCAAATTAAAATGTTATTAATTAATTAAAAATTGTGTGTAGTTACAAGCTTTCATCAGTAAAGATTAGTGAAGTCTGCAAATAAAAGAAAATAAATACAAATAATTCAGTTTATTTAAATGTAAATAGGTTCATAATATTTTGTGAAATGGATAAAGGTAAAGCGACTTTTTAAAATCTTTGACATTGAAAATGAATTTATCAGTTGTTTCCTGCTGAGGAAGAAAATTAAGTTCTTGTGATCTAATACCTTTATCAGTGATAAATTTCTCACTTACTGAATTTGTTTCCTTGGTCACAGTAGCTTTTCCAACAACTTGGGTGGATAACTTTTTGAATTTTGATTGGTCTCGGATTCCAGATTTATCCTCAAACCACTGGATAACTTCTTCAAGTGTTAACTTCTCAATGAAATCCTTTTCCTTAATATGTCTGTCAAAGACATATTCTTCACTTTTGATCTCATCCCAGTTTCTCTTCACTTCCTCTTTTAAATGTATATCTTTACACTTTTTTAATTTGATTAATGATTCTTGAACTTCTTCAAACTCATCTTGAGTTGTTTTCTTTAAGATTTCTAAAAAGTCCTTCAGAAACTGTGAAATTCTGCTTTCTACAAATTCTGCACTATTTCGGTCCGATTGACAATGAACAGAAACAGAAAATCCAAGAATTCCAAAGGTGTCGCGCAGTGAACAAGATACATCATAGCCAAGTTGCTGCTGAGTTCTTAATGAATCGAATATAGGCTCTTCCATCATCATCAACAAAAATTCAATTATACATGACTCCTGAATAGTTCCGAGGCCAGACTGATAGTAATTTGTTACAACTGAGTTAGCATCTTCAACATTAAATGAATTTACTACACAATACCTCTCACCATGTGGTAACTCGTGAACCCTTATTTTTGGTACTGTATTATCTAAAAGGGGTTTATATTTCAGGCCATCTTTTACTACTAAGCTAAAATCAATAGCTTCTTCTATCGAAATGTTTCCTTGAATAAGACACTGAATGTATAAATTCTCTAAATATTCGAAAATAAACTCTTTTAATGTATCATACGTAACATCCTTAATAGCTTTTTCTTTTTCAAGAGCTGTCCAATATGTCTCTAATAGAATTGACATTCTGATATCTCTAGCAAGAAAACTGGTTTTCAAATTGGAATTGGAATAACCCCTTTTCAGTTCATCTTTCATAGATAATGCCAAATCTGGCTTAAGATTATAACATAATGACTTCATGCCATCAATAATAACAAGAAGGAGATTCTTGAGTTTATCATTGAAGCCATTAACCGTAATAACCATACCTTTCTCACCTGAATGGAAATCATACTCCAGTTCTGCTACATTTGCAGGATAAAGTTCTTCACTAAGGTATTGTTTTAAAATGGTAATAAATAAATCTAACATTGCTGCATTTTGAGCTGTTCTGTATGGCACAGGAGAAACTAAATGTAAGCAACAAAAAGCATGGGGAAGCTTAAAACTAACATCTTGTTTATACCACAGTTCTAGCAGCTCATCTTTAAGAATATTTTTTGGATAATCTACAATCTGTTCAGGAGGGGATAAAATTGCAAAGTTTGTTGCAATAAACTGATTTTTTTCAGGGAGGTGAAAATGATGATAGTCTTTAGCAGTCTCCCAATTTGAAACCCATTCTGATGGAATATTCTTAGATTGATATTTAGTGCCGAACCATGGTTCAATTTTGTCAAGGTTCTCAGACAAAGCTATCACTTTTGATGATATCATAATATTGACATTGTCTGGTCTCAGCATCATCAAAAATGATTTGATCAACTCGTGATCATATTCAAAGTAAAGTTCTGATCCTGTTATATAATCAATTGATGGATAAAAATGCATGTTTTCTGACAGCTCCTCAACATTGTCACAGGAAGGAACTTCTTTAGCATAACGAAAGCTTGTTTCAGCAATTAGCTGCATTTCATTAAATAATCTCTCTTGAGGACCAGCGTCTTGGAACATTTTTAAATACAAAAACAAAGCATTCAATATCTCTTCAATATGCTGTATACCTTCTTGGGTCATAATAAGAGATATAGTAAATAATGTAAATAATGAGTTGTCTTCTGTACCATCACCACCGTCACTTACACTAATGCCAATACTCCAGAGTTTTTTTCTAAGGTATGAATGTAAGCTCCCTTTACCCTCATGTCCAATAACCCAAGAAAGATAACTTAACGGTTTTGACTTGTACATTTTAAGAGTTGAAGGCATAACCCAAGTGAGATATAAATGGTCTTTATCTTTCACAGGTTCGACAGTATACAATTTTGAAAATTCATCTTGCTTAAATGGAGGTACTGATAAATGAAACTCCTCTGGTGGTAACCCGTTGTTTGGTACGTTTTGGAAACAATCAACAACCCACTTTTCTAAAGTTTCCATAGGAAGCCTAGCTTGAACTGCTAATGTCATGCGTTGTGCAGAAAAATGTCTCTTTCTAAACTCATGAACAGCTAAATAAAGTTCATCATCCGTAATATTATCTCGCAGAGTTATGAGGTTTCCCCACATGAATTTGTGTGCAGGGTTACTTTTGTCTGCTAAACTGCAGAAAAGTTGAGATCTACGGCTACTATCTGATGGAAGTGACATTTGGAATTCAGATTCTATTGCCTCTCGCTCCTTTGTCATTGTGTCTCTTTTCATTAAAGGTGATACAAACAATTCGGAAAATATATCCATTGCATTGTGTAAATATTTTTCATGACAATCAAAATAAAATGTTGTGTACTCACATTCTGTGAAAGCATTATCCGAACCACCTTTCTTCTTAATATAAACATCAAATTCGTTTTCTTTGGGAAACTTTTCACTGCCCATAAATATCATGTGCTCTAAGAAATGCGCCAGACCTGGTATATTTTCAGGATCACTAAAGCTACCCACTCCTATACAAAGGGCACAGGCTGCTAATTTTTCTTCACTACCAGTACTTGTAATAGATTCTTGCTCATTACTGCCAATGGACATTTCATCTTCTTCACTGCCGCTTTCACTGTCACTTTCAGAAGACTCACTTCCCGAACTGTCTGTTATTTCATTAGAATTTTGCAATGGCACTACGTCTGACTTATCAGATATTAAAAGCGCTGTTAATCCATTTTCTAGCTGTATCACTGAATATTCTTTAATATCAGAATAAGACTTGACTGGTGGTGGCAGGCGAGAGAAATTTTTTGAATGAGGCATATTAACTTGATTCTCAGATTCATAATTTGGAGGCCCACTGCTTTGATGTCCACTACTTGAAAATTGTTTATCAGTTTTAAGTCGTTTTGACATTATTTTTCGACTAATGTTAGAAAATATATTCCTACAACATAACCTAAGCCACATAAAAAATCAAATAAATGAAACAAGTTTAACCCCCTTAAAGGACATATTTGTGTCAAATGTTATACACTATTTACAATAAATCTTCAAACTATCTACATAACAACAGTTGCCAAGGTCAAATTTTTAATATTCAACGATAATTTTTCCACTACTTGTACATTGTTACCTGTCAACATATAACCTAAATAACCTCCTCATTCCTCAATCTCATCCAACAATCAAATCATCACGACTCCGAAAACAGATTGTTTTAATCTGCAAAGCCCTGCAAAAACAAAACTCAGCCATCAAAATAAGACTTTTATTTATTCTAATACATGCAATAAATGTAAAATATTAGATCAAAATCTCTGTTCCCGAAATACAGTGAATGATTGTATAAGCGACGTCAACTTTAATATATAAAACTATTTACAAGTTTTGTATATTAAAGTTTAAGTTTTGTATATTATAATTTAAGTATATTCTTAAATCCTTATACTATACGTAGGCTAAATCATTATAAATTACAATCCTTACTTTTAACATAAAAAGTAAAGTTCTAGTTAATTTATCATTAAATCAATAACAGAAATAGCTTTAAAGATTATATATTGGTCGAAAATGCATATTTTTATTTGTGCATTTTATTAATGTGTAAAGTAAATTTTTTGCACGTTTATAATATTTTACTAAACATTTAACTCTAAGTACTTTAGGCTTGTTTAGCATGTGTATTTCAAAAGTTTAAATTCTTTAGAGTAAAAGGTGTATATAATCAAGAGTAAAAGTATGAGTGGTGAGTGGTGACTCCGAGACATATTTTTTCTAACTATTTCGGTTTATTAAAAAAGAAAAGAAATTAGAACAGTAGTTACTGGTCTATGTTTATAAAAATAAATCAAAACAAGTAGAACAAATATAATCCAGGAGTAGGCCTAATAGATATTTATGTACTCTTTCAAAAAGCTCCAGTTTTCTAAATGGTATGTTTTCAATGTTGTAATCTTATTTTGAATTTAGCATTGACCTCATGGAGAATCAAATCAAACCCAGTATGGTAGTAGGTAGAGCAAACTCTTAATGCATCCAAAACGCACATTAATCATAATAGAATCAGATAGAAAACTAGTTTCTATTATAGATAGTTGTCTATAAGTGCTTTCGACCAGAACCAGTGTGCCCTGAAGTCCCTGTAGGTGTGCCACGAAATTTTATCGTCTTTTTTACTAGTATTTACTTTTTTAATTCACCATGATAATAACTTTTACGGACTATTTTTCATTGAATAAAACTTCTATTCTGCGCTTGTTTGCTGTTTCAATATTTCAACATTCGACCAATAGAATGCGGTAGCAGCAGTATCGTATGCAGACGTGCGTTAGTTCAGTATTTTACCGCTTAACCGCTATTTCTGATAGCGTTTGAACTGTTTGAAGACACTCACTCACATCTCACACAGACATTCGTTGGTCTAACGTCAAACTATCAAGTACCGTATGATTGAATTTCTTTGCACGTTGTAGTCAGAGTTAGGCTACTGCTCGCTTTTAAAATGGATCGATTTCTAATTAGGAGTGAATTACCTAGTGCTAGTGCGAGTACCAGTTCAAGTGAACGCGATTAATATCCGACTGATGATGAAAACATTTCGGAGTGTATATCTGCGAAACGCAAACGGATTGCCAATAGTTGTTCGTCAGTGCCATGAAAACTATTTATCGTTTGGTTTCACGTCATCTGGTGGTGAACAGCCTAAACCTCGATGCTTGATATGTGGCGAACAGCTGTCCAACGAAGCTATGGTGCCGAGTGAGTTAAAAAGACACATACTCACAAAGCATTTATTTGCGGCTGAAAAACCTATTGAATATTTTAAAATGCTCTTGTCAAAATTTGTCTTTCATCTATGTCGGATAAAGCACAAGAAGCTAGTTACTCTGTGGCTGAGTTGATTGCAAAAAATATGAAATCCAATACAACTGCCGAGACGACTATTTTGCCAGCATGCTGTGAAATTTTTAAAATTATGTTTGGTGAAGAATGTGAAAAAGAGGTTTAAAAAATATCATTATCTAATAATACGATTCAAAGGCGTATCGAGGACATGTCTAAGGATGTTGAAACCCAAGTAAATGAAAAACTCAAAACAGCTGATTTTTTTGCGCTTCAAGTGGACGAATTCACAGATATAACTGGAAAACCCCAGGTTATTGCTTTCGTTAAATTTATCTGTGAATCTAACGTAATTGAACAGTTTTTATTTTGTAAAGACCTCCCTGAAAATACAACAGGACTAGACATTTTTCAATTAGTGAATAGTCATTTTTCAATTAGTGAATAGTTATTTTATCACTGCTGGTTTGTCTTGGCTGTCTTAATTGAGTGTTTGCACAGACGGTTTCTCTGCGATGGCAGGACACTTAACAGGGTTTCTAGCTTTAGTCCAAAAGGAAAATCCAGATATTATTTTCAAACATTTATTTTTTACACAGAGAAGCACTTGTTGCTGAGTCATTGATGCCTGAACTGAATGACGTTTTACAAACTGTTGTGAAAATGGTGAACTACATCAAAAGTAGGCCTTTTAAAGCGAGATTATTTAACAGTTTGTGTTCTGCTATGGATTGTGAGCATACGTAGCTATTGTTGCATACAGAAGTAAGATGGTTATCTCGCGGACGTGTCCTTCAAAGATTCTATGAACTTAAAGAGGAGCTGTTAGTATTTTTTACTTGTGAACAGTCTGAATATGCCAACTTCCTTAGTGACGACACCTGGTGCACCAAAGTTGCGTTTTTGGCAGATATTTTTGGGAAATTGTATGTTTTAAATATGGGCATACAGGGAAAGCAAGAAAACATCCTCACCTCTACTGATAAAATCAGTTCCTTCCAGCAAAAGCTTTTACTGTATTAAAGAAAATTGAAAATCAAGCCACGTGGGACATGTTTGAGTTAACAAACAATTGGAATGTAGAACCAAATCTGTTAGACCTTTTTTTGAAAAGTTTTAGTAAGCTGAATGACAATATCAAAAAGTATTTTCCCTCCCTCGATACGTCATCAATGGATGGGGTGTGAAATCCATACATCGAGTCGGCTTATGACACGGCCTTGTTCACTACTGATGAAGAGGGTGAACTTATAGATATAAAAAAAAAAAAAAAAACGACCGTGGACTTAAACTTAAGTACGGTAAACTAGTTGAAGAAGCAGAGGCTCAGTAAAAATTGAATAAAATCAAAGTTAATGTACCTGTAGATGTTGCATCATTTTGGATTCCCCTCTTCAATGAATATCCACTGGTCACAAAGAAAGCTATGAATGCAATAATGCCGTTTTCAACTTCTTATATCTGTGAATCTGCTTTCTCGTCGATGAACGCCATCAAGAACAAAAATCGTTCACAGCTAAAATCTTTAGAGCACGACTTGAGGGTGTGCTTGTCTACAATACGTCTTAGAAAGGATTTAACAATGAAGGGTCACCAAGCACAAATATCGCATTAGATATGGTGTCACTATTTTTAAATAGACGGACATTCTCTTTTATACCCCGTTATTTGTTATTATCAACTCGTCTCTTAACACAAAATATGTGTTTGTAAGTGCATTAAAATGGTGTTTTCTTAATTTTCCTAATTAGTTTCCATAATGAGTACAGCATTAACACAATGAATTATGTTGTAAATTATATTTTTAAATAAAGTAAAATAGTACAAAAATCACATAACAATACATTATGATTATTCTCATTACAGAGATTATTTACCCAAGTGTGCCGTGGCTGAACGAGTTTTTAAGGTAGTGTGCTTCAAGCTAAAACAGGTTGGGAACCATTGCTTTATACTGTTCAATTTTCACTATTTTATTTGCTGACTAACTTTTTTTAATGAATGAATGTTTTATTTCCAATTTTATAAAGATAAGGAGAAAAAAGCAAAACATTATTTTAATACATATGGCTTGAACTTATTTGTGGTGTAATTGAGGTGACTGAATAAGACTATCAGTGCAGCCGCAATAAGACAACAAATGAAGCTGGAGTGTAGGAAGTTCTTTACAAAGTAATCAGTATTGTCAAAAGGTTAGATCCACCGATAGACAACAGAGATAAGGTGTTCTGCTTCTTCAATGCCTAACTTAATAAGCCTTTATCTAACGCTTTTCTTTAAGATTGACAATGAAGGAGAATATTTAAATTTAAATTCTTCATGATAGTTGCTAATATTTCTGTATAAGATATTTGTAATATAGTAAGGATTAGTGATTGAATAGTGCAAGCTCAACTGTAAGGAACTAACTCCAATCCGCTGAGCGTATCTTCTGTTATTAGAATGGGAAATATCAGAAAATAAATTATTAAAATTAAAAAAAATTTATGTTATAAGAGTTTCAATGAAGAGTTTATGGATTGTTAAAACTGAAATTTCTTGAAATAGTACCTCACTAGGAAAGCGAGACCTTTTGTTAAATGCTATTTTTTAAATTCTCTTTCGAGCTATAAATAGTGGCTGGAGTACAGAACAACTCACACCTCCCCAAGCAATAATACTGAAGGAAATAAGTGATTGTATATAACTGTAATAGGCTAATTTGATTTCAGGCTTGTCTAAGATCTCACTAATCTGTCTAAAGGCTGTAAAAAGTATTTACGGATTTTCTTTGTTATAAATTCAACATGTTGAGACCAACTCAACTGAGCAACAGATATTACGCCTAAGTATTTATAAAAGACTATTTTTTCAATGGACTCACACGAACATGTCCTATTGAAAAAAATCACCACAATTATGAATTAAAAGATTTCCATGAACAGTTCTTAAAGAAATTAAGTTTTTAATATATTACGTGATAAAACGTTCTAATTAAACCATTTTTCAGAGTTTCCAAGTCGTACAAAGCATTCCTTTGAAATTCTGTCCAACTATCCCCCTGAACAAAAATAAGGGTGTCATCCGCACACAAATATAGTTTGCCATTTAAATTGGTGTTACTAATATTATTGACATATATTAAAAACAATACCAGGCCAAGAGTACTATCCTGTACTACGCCATATTTTATATTAATGGGGTCACTATTAACCCCACATATTGTAGCCTATCAGTGAGATAACTATGAAACCACGCGAGGGCGTTACCATGAATTCCAATATGTTCGAGCTTTGTCAACAACTTACTTTTGTCAACAGAGTCAAATGATTTGGCTAAGTCTAGAAATATTAGCATTGAACGTTTCCCATTAGAAATAGAACTATTTAAATCTCTGGATATATCAAACAACGCAATATCTATGGTTTTATCACATCTGAACCCATATTGATACTCTGCTAATATTTTATTTTGATGGTGATGACTCTGGGTGGGAACGATGGACTTACGGATTTGGAAGTGGCATGAGATAGGACAGCCAATAGCGTCACTTTATTAATATTATATTGTATGACGTCACTACATATAACATAGAGTTAAATTACATATCAAAGACATTTTATAATGAACATGGTCAGATAGTGATTATATTATATTATAACATAAATTTACGTTGTGGATACATAACACTTCCAAAAAGTACTCGATTTTCTATCGAGGGGAGAAAGGGATGACACGTCCCTTTCGTTGTCTGGTTCTATGGTGAAAGGTCTCGAAAAGCAAATATTCATTGAATCTAATAGTTTACTTCAGTGGTTTGACAACAATCTTCTTTTTCTAAATAGGTACTCTGAAAACTCAATTTCTAAACTTCCAAATTACAGATAGGTCAACCTCAACATCCAGTTTTCTGTTAGATGATACTCCAAATTTACTCCACTCAAAAATCAAAGTTTCTCGGTTTAATCTTGGATAATAGGCTGAATGTTCATTTGCATAATATTAACAATGTTATGAATAAAATTAGCTCCGGAATATTCGCACTTTGGCTAAAACATCAAATACAAATGTCCTTCTAAAAGCTTACTATGGACTGATTTTTCCCCACTTAGCTTATGCATTGCTATTATGTTTATGCATCTGGGGGTTGTGAGAGCCAAAGAACCCTTTACATTTTTCCTCTTCAAAAGAAGGCGTTAAGGGTAATATTTTCTATTAAGAGACTGCAATCTTGTAGAGAAATATTTAAATCTCACAACATTCTGACATTTCCATCTCTTTACATCTATGAAAGCCTATCGTTTCTTAAACAAAGTCTTTCAAAGTTCAGTAGTTCTCACACACATAAATACGACCTCCGTCCTTCGCCCAACCTTCAAATAACAGCACATCGTACCGCTTTTTTCAGAAAACATCTCCTCTTTACAAAACGACAGTTTTATAAAGATAAAATTGACAATGCAAAGAATATCAGTAAGGAATCTTGGGCTATTGTGAAAAGCCTAACTTGTGATGAAGATGTAAATAGTGTAAATATAAGTCTGAAAAACAATGACGAGATCATTACTCACCCTAATAATGTAGCAAATATTTTTAATAATTACTTTGTTACTGAAATTGAGAAATTGGCAGGATCTGTTACGAGACCGAACCTAGGAACTGACCAACCTATTGAGAATACTGATCTTTTCTTGAGGCCTACAAATGAGAGGGAAGTTTTAGAGGTTATCCAAAAAGTGAGTGCCAAAAGCAGCTCTGGGGTGGATGAAATCCCTTGTAAGTTACTAGGAGCGTGTAAGGATAACATAGCTAAGCCACTTGTCATTTTAATAAATAAATCGTTTGAGCAAAGTGTTTTCCCGAGCCAGATAAAAACTTCAAAGGTTGTACCAATCTACAAAGCAGGTGATAAGGACTTGATAAAAAACTATAGGCCAGTGGCCGTTCAAAGTGTATTCTCGAAGTTGTTTGAAATTGTATTTTTAAGAAGATTGCTACCCTTTCTGGAAAGTAAGAACCTATTAAACGATAAGCAATATGGCTTCAGGAGAAATATGTGTACAATTGATGCAATTTTTTACTTATTAATAAATTTGTATGAAAATCTTGATATCGTTGGAGACCAGTTATGTATTTTTTATGACATGACCAAGGCGTTCGACTTGATCTCTCATGACATACTTCTTAATAAGTTGAAGATGATGGGCATTAAAAATGAATCTCTAAGGTGGATAGCCTCATATTTGAGTGACAGGAAGCAAATTGTTAGTGTTAGGCACTCAGGACAGGATGGTTTGAGTCGTCATTATCGTTCTGTCATCTCAACTTCAGTTAACACAGGCGTACCGCAAGGCTCGAATTTAGGCCCGATCCTGTATTTACTGTATGTGAATGATTTACCTGATTGTATATCGACTGGTAAAATTTGGCTATTTGCAGACGATGTCAGCCACCTAGTACAGGACAAGGACAGTGAGGCGCTAAGGCTACAAGCACAAGAAGCATAAATGAAATGAACAATTGGTGTAAAGAAAATAAATTAATATTAAATAGAGGAAAAACAAAGGCATTGAAATTTTATAATAGAAAAACACCAGATTCTGACCCCCTGCTACGTTTGGAAAAATCAACTATTGCAATAGACACTTGTATAAAATACCTAGGCCTAACCATCAGCAATGACTTAAGATGGGAGTAGCACATCCAACATATTTCATCACGACTAACAACCGTCTGTTACATGGTACGACGCCTTAAATCTATTGTTGATATAAACATATCATTGAAAGTTTATTTTGGGTTTTTCCAAAGCATTGTAAATTATGGCATTGTCTTCTGGGGAAGCAGTCCCATGGCGCAACGCATTCTACTGTTGCAAAAATGAGTAATTAGGCTAATGTTTAATGAACCATATCTTGCCCATTGCAAACCATTATTTGTTGAAGCCAAAATTTTTACTGTACCAGCGCTTTTCATACTAGAATCTGCTGTGATGGCCAAAAGGAAACCAGAAGTATTCAAGAGAAATCAAGCCTTTCATAGCTATTCAACACGACAGAGAAAAAACGTTCATATGCCCCAAGTAAGCTCTAGCCTGGCAAAAGGTGGCCCTAAATATTTATGTAGCAAGATCTTCAACTCAGCACCACCTGAGGTCAGAAGCATCGAAGATATGGATAAATTCAAAGAGCACCTGTTGAAGAGGCCATATTATTCTGTGGAAGAATATTTTGAAGATGGATAGGCCAATAACATGACGACCATGGCGCAGTTGCGCTTCCAGTGGGAGGATTTCAAGTAAAGTAAAAGTAAGTAAGTTTAATGCAATAGCAATTTTCAACAAACTTCCATAAACCATTGAAACCGAGTCAAACAACTTGAACTTTAAAAACAAACTAAAATCCTGTTTGACTAATAAATGTTTTACAGCGTCCGGGAGTTCATGACTGACGGTGCTCAAGATTTTTGAAAAAAACATATAACAAGACGCTAAATTTGAGTTAAGTATTAATGGTCATTTTCGAGTTACATATTATTATAAATAGTTCCTATCTGACCTAAGTCGAACTCAGATAGTAAAAATGACTACACTCGTTCGTATACACTCATCAAACTCATTCACCCTTATATTCGCCAATATCTTTACGATCGGTGTCTTAGAAATGAATGACTAATAATTAATGAATATGTTGTTATTGTTACTATGTGTAATTTAATAGTCATAAATGTTATAATTAATGCACAAATGTTTACGATACTAATGCATGTAACATGTTGATTTTGGTTGAATAAAAGAGTTATTGAGTTATATATTTATATTAAAGTGTCTAGAACTTAATTTTGAATTGTCAGGGATAATTGGACTATAATTAGCTAGTTTTCATGTTGCACGTTCAACTTCTGGTCTGCCTTTTTCTCTCCTTGTTAAATAATTTACAATTTCTATTTCTGTTAACTAGTTTTAGAATCCCTTATATATATAATCGCTTAAGCTATATTAATTAATATACATTAGTCTCAAATAAGAATAGTTGTAAGCAGCATCTTTTTGAATGAATTCAATTGTAAAATTGTTTTGATCGTTGGAATGTAATAAAATAAAATAAAAATATATGTAGGTTAGTATAACTTATCGATGTTTATGCTCACTGCATTGAGAAATTTTCCATATAGCTTTTAGTAGATACATTTTTACAATGAATTGAGGGAAGTAATGTATTTTTGTGTTGGTAGCAGTGTGTTGACTGACTGTCAAACTGAAGGTGCAACTCGCAACCCTGCCGCGTAGTGTTGCGGTTTGAATTTTGACGCCACTTGTGACAGTTGGCAACGCGTAACGTAACGCGACTTTTGGTTTTGTTGACAGTTTGTGTGAGTGCATTGGTGTCAATATTATAAATTGTGTTGTGATATCGTTGAATGATAGGACGTGTGAGTCTGCATTTATTTTACAGTAAGTAACGATCAGCTGTTTAGGGTTGAGAAGGTCAGGGAGTATTGTCTGTTCTAATGCATGTTAAGATAATACAGTACTATATAGTCAACCGAATTTTTTATTACACAATTTACGACTAGATGGTTAAGTTTTAGTTGAAAGCTCAAAACCAACGTTCAGAAATGTTCCTATATTAATACAAACATGCCTATTACTGTCCACCTGAAAGGTTAGGCTGCTTACTTGAATCTTGCAGCCATGGGCTCAGAAGATGAAGCTCTGGACCAGGTCATAGTGCCTATCTCGCATAGGTTACTGGCAAAGAATACTCGAATCGAGTATCTGTAGCAGTAAAAATAAAATTTTATTTAGTTATTTTTAAAGCTATCCACTTTAAGTTATACTAGATAAGTTGTTGTATTTGGCTTCCATAGCCTACCCAATGTGTTTCTTAATTTTGTGTTTATTATACTTGAACATATCTATCGTGAATTTGTGTTAAGTGATGATTTACTAATTCATTAAATAACCACTATTCACTTAGCTTACCTGCCCTGACTTAAGCCTAATGTATCTTTTGCAAGATTTTGAATACTTCTGCAAAACCACTACAGTAGGCCCTCTGATGGAGCCTACTGGATCATCTGCCTTTCCTGCGGCAAAGATATACAAAAATTGATAAAAACAAATTGTTTGGTGCTGTTCTTGGTGGCTGTGATGTGCAAATGCTTCAAAGTTAGATTTTATACGTTTCTATTCCAAGTAGTGGATTGGCCGCAGCTAAGGGGTTAAGGCGGTGGCTTGTCATGCAGCCGGTCCGGGTTCAATACCCGATATGACCACTAACAGATGTAGCGTTCCCGAGGTTCGGAAGTCATGTTCAGCCGTTGACCCTCAGGTTAAGTGATAGAAAGGGCTTCTTAGACCTAACTTCGCCTGGTCAATAAGACGGTTCTTTAACATTCTTGTATGGTTTCTAATTAGTGTTATTGTACAACAATTGTCTAGTTTTAAGAAAAAATTATGCAAAATCATTGCAAATAACGAAACTCTAGATAAAAATAAGCAGACCCTAGGCTGTGTTAACAAATTATATTTTTCCAATTTTTAAATAAATCTATTCTCAAGAATAACCATCACTCTGAAAAATTTAGCTCATTTTTCACTTATTTTAGGGAGAAATTATCTGTAAGTTGGTGCAATGCAATTGGTGATATTATGTTTTTGTCATTATGTTATCCAAACAAGTTTCTTAAATTGCCCCATTCTTTTGTGAATTCCTCCGGTTTGAAGAATTTAGTTTACTAAAATTGATCACCATAATATTTGTATAGTTTGTACTTAACTTATATTGTTATAAATTTGTGTGTGCAATGTCCATTTGTGTTTAGCCCCTAATGTAAGGTAAAAAATGGGTCTTATTTATTTTCAGGATATGGTCTATTACGTGTTTCTGTGAAAACCTATGGAATTTAACTAATTAATCTATATTCCATACTGTACTTCTGAGATTTTGCATAACCAGTGGTTGTCTTAAAATAAAGTTTCTGTATTTCCAATGATAATTAAGGTGCATCCTTGTTGTAATAATAAAAATAAAAATGTAGAATTAAGAATACACAACTAACTTTTTTAAATGCTAGTTGTTTCCATTAGCATATACTTTACTACTCATTATATCATCACATTTTTAAATCAACAAGTATGATGACACTTTGCTACATTACTCCACTAAATGGACTCCAACTATGCTTAAGGAATGGACTTAGCATGGAGCAAAATAGGCCAGTTTGTTCTCTTGGCCTATCCTTGATCGTTCTCCTTTGTTTTTCACAGCCATGTTTTGCTTCGATGTCATATAACTGAACTCAATCTAGCGACACTATAACTGGCAATATTGCAAATCTAGTTTGATTCGTTTGAGCTTTTTCAGCATTTTAATGCCAGAGACATTTTATGATAAGTGATCCATCGTGGTTATGGGACAATGGTCCTAACCCATCAAGGTAAATTTAGTTGAACCTCCGGGATTTGAACCCGTGACCCCCGATATTGAAGTCAGGAGTGCTACCACTACACAATTAAGGGGCCAAGTATTCATTTTAAGTGATAGGCTTACTTTCAAAAAGATCCTAGAACCAGTTTCTTTATTCAAAACGAAAAAAGTTAACAAATATCAGATACTTTCTCATTAAATTTATTGTTTGTAATAACTTTAGTCAACTGTTCATTTTTACTCACATTGGGAGTCTAGTCTGACATTTTTGGCTGCTTTAATACCTTTAGTAATGAATTTATTTCCTAATCAAAGACTGGATTGGTTGAAAAATTGCCAACTATTTATTTGTTCACACTTTGTCCAGCCAATCACAATGACATATAATTGGCAGCTGCCATAGATGAAAGATATCACAAGTGACAGTTCAGCTACCAAAGTCAGCCATTTAGCATCTGCGAGGGGACACATCAATTTTGAAAAACCAATCCCGTTGCTCTGCGATTGGGGATCTATATTTTACCTTTCTTAATTTGTTTGGTTCCTTTTATTTGGTGGCTGGTAAGAAAAATTCATATAATACTGGTAAACATGAAGTTTCTTGACAATAGTGGATTCATTTGGATTTATTTATCCTAAATCTAGTTTTTCAAACCTAGGCATTTGTGTTTTCAAGTAATCTGGTAATAGTTATAAGAAGCCTCAAAACAGTTAGTTATTGGAATTTTTAGGGAATAGAAGTAAGAAAATAGTTTATGGTTTGCTGTGGATATTCCTTTTTACAAATTGGTGACTTTTTCGGTGTTTTACTTTAAAGGGAATGTTCCTCTTTCAACTTAAATGTTTATTATCTTAACACTAAGTGTTATGAAACTTTTGTAGCACTAATTCCACAACAACATTGGTGTTTATGGATGTCAGAGGTCCATGTTAGGAGTTTCAACGTTCATTTGTTGTAGAAAACCTTACAGGAGGTTGAATAAGAGCTAGCCACAGAAGGAAACTACAAATTAAATTCTTTGTTATCTCGGATAGATTTGTAAGAATGATTGAAGTTTTTAATTTTGAAAAAGTTAAATAGTATATTTTGAGTATGTCATGAGATATGAGGCTATCTAATAGTTTACAAGAATGTCTAGCTTACTAATTTTGTTTGTATGTTTTCTTTGCTATGTATATAACAAGTAGACAAGCTATAACTAAAATATCAATCAACAACTTTCTTTCAAACATTTATATGGTAAAACTCTTACCCAACCACAATCATGTACAACATTATGACAACATTCCAGAAACTGCATCTTAAACAGGAAATTGTGAAGTTGTAGGATTATTATAAACTCTTCTCTGTAGATGCATATTAGGAGACTTTTAGACCATCTTAATGGATTCGTTATCAGTATGGGTTCAGAGCTGTTTACTTGACATCTGATGATCTTTATCAAAGAAATCTTAAGTAGCTTGGACCAATGAGAGGAGGCCCTTGGCGGTTTTTGTGATCTTTCAAAAGATTTTGTTCGAGTCAACCATATCATCAAGAATATTTTATTTCCACACAGTTCTGGTACACTAGTCCATATATACTAATCAACATATAGTGGGAAACAATAGGGCCTCATAGGCAAACCTGATTTGAGGTTCCTTCATGTTTATACATATTAACCTGCTGTCATCAGTAGAAGACAAAAAGATTTAACTAAATAATAAACCAGTATGATAGCATAACCTTGCAAAACATAAATCAGTGAACAACAATTTGACAATCTAAGACAACAATTTGTGGTTTCACACTGTTAAACAATTAAGTACATACTTTTTGTGACTGTTAAAAACTAGACATAAATAAATATACAACAGAACAACAATAACATTCTTAGTTATAAGATGGGAAAATATGGAGTTCACAGTATCCCACTTCAATGGTTCTAATCTTACTTGCCAAATAGAAAACAATTTGTTGACCTTGAAAGTGCTGTCGAATTCCTCATGGCAATCATCTCATTTAAAAGCTATTTATCCAAGAATGGCCAGCTTTGAACTCTGAAAAAAAAACAGTTGTTGTGAACATTTTGACAAAAAATAAATAACCTCTCCTACTTGATGTGGGCTCTCTTGGAATTATAGAGGTTTCCTCGGTAATATTTCTTGGGTCCGAACTCTATGATAAGCTCAGTCAAATCGGATTTACTCTTATTAGGACATTACGTTCACTATGTCCTAACTCCTAACTATGCATGCTACTGGTTTATCACGGATGTTTTTCATCTGTAACTGTCCCATGATGTTTAGGTATGGGGTGGCTCTTCTGCTGCATCAAAAGTATTATTGGAACAGAAGAGAACTGTTGCTAAGTGACTCTCTCCATTGAGTTCGTATAGGGATGTTTTTAAGGAACTAAATTTGCTCATTCTTTCTTCACTTTACATCAATAAGGTAATTTCTTTTACAATTCACAAACAGTCTGACATAAAATCTGTCGGGTCTGACCACAGATCTCCAACTCGTCATGGTAACAATCTGCTTATCCAAATCGCCTGGTTCTCATCCAGAGAGCCTTTGTGTGCAGGGGTGATCTTTTATAACAGACTGCCCACGGAGATCAAATGTATCAATAGACGAGTCTGTTTACAAATTTGGCGATTAAGATGTACATATCTACTTTATTCCATAAACGGCGTTGACTGTTGAGGTTTGTGTGTTCTGTAAAGTTTATATTGCAGGGTGTAAGATATCTGGTCTATAATTAGTTATCAGATGCTTTCCTTTCTTAAGGAGTCTTCCTTTAACAAAAGAAATAGTAATTCCATTATTTAAGAAGAATTATCATTGCTTAGTAAACAATTATTTCTATAAGGATAACAAATCTTTAGGATGTTAGATTATGGGATGTAAGATTCATAGAGAGGCTTTTGGATTTTGTAATAAATTGTGTGAATACAGTAAACTGAGCAGTTGGTTTAAAGAAGTAAACCAATTGTAGCCCAATACTAACAGCTACTTAGATTTGTTTCAGAAGAGGATAGAAATTAATGGCAGACTAAGACTTTCCCACTAATAAAATAAGTTATATTTCTGGTTTAAATTTAAACATTACAGAATTGTAATACAGTAATTACTCCTTTGCACAGGTGCGATTTCATTTTGAAAATCGATTCTTAAAATTATGATTTTACATCTGAAAAATAATTGAAACTACAGCATTAGAGTTGTCTATTTGGTGTTTTAAATTTGCCTTTTCTAATTAACCTATTTTTGGAGAACTTAGCGAAAAGCGTATATTCATTAACTTCTGAATCACTGTAAACGACATTAAGACATGCAAATATTATGTCTTATAGTATAGTAAAAAAATTAAAATACTGAAAGTTTCAGTTATATTCATTCAGTTAAATTTTGATAAGCAAATTGATTTCTTCATCTTATATGAAGAATATAATAATTCTAGTGCCGTAACCCAACTACTTGGGGACAAAGTGCTCTGGAGATTGTAGGTCATAGGTTCTACGCTTGGTCCTCTTAATACTGACGTTGTGTCCACTCAATGGTTGCCATAGACATAGACACTAGAGAAATCTGGGGTGTCCTTGTCGGATGGTAATCAGTCTCCAGGGTTGCATAGGGGAAAGAACTGAGTATCAGGCTTGTCAATTAGCTGAAAATCAGACCAACACTACATGATTTGGATTCTACGTAAAGCTGTAGGACCCTTAGTTGTCCTGGCTATAGGACCCTTAGACTGGCTATAGGACTATTAATAAATGGCCCTTTCTGAGGAACAGTCAAACTCAGTAACCAGACTACACAGGTCATCAAAACTTACCCTACACACATATAATCATTTACAATCACATTAAAATGTGCACAAAGTTGTGTCAACGTTTCATATCTCTGAATCTTCAACATAATACATGAAGCCGTTTTTTTAATGCAGCTTCTTCCTTATTTTATGACCAGTTTTAATTAACATTTTAGATGTGAAAAAGTGCTCCTATTTGTAATTTTGCATATTGGTATTCATTTAAAATATTTTCACCCTGTAAGGCATGGGAAGCCCTCAAAGTATATTTTTTCAGCCATATCAATGGAGAGATTTAACCCTCCCAGTGGCAGGCTGTACAATCGTTCAGCCTTCGTACAAGGGTTTAATAAAAAAAATATATATATATAAAATAGGTGATAACTTTTTAAATATACGTAATATTATATATTTTTGTGTTCTGAAAACTGTAATAACCAAGATTCTGATATTAATTTTAGTAAAAATATGAATTATAATTTTGTTCATAAAAATAACTATAAATATATGTAAAAAAATACAATATTTTTTAGGGATGGGACTATGGTTTGAAAATACTGTATAATAAAAAACTGGAAATTTACAAATCTGAAATATAGCCAACTTGTATGAAATGTTATCTAGTTTTAGAAAATATAAACTTCTATGCAAACCTATAAAGTAATCATAAAGTTATTCGCATTCAAAAATATGTAAATTAATACGCAAAACCAAAAAAGAGCTTTTGCTTGTCCTATTTATATATCTATTTATTATCTTATTACTAAATAGAAATATTTATAATGAAAAATAACTAATTTGAAGAGGATAATAAAGCCTACTCACATTGGTTGTTCAGTTTGGTAACTATTTATTTTACACATATTATAAATCAATTAAAACGTTTATTAACAAACATTTTTTTAAACAAATGTGGAACAATTGATGGAAATAACAATGGATTTGTAATACTTATAATTGTAATTTATACTGAAACAACTAAATAAGTTTATAAAAACAATAAATTTCAACATAAACGTAAACAGAAAACAAGCATCAGTGAATTAAGTTGCTAGCATGAAATAAATAGTTTTTTAATTAGCATAATACGTGTTGGTACATATACAGTACAAGTAAACGTCACACAACACAAATTTATTACAATATAAGCACAAAATGTACAAATATACTACAATACAAGCACAAAATGCACAAATATTATGGTGATCCATTTCGGTGAACCACGCTCACCTTCCTCAGACCAGAGGGATTCACAAAAGAATCATTCTTTTGTGAATCCCTCTGGTCTGAGGAAGGTGAGCGTAGTTCACCGAAATCGATCACCATAATATTTGTGCATTTTGTGCTTGTATTGTAGTATATTTGTACATTTTGTGCTTATATTGTAATAAATTTGTGTTGTGTGACGTTTACTTGTACAGCATGAAATAAACATGTTTATAACTGCTAATGACGCCACCAAAGGAGTAAAAAAAGTAAAAATCATGTGTACAGTCTGGTTAGAATCTCTAGTTTGCAATGGTCTACGTATTTCAACGATTTTTTAGTACTATAATAAGTGAAATATTGTGTGTAAAGCTTGAATTTTCGAGCTTTGCCACTACTAAATCAACCAAAAACTCGAAAATTCAAGTTGTGTCACTAGGAGGGTTAAATTAGTTGAAAAGTAGGAGTTGTGCAAATGTAAATAATGATGTTTGTAATATTCAGGGTTGTTGATTTTTCTTAGTGTTAAAAAGAGAAAATTCGATTATATTTGGTGAAAGTTTTGTTTGGTCTGGGCTTATGTATCTTATATACTTGTAAAAACAAATACATATGTCTGTTCGTCCTTGCACTACTACATCCACATCATTCATAGGATTGTCATGATACTTTGGGAAGTTATATTTATTCCCAGGGAAGGTTTATAAGCATGGTTGTATTCTCGCATCCTATTGTAGGGCTCCACCCCACTGGCCTTTAAAGGTGCCATGGTAATCTAATGGAGTTATTTTATATTTTTAACTAATAATCTGCTGTTAGTAAATAAACATAAATTAAATTAAAACTTTTGAAATAGGCTAAGTAGACAATGGATGTTCGCCAGCATGGTGGCTCAGTGGCTAAGGCTTCGAACTGTGGAGGACTGGTCCAAGGTTCGAATCCCAAAATGAGCAAATGGTTGGTATTTCATGTGTTGAATAAAGTTCACACACTGGCCTGCAGGCCCATGTAAGCTGGCGAGTGACCTGGTCAGTATAAAAACAGAAAAGTCCAACAAAAATTTTTAAGAATTATAATATCTCCAACGATACAATTTCAAACAAACTGTGGCGAGTGAAGTTTATAAAAATGAAAGTAATGAAATATAAATAAATATGTACCAATACAAGTTCAGTAAGTGAGCATCTGTAAATTAGTTTACGTAGTATGAATTTACCTGATACAGTATAATTACTAATATTTGTTATCTGTAGTCACAGACCAAAGGGCGAGGTGTCATGAACAAAGTGAGTAGCAGGGTTGTATGGATTCACCTTAGTAGTATTATAATTGAATCACATACTCACAGAACTAACTCATAATATACTTATGTTATATGTTATTACCCATGAGCATAATATACTTGTGTATATATAAAAATGCTTGTTATTACACAGAATAATTATAGTAATTAACTGATCAAGACTTTGGGCAGAGCTTTTTTTCTGGAAACCAAATGGTGAAGGCAGAATGCTAAATATTCTTTTATAGTTCATAAGTATATATCACTTATTCATATTTAAAAATCACTTATATATGTCTCACTTTAATATATTTTTGCATTGTACAATATTTAATATTTGCAAAATCTTAGGCTAACTATTTTTAATTGAAACTAAATGTTTTATATGGAGTTTATGACATTATTTAAATTTTAGAAACTGTTAAAATTGGTGTGGAACAATTAAAAAATATTGATAAAATTATTTGCCATTTAAACTTTTTGAAACTGTCTAATTTGGTTTGGATTTATCATCTGAGTTGTTAATAAAATACTCTCTTATGTTCACCTAAAGAAACTTCGAAACATACAGGGTGTCCCTCAATGTTCTCTTATTCTAGTTTGTGGTTTCTTTATTTAGCACAATAACTCATAATAATTTGTGGTATATTTTGAATAGATGCTGTGATTGTTAATTAGCAGATCAGTTACTTATTAAATGATTCCCAAGAAACTGAGATTTCTTTGTTTTATTTTCTGTCAGGTCCTTTTTGACATTAGGGTAACTCCATCAAAAGTTGAAATTTTTATCAAATTTGTTTGTCTACATAGGTACTAATTTAATATGTGTAATATATTATGACGGAAATCAGCTTTTATTACCGTATACAAATAAATATCAAAATTATTACCCATAAATAATGGAAGATTGATCCTTCTGCTGATTTAAATGTTTACTTAGTTTAAGTAGGAACAGGATACATTATTATTATTCATTTCTAAGAATATTCGCCGATCATAGAGATATGGGCGAATATGAGGGGTCAAGAGTGTAGATGAACGAGTGTAGTCATTGTTACTCTCTGAGTTCGACTTAGCTCAGGAAGGATTATTTATTAATAGTTAAATAGCCAGGGCAACTATGGGACCTACAGCTTTGTGTGGAATTCAAACCATGTAGTGTTGGTCTGATTTTCAGCTGACAAGTCTGACACTCAGTTCTCCTCCCTACACAGCATCTGAACCTTGACTACCATTCAACATGGACACCCCAGATTTCTAAAAAATAACACTAATAAATTGATAAAAAGGTTTTTTTATGTAAGTGTTGTGAAATTGTATAGTTACAAATAACCTTACGATTTTAACACTAATAATGAAAACCTTAAGAAATCTGTGTTTTATCATTTGTAACTTTCAAGGTTTTGTCCAAGTGAACTGTCTGTAGCATCAATTAATTGTAAAAGCAAAAACCTCTGATAAAGAAATACAGGGTGTCCCACAACCATTTGAACAAATTTTCACCTTGTTCAATAGGTCAATACTTGTGTATCTCGATTGTTATTCTGTCTGTATGTGATTTTTACAAATATCAAAATATTTTAAGTTTAAGATTTGTCCTAGTGAAGTCCTAGTGAGTTAAGGTTTTGTCCTAGTGAACTGCCTGTAGCATCAATTAATTGTAAAAGCAAAAACCTCTCATAAAGAAATACAGGGTGTCCCACAACCATTTGAACAAATTTTCACCTTGTTCAGTAGGTCAATACTTGTGTATCTCGATTGTTATTCTGTCTGTATGTGATTTTTACAAATATCAAAATATTTTAAGTTTAAGATAAAATGCTGAAACTCGGTAAGAATATTTATCTAAATAAGATACATTTTACTGTGTATTTTTGTTATACACAAAAAATCTGTATCAAAATGATGACATAACAATATTATTGCCTTTTTTTAGATATTTAGCAATGCCATTTTGAAAGATATTTTTTGAATGGAAAACAAAAATGTTTAGTAAAATGTATCTTATTTAGATAAATATTCTAAATGAGTTTCGGTATTTTATCTTAAACCGTTTTTTGAGGTTCAGTATTTAGATGTTTGTAAAAATCACGTACAGACACAAAGTCAGAAAACCAACCGAGATAGGACACGATATGTTATTTTGTATTATTTGTTAGAATTGACATAATAACAATGTGGCAAAGTTTGTTCAAATCTTGTACAAACGATTGTCTACGAGCCATCTTGTAGCCTATATCTCTTACTATGCTGTGCGAAAGCGGTCCCTCAGTAGTTTAACTTGCGCAAATAAAATTAATTGAATATATTAAATTTGATTGCTAGGTATCCTAACTATTTTTCAACTTGTATTGAAATATAATTTATATAACTAAGTGAGATAGGCCAGAGAGAAGAAAGAATCTGTTCTCTGTGTACAGGCCTATTGTGTGTGATTTCTGGTTTTGTGGTGAGGCCACAAATTAAACAATTTATTGGATCGTAAATTGAATGAGTTTTGATTATTTTAAATTGTTCTCATCGATTGTGTTTAGTACGTCAATTAGTTATTCTATATTTTCCATATTTTATATATTATAATTGACAAATGGCATGTGACAGCTGGCCTGACGGCCACCAATGTGGCACTTGCCAGCAATCAGTCATTGCCATACCATTGCCCTGCACCACGTGTGCACATACATTGATGAATGGTAGTGAACCGTTCGCATGAATAGTCCACAACTTTCTACCTAAGTATTTCTGGCCATTGTATGCGTCAGCTTCTTGTAATTGCGAAAATATCCTCATTCAAAATGGACGCGAACTCGGTAATAATTACATTCTCACAAAAATAACTATTTAGGAACAGAAACCAAACTACTCGACTGTTGTAGACCTCAATGAAACTTCTAAATAATAGAGCAGACTCAAACGATTGCTGTAAACGGTGGTACCTTGTAATAGCTAGAAACATGGCCTCTTTAACACACGTACTTTAAGGGAATTAATGTTCGTAACTAAAGATTGTTAACAAATAAATACGATCTGCTGCTGTTTTCATTTTATTTAAAGAAAAGACAGCAAATCAACATAATTAAAATAACCTCAAAATAAAATCAGCTGTTGGTTTTATTTTGTTTTAGAAGACATCAAAACAATCAGCACAAATCGAGATAATCAGTGGTATTTGGTTAAAACACATTTAGGTTTAGCGTGATAGTTTTTCAAGTGGACCCTGTAACATTTTTTATTTTATTTAGGAAAAAAATGTAATCATAGTTTCAAACATCTATGCTGGTAACAGTGTTTAGAGGTTTAGAGTTAAAACTCTTTGCATGTGGATATTTCTCGCTGCAAGCAAGGATATTGTTACAATAATTTGATTTGTTCGCATAAGTTATAGAATTTATTTCTTTACAAAGTTCTTTACAATAAATTAAGATAATCATCTACTTTAAAAATATTTTGTTTACAGTATAATTACAAGTTTAAAATGTAATAAGGTTGTAGATTAATTTATAGAATGCCAATAGCAGTTAGTTCAATATGATTGTAATATACAGCCTAATGTGGTAAAATCCCTTTATTTTTCAGGTAAAATCCCTGAACATCAATTACCCAATTTGTTCAAACCCAATTCGTGGATACCTTTAATTCACGTAACAAATATCTCGTCACAACATAGTAGCTTCGTCGTACTGGTACACACGCAGTAAGATAAAAACGAAACAGCCACTTTCTTACTGTCGTAACGAAAGCCTCAGAGGCAGTTATAGATAGATTACAACTAAGAACTAATGGACATCTTTACACTCATATATCTGTAATAATTGCTACGTTTATCCTTGATTATTTGGAGATAATACAGGGAGGGACTGATAAACTTCTGGTCCTGCCATCCCCGCGGCAATCTGGAGAACTAACTTCTCGACACAGATTTAGCGCACTATCGGATGCGACCTCTGTTTCGTTCTTCTCTGTGGCAGTACATAACCAATTATTCACTTTTTATTTTGTTATAGTATTTATTTACTTTGTTAAAAGAATGGAATATAATATAAAATTGGTCATTGGTGTACCGGTACTTTCATAATGTGTAAAAATTTAAATAAAAGTACATCAACGGCGTCAGTGGAATGCACATTTGTAATTGTGTGTCCACGTTGTAAGTGGTGCTCGCGTTCATTTACATACTTGGAAGTGCTTTGTGTTGGTAACGGCCCATTTACAAGTACTCTACACACGTGTTTTAATAAACTACTAAAGCTATTTATCATTCCGAGTGGTGGAATTGAGTTGTGTTTACCGTTTAGTTACAAGTTTAATCTTGACGGTTTAGTGCATCCCAAATCCGTTGGAACTTATTTAGAATCGTAGTAGCCTCTTTGAATGAAGTACATTAGCATATATTTGTATAAAACGCAGCTGGCAATAGTTAGCTGGGTACTAATTATTACCACAGAGCAAAGAATAAAATAGAGTAGACTCACGGCAAGTGATGCCGGTACTCTTAACCAACTTAACCAAGATGGCAGCTCCCCTCCACTGCCTGTTCAATTCTAGAAGGAAACTGAGCATCCGCTGAATTTTAAAAGTTGTAATGCAGTATTGTGACCAGACAGGCCTCTTTCACACTACACGATTTCGTTCGTACGGAAGATAATTGTTAGTCGACTGAAGAAGGCTATGGGACCATTCACATTGCACGATTCCAAAATGGACGCGATTTTTTTCCGTGTAGCAGTCGTCCACTGCCACCAGAGCTCGACGATTTCGTGTCGTCGCATGGGCTCAGTGGCCCACGGGATTAAATGGGCGCTTCCATTCAGCATTCTACTACAGAAAAAATGTTGTCTATTTCTTTGTCTGTGATTCTGCACTATTCCCTTCGTACAGACGCTTACCTATACTTCATAGCCAACAAATTGATATTGTCCATTATTACTTGATCCTTGTTAAGTGTTCATAAATAATAATAGTTTAGGCCTAATTAGTTTATACATATAAGGAACATTAAATCTGCCCAGAGAAGGCATAAAACCGTTCAAATAGATGGAATATAATTTTGTGGTGTAGTATATGTAGTATATAGTAAAATATGTAAACCATATGCGGTATTAATATTTTATAATTTTTGTCGACATTTTAAGCAGTATGTTTAATATTTTGTACAAAGATATAGAGACTAATATTAATAAAAATGTGAGATTTTTTTAAAATTTGTATGACTTTCAACCAAGATAAAGAACGATACGAATAAATAAATAATAACAATACAATGATCAAAACGCTTTAACCAACTAATCATGGTAACTAAATAAATAGTTACTGACAAGTCTGACACTCAGTGATTTCCCAACCCAACATCTGAACTTTAACTACCACCCAAACTTTTCTAGTATTGTCCTCGTCGATGACAACCATTGAGTGGACGCCGTGCCAGTACTAAGAGGACTTGGTATAGAACCTATTGCCTACAATGTCTTCCTCCAAGTAGCTGGTTTACATTAAAATCCTTTGCTGTTAGTAAATGAGATTTGTTAGCCGTTAATCTTTAAAAAATCTTAAAGTTCTGATCAAAAGAGAACAAATATCACTCTTTTCTAATAGTTTTTTTTTTTTTTTTTTTTACTGACGAACGCTATACACTGAAGTAACAGAACCTAATTAGGGTCTTTAAAACAACGGTACAGTAATTTTTCTTGTTTATTCTTGATCATTATTGATACAAATAAACGTTAAATGATCTTTAAATACCTTAAATATTGGACAAATCTGTTGAGAACGCCAGTAATGGCTGCCGTTTTTCTACCGGGGTAATTTCGTTCAGCTGACACTGACGTTTTAAGGTTCAGTCCGGTAAAAGTACCTATGATACGTGCGAGACGAAATGTCGTCCGGTGTTGGGTGCCATAAGACAGTCCGGTCAACGAGCAATGGTATGGTGTGTTGGTTGGGTGCCACAAGACAGTCCGGTCAACGAGCAATGGTATAGTTGGTGATTGTGGTGCATTTGTGGAATTTTTGGTAAGTCTAACGTGACTAGTGTAACGACAAGTTTTAAGAATTTTTCTCATTTTGCTGATAAAGGGTGGATAATATTTGAAAAAAGATAGTAGATAACAAATCATAGTTTGTAGCAAATGTTAGTAGATTTTTAGAGGATTGACTCGAGGATTTTATGGCTTCTTCACGGACAGCATTGTTAAATAGCGGTGTTTTGATAAAAAAGAATACCGTATATAATTTAGCAAATAAAGTATTGATTGCTAAGATTAAGTGTATCCAAAAGAAATTACGAGATTCCTTAGTAAAAATGTTATTAAAACTTTAAAAATTTGATAAATGTCAATAAAATCTAATATAATTTTTTTTATAAAACGGAAAATTGACACGCCGTCCCAGACAATACTTTGAACAATTCAGGACCCACATTCAAAATTTGGGGCTCTCCAAGACGTCTGGTAACCTACCTAACGTATATCCTTAAGATATGGGTGACGATTGAGTGTGATGTTTGTATATGAATGAGTGTTGTTATTGTTACTAACTAGGGTCGCAAATCGGGTTACTAAACAGGACAATTTATTAATACTTTAGCCAAATAATAAGGGCAATTAACGGAGCTACTGTTTATCGTAGACTCCGTACCTATTAGTCCGATTTGCTATCAACAATCTTGATACCCAATTATCTCACTTGCACAACACCCTAATCATGAAAACCATCCCACGTGGATGCCCAGACCTCTCTAGTAGAATTCACGTCGATGGCAACTTTCATTAGTTGCAAATATAATTTTTGTTCATATCAATGTGAATATAAAAAAGAAACTATGTTCATCTTGTAGTTGTACATGCAAAAGATAATACTTATAAATGTGATTTCAATAGGCTTTTTTATATAAGCGTATCGTCTAATCTGAGCCATGCCGAGCTGTAATATAGATGTCCACTGTTCATTCTACCATTCTCAAACAACATTTAATTTGAGCCCCGAAGTACTGTATTACACAAACATCTGTAGACCGTGAGCAAACAACTCGAAGACGTCAGAGGTGTTGACTTGAGCCTGAGGCGCGATCCTAATCACCATAACGTAGATTGCGACACGAACATCATCTCCACATTTCGTCCCGGACAGGCTATTATTTATTACTAGTAAAAACTATGATGTTGTTTTATTTGAAATGCTCGTTTATTTGTAGTAAGCTGATTAATTGTATACATTACAACATGCAATTGTTGTACATAATGATTTACGTTAGATTAAGTAAATCAAAATGTAATTTTGAATTGTTTTAGTATTACGATAGAATGGAAATAGGTCTGAAATTTATCATTTCAGGTTTTGTCCTTCTTTATGATAAGAGTCAAATTAAGTTGTAAGGGTAGAAAGGTTATTAGTTTGACCAAGAAAATAGGTTTAGGCCTCTTGCTAGTCCAGTGGTTAGCACTTTTTCTTAATTTGCAGAATGTCTAGGGTTCGAATCCCGGTAGGTACACTTAAAATTTGTTTGCTTGAGGGGTTTGGAAAGGTGTACCTTAACAATGTTAGTATTTAAAGTAAAAAAAAAAAATGCTTCTGGTATATATATATATATATATATATATATATATATATATATATATATATATATATATACTGTATATATGTGTGTACTAAGAAAAAAAGAATAATCAATTAGTTGGTAATATAGTTTGTGCCTATTTAAAATATTGTATGTGTTGGTTTGAAACTAATAGAAACATTTCTAAAAAATATAAACATCATTAACGACCTCAATTTTCACTTGGGTGTTAGTTAATGTCACTTCCTAAGGAACTACTTCTAATAACAGTTTCAGTAAGGACGGTTTAGAGTTTTTATAAGAATTGTACGATAAAAAACTAATTAAATACAAGTGTGCTATACCATACTTCAGGTAATCCATTTTTGACAGTAGTTCTCAATTTGAGGATTTTAATTTTGTCACATGAATAAATGTTAAATATGATTTACATTGGGTTATATCATCATATCCATGATCTGTTTAAAATGGGTATTATTAAACAATCGGGAGCCCGTCCGCCCATACACGTACGGTGGTATTCTCCGTACGTGGTGCCCATAAACGCACATCAAACTACTCTTGTTTTATAACACTTGACCACTGGTGTTAGGATTAACAACAGCAGTCGAGTTGCTGACTCATGTCACCGCTAACCACACCCTCATACATCCGCATTACACCCTCTCTGTCACGCACTCACATCAATAAACTACTCTCCAGTCGTGAGCCTAATGAGTTGTGTCCAGCAAGATAAGTCTTGCCTCCTACTTGTCGTAGTCGTGAAGTAACTGACAGATAGTGTGACAACAGGTCTAAGGTGGTTTCTTACGTGTCATCTAGTCTAGTGCGAAAACTCTTTGATCTCTATCGGTGCAGTTGCACTCTAGCATGACTCGCAGATAAAATAACAACTACTATTACTGCAGGTAGATTACGGAGTGGCTAATATTCCAGAGATATGTTTCGTAGATAATCTTTTTGGTCAGATCTTGATATTTTGAAAAGCGATTCAGAATTTCTTAGTTGAACTTTAATAATCATATAAACGTAGTAATTTTGTTTAGCTTGTTTTCTTAGCGCATTCTGGAATTTTTGAATAAGACGATTTTCTGGTTTAAATCTCTTAAGTATTGTTTAAGTAAAATCTAGTTGTACTCAAATTATGTTTGTGTATTTACTAAATGTTCACAGTATGGCCTTTGTTGCTTTGTTTCCATAATAGGACCGTAGTACTATAACACTCTATTTCAAGACAATTGAAGACAATGTTTTACAAGGGTCGCACAATGATTGTAATTGACATGATCATTTTAGTTTAAAATCATGTTTTTATCACATTAGGCTACTAAATTTTACCTGAAAAAGAAGAGAAACGATGGTGTGATTTCTTGTAAATCTGTTCACAAAATCCCATATCCTGTAAGATAACTTGTGGTTTTTATATTTGGACGTGTGCATTCAGATAGTGGATAAGAAATACTGTTTTGAAACTTACAACTTGTAGTATGTTTACTATACACTTCCTGAACACAAATTGGTACATTGGGACTTTTCCGAAATCTGAATGTATATTCTTCTAGTCAAAATTTTAAGAACATCGAAACGTAAATTGTTTTACTTTCAAAGCAGAAATTCAATTATGAGATGCTTGTTTTTGACGCCTACTCAAATTAACAGTTGTAACTTTACTCTTTTATTGTTGGACGCTGATAGAAATTTGCTTTTTACACACACAAAATTGTTGCTGAAACGTCTATTGATTAGAGCCCAAAGTCATCCAGGTACATTCTAAGTTTGGAGCTTGTTAGCTTTGTGTTGGCGTGTGACTAGACTAACTTTGTTTACTATACTAAAACTAAGAATCCAACATAGTATCCATATGAATAACTCGATTTTTAATCAGATTTACCAACCTTCCATGCTTTTTATCCACCCCCCCCCCCCAGGCTATTGATATTGCTATGTTCTTTTCCATAAGTCCGTTTTTAAGCACCGGATTGATAAGCTACGTTAGCCTAATTGTTTCAGAATTGTTCTATCAATATGAGCCCAGAATCATCCATTTGCTACATTTCAAGTTTGTAGCTTGTTAGAAAGTTGCTTTGTGTTTGTGTGTGAACACTTCTACATTTGTGTGCTCTACAAAACGATCAAAGAATCCATCTATTTTCTGGCACAAGATTTTTAAACCTACGTGTATTATATCCAGTTGTGCTCATTAAATTCATTTCATTCGGCAAATTTAGTTAGGTACACGACATAAAGGCAGGTTCTCAGAGGATTAATCAATCTTCTTTAGTTGTCCGTCTAGACCTCTCGTAACGAATTCGTTCATTAACCTAGATATTTATCGGCTAAAAATTTATCACCATGGCTGTTAAAAAACTATTAAAATGCTTTCAAGATTGTGGGTTGGTACTGGAACACTTTCTACACTGAAGTCGATCACCTAGGGGTGGTGTAAGCCTCACTTCACGCCTTGCATTTATCGTGCTCGAAACAACTACTGCCTCATTTTACATTGAGACCATGTAATTGAGGTGCAGTTGCGGAAAGCTCCGTCAGAGAGAGTCTCACAAGGTCGACACTTTGTCTGAGTCATTTGTCTTCCGTCCCGTGGCAATGTCGTCTAGAACAAGTCTGGTTGAAAACGGTTGGCACAACTGCACTGTTAAAATTTCCCACTTATAGGCGTCAATAATCTTCTTCGAATTATTTTTTGTTTTAATATTTATCATCTACACTAAAAGTCTAACTAGTGGGGTCAATAAGCACAAAATAATGGCAAAATATTTCACATCTTGCAACCAATGCGCCATTTTGAACTGAGATAGTAGATGATTGGACGAGTCGAAAAAGCCCGGGACACAAATTTTTCTGCTCCTCTATCGGATTTTAAGACGTCATTAATATGGCTGCCAAAATTTTTTGACGTGCTTGTTCATTTCCCTGCATAACTCCGTTTTGTAATTTTATATTTACCTATATTATTATTGATTATTTTATAAGAGAAAACACGCTTTCAAACGTGTACAGTATATGACACCAGTGTTTACTTTAACTATACGAGGAATATTTTGGGTTTTTTTTTTCGATACATTTTCCTAAATACCGTGAAATCCGTTATCTTTAGGTGAAAACATGTTCTGTACATTTTTGTTTGCCAGTTAATTACCTTTTGAATGGTATACATAACTTGTACTTCATCATACATAGCTCGTAAATATATGCCAAAACAAATTAGCCTTGCAAAGTAAAGTCATCATGGAAACGATATAATTTGTATATTTCTTGGGGGAAACAATATAGTGACTTTATGAATCTTGAAATATCAAATATAATTATTATAATTTTTCCTATTTAAGATTAAATTTTGACTTAAAAGTATTATGCAAGTTATATTTTCGTTTAAAAAAGAAATTGTAAGATACGTTTTAACTATTCATTAAATTAATTAGAAGGAAAATAGTGTACCGGACAGTAATATTTCAATTTAATACGATAATTAAATAGAATTCTATACATTGCCAAATATATATATTGCTAAATATAGTACCCTATGCCGTAGAAACCTTTAGATGTCTTGAACTGGGATATGTGAAATGGATATAAATAAATTTAATTAGTACAAAAATAATAATAAATAACAAGAATTCTTACATAATACTTATTATAAAAGTAATAATACAGACGAGAAACAAGTGCTCGATGTACAAGTACGAAGAGGGGCCACCACAGACTCAGACCATTACCTCACAAGAATAAAATCAAACTCACACCCAAGAGAATACACCAGAAGAAACACACATAGGCTACAGTAATTTGACACGAAAAAATTAAACATTCAGTCATCACATAGGTATGGGAAAAAGAACAAAGCAAACAACTGGGGAATGATCAAAAAGAAAATCACCGAGAAAGCCAAAGAAATAGAACTACTACATCTAAATATACAGTACGACAATGTCCGAATGCTGCTGCATGCAGAAGTAGGCGTCCATCTGCTTCTTCGTGTGAGGCAGGGGAAATGCACGATACATCTATATTTGTTGATGTGATAACTCGTTCATCATAAGTACAGATAGTATCTTTTCATGGAAATTCATCCCCTACCGTTTTCTTAGCAAGCAACTGGAACAATTGTATCTTGTTTTCGTTGACATACAGGACTTCCTTAAACTGTATTGGAGTTGCAGTCGAATTTGGGAGTTAATTATGCCATTACCTCTTGTTTGTCAAGTATCTGCTGTCAAACTAATTTATAGTATATCTATCAAACACAATATCTAGTTGAGAAATATTTTTCAGTTGCTGTAAGGAAAATGGTTTGAAAACGTGTTCATAGTATCCGGAAAATGCTGTAGAGACACCTGGATTAATCATGTGTGCTACGTCTGCACCATCAAATAGTTTGCCTGTTAAATTAGGTTGGCTATCATTTAAAGTGATGCCATGTTTTGTTTGAATGCACTCAATGATATCTGACTTGTTGAACGGTTTTCGTAGTTTTCCATTATCGGATATGCAAAACACGTTGGAATCTTAACGCAAATTAAAAATGTTGGACTTTACCACATCTGTTTTCCTTGTTATGGATTTGAATGTGTGATTATTGATTCAAGGAATAATCTCATCAATTGAATGTTGTACTTGATCGAGACGGGACACAACAGTATTCATCATCATCATTCATCATTCAACAGTATTCATCATACTGTTGAATATATAAATGAAATGCTTCCTTAACACACTTGACATCTTCGACTTTTAGAATTAGTTTGGAGCTCCCTATTGAGATAAAAAAAACTGTCATACTTTTCCGATAAATACATTAATAATTTCTGTGGCATGAGCTAAGAACATATTCTCGAATGCGTTATTATCTTCATAATGGTTTGCACCTACGTATTGCTCATCCCTTAAATTTAACTTCTCTTCTAATTCTTCAATCAAAGAAATAATTCTCGGGCCTGCACCATCCACTTAAACAAAGCATTTTCATTATCAAGGATTCCAATATCTCGCCTGTCACCCTTTATAAATTTGTTATTGAATTCATGAAGCTGATCGTCGGATATTGCAGAACATGGTTTAGGAGTTTTGCTGCTTGTAAAGTTGCCACGAAGAAATTCAGAATTTATATCTACTGTAGTGGATTTTCTTGAAGGTTGTGTAAAGTCCGTACGAACATTGGCAACAAACGGTAATAGTGGATCGCATCCAACGCAAATGTCCATGGACATAACTGAGCCAAATTGTCGATGTGCATTGCAAAGTTTGATCTACAAATACTCCGTACAAGTTGCACAAGAAGATACTTCAGTTTGGATACTGTGTTCCAATATTGGAACTGAGGGTGAATATCTGTTTCGTAAGTCTGGGCTCTGGTAGTCTGCTAATTTATGCATAGAATTTTAACCTTCGTTTTATCATGTTTTCTGCTATGTTTGGAAGTAATTTGCTGCTCTTTCATGTGTTTTCTTTTGTTTTGCCTGATTCGTTTCAATGTTATCATCTTATTCTGTTGAATTCTTATAGTATTTCTTCTGTTCTATTGCTATTGTACTTTTAGTATGCCATTATCCTGTTCTCTAGTGTTCCATTACAATCACTTTTCCACCATGGATGTTTGGTGTCCTCTTTTAGTGTTTTTTTTTTCTTCTTTCTTGGTGATTTTCTTTTTGATAATTCTACAGTTGTCTGCTTGTTCTTTTTCCCATTCTTATGTGATGACTGAATGTTTAATTTTTTTTCGTGTAGTAACTTTAAAAGATGACATTATTGAACTAATAAAATTCCACAAATTTAATTTTATTTAATAATATAACTTAATTTACTTACAACTTAACAAATTCCATCAAGTATATACAGCAGAAAAGGGAGATTATTGGTCTAAGTGGTCTGGTAATGTATGATAGTAATGTAAACTGGATTAATTTTAGGAGCTTTTCCCTTTTTTTATGTGAACCAATTGTTTGTTTTGAGTATTATGATACCTCTTCTGGCATGCTCAAAGATTTCCTGCATCTGGTAGGATGAAAATTTACTCGTACAAAATTGGTTTTATTTCAAAGGTCGTTTTCAGACTAGTTATGCTATGAAAATTTGTTTACGTATTTTTTTAATTGGTTGATATATAAGTACTATTGCAGTTTTGACACAGTTAAAATACGAATATAGTTTCATTTTTCATGAGTAATTAATGCAATGATTTTTTGATTATTTCGGTCATAAGAGGAACTAGCCTACTTATCAGCTTATTCACAATACATTCGTCCATGGTAATTACTTCTTAAATACTTGTGCTTCCTTTCGAGTCGTGCATAATTGATCGATATTAGTGTCTGGTTAGTAAAGGTTCAGTATTTATCTGAATTACTGTATCATAGCATTGGGGAGGACTTGAGAAAATGTATTTTAGTTCTGTTATTTAGAGACAATTTGACTAATGTGTGGAAGTAAAGTTCCGGAGCGGTTTAATATGTTCCGAAGGATTACTTGGTACATCATTAATGCGGATATAGAAACAATTTTTTGAAGTAACTTTCATTTTTCTGTCATATCAAGGAGGTGGCCCGCAAGGAGCTAAAAGAAAATCTTGATGAGAGCATAGGTCGGGCAGTACATCAAATGAAAGGTAAAGTAGTAGAACATAAACCCACTAATACGACCTCAAAAGGTTCGCTCTTTAAAAAATAACGCTGGTTTGAAGTTTTAAAAATTTATCATGTAGGTCCTGTTCTAGAACTCAAGTTTGGAAAGTTAAACTTTGTAAATACCTATTGGACTTAAGAAATAGATTTTTAGGGTAATTATTGAATCTTCACATCCAATGGAGGATAGTACACGAGGAGTTCGACAGGAGTATTAATCGCAAGGTCTAGATGTACATCATTTTAAAGGGGTTGTCTAGCGCAGGTGAATACCACAAACAGCACTTAGAAACGTTGACCCAGTACAAAATAGCAGATCAACAAATAAACAAAATTAGCTTTGATATATTTTAATTACAAAACAAAAGCAGCAGGTGGATAAGAACAATGACATAGCATCAACAATTCATACAACATAAACTATGTTGTAGTGAAAGTCGTTAGATAATACGCAATCCTCACAGCCAGATTATTCCTGTTGTCTGTGGTGCTGTTCTATGAACTGAAATGAAATAAACTCTGCACAGGTTTTGTGATGAAAATAAACCAAACAAACAAAAGATGTTTGCATTTAACTGGCATTTAAGTTTATATAATGTGTTATCTACTTATTTGGTGAATAGTTAACTGTATTTTGTTTCATTTGTATTGCTCTGTGCAGTCTAGGTGAAATAGTGTTGTACATGGTAATATCTGTTAACAAACTCCTATTGAGTTAGTATCAAAAGTAGACACGCCCAGTTGTGTGACCAGTTGATGTAGACGTATTACCGGGCCAGAATCACGCTACCCACCAAGGTCCTGATATCGATCTCTGTCCGACAATTAACACGCGACACGCACGAAGGGCAAGGCCAGTATCGATCATGCGTCCTTAGGTAATTGGTGAGTCACCATCGCAGCTGTCGGAGGGAAGGCTTCCTGGTTGTCAATTTTTAACGACAGTCAAATCCACCCTTTTTACGTTATTGGTTTCTGTACGAACTGCGCAGATTGGAAGGCCGGCCGAGCAGTATATGGTCACAATATTGAGTTGCCACCACGCCGCTGTCCTTGGCCCACCGCTGTAGTAGGCCAATGGAACGTCGATTATGTAGATAGTTACTATACAGCCAAATGAATTATGGAATTTTGCATGGAAAAGACATAGTGGTTACATGGGTCCTGAGTCTGACAACTCATCCTAGGCGCGATCATAATCACCATAATATTGCGACACGATCATCATCTCCATACGTCGTCCCGGATAAGCTGGTTTTACGAGGAAAAAAATCTTTTATTTTACTTGAAATATTTTTAAGTATACGTTGTTAAATTGTATCCATTACAGCTCCAAAAAGTGTTGTAGATAATGATTTACGTATGATTGAATAAATCAAAAGTGTAGATTTTGCTGTAATTTTGAATTATTTCAATATTGCGATAGAATGAAAATAGGCCTGTAATTTATTACCTCAGGTTTTGTCCTTTTTTTGTGATAAGAGACAGATTAAGTTAAAAAGTTTATTAAAATTTTAGACAAAAAAAATTATTTAGATAGGCCTATACCCATATGGGAATTTGCTATAATAGGGATTTCGCACAGAGAAAAGTGAAATAGAGGTTGCATCCAGTTGTGCGCTGAATGAATGTCGAGTAAGAAACTTGGTGTGTCGAATAGTTGGTTTTCCAGTTCGCCATGGCAGGGCAATCAAGTGTGAGGATGGGACACTGGTGTTAGTCCCTTCCGTTATAGCTATCCAACCTAAAGGATAAATGTAGGGATAGTCTGTACATATAGGGATAGGATTAATCACCCAGTGTGTGCGTGTGTCATGTGAGTGGACTTTCTAGGAGTCACGAGGGTTCGGTTACAGGCAAAGAAAAAGAGGTCGCTTTTCATATAGCACAGCGAACGCCTGTGACTGACTTACAACTAATGTACATCTTTATAAATCAGTACTAATAATTAATTGGATTATCCTTGAGTATTTGAAGGGGATAAAGGGAAGACCCGACAACGATGCCGGCCCTGCCATCTGCATGGTGAACTGGAGAACTAACCACTCGACACACATTCAACGCTCTATTGAATGGGATCGCAGTTTCTATCTTCTCTGTGGTTACAGTCATGACTTCATAGAATCACCTTAGAATATTTTCAAGCTGAATTTTGCTCTAGATTTTTGTTTCAAAGCAGAATACTTGATCACACGTTTACATTACATGTTAACGTTAATAGAACATAAATGTTCAACATGCAGATACCTTGCATAGTTAACACTGTGTGCTCATGTTCTATTAACTGTTTAAGTTTCAATGGGAGTGTATTTTATAAACAGTGTCATTAGTGTCGAGTTACGAAAATAGGTCTACTCTAGTTGTAATTAGGGATTGCGTAAATTTAAATATCCTTTTTAGAGTAGTTACTTAGTAGGCAGTATTTAGTTATATTCCACCATGCCTTATGTAAAGTGATTAGTGCGGATTTCATGTTAAATTTACGTGTACACTTTTATAAATACAATTTTCAAAGGTTACAGATGAAATAAGAACTCAATGGAAACTATATTACGTTATAGAGGAAACGTGGTCCTTGTGGCGAGTTCACAGACCAAACCACCGGCCGAGCGGAACTGGGGGCTCGAATGTCAGGCCGACGTAAGCAGCTGACCACGGGCTAGGAGATCCGCCGACACGCCATGTCTTCGCTGATCACACACGTATTTTTGCGACGTGGTTGAAAATACTTGTGGTTGTTTTCTCTGTAGTAGGCTCGTCCAGTTTTAAAATGACTCAGCTGTTGATAAAGCTGAAAAGCAACAAACATTACGTTAGTAAGTTATACGTACAAGGTTTGATATGTTTTGCAACTTGAAACCTGTATCAAGCTTGAAACTTAATACTATTTATTATCGAATATCGATGTTTTTATAAATATTGTTAGTCCAAGTTCGACAGATTATATTTCTGTTAGTGGTAGGTGTCCGATATTTTTTTACCACGCGTCTATTGATTTTAAAATTTTAAAAACGAATGCTTCAGTTTTCCCTTTTTAAATCTAACGGAATCAGATCAATAAAATGTCGGGTGTTGTTTCTTCCCAGAACAGGACAGTGGAATCCGATCCACTTGATTTTTGTCGTAAGGTTGCATATCGGTTTCAATCACTACGTCACTAGAACCGTGTCAGTCTCTGCCCCCCATGACAGTAGCTAAACAGAAATCAGAAAATGTAATGAAATATTTCACGAACTTTCAATACCTCTGTACGTGTATGGGTGGATCATTACCACTGTACATGTATTGGGTGGGTGATTGGTTCATCACCACGAATAAGTTCAGTAGGCGTACAAGTAGTTCTTTGAATAAATAATTACTTTTTAAAATAACTCGTTCTTCAAACCATTGTCATTAATCTAAAGATTTAGTTTTCCTGTAAAGTTTCTCTGCCTGAGCTAAACATTACCACAGAGAAAAAAGATGCAGAGGTCGCCTTTTTATGGTCGCAGCGAACCTCTAAGAGACTGTTATAGGTATCTAGTTTACAACTGACTTATATCTGGAGTAATAGTTAGTTCGTTTATTCTTGAGGATGGGGGGATAAAGGTGAAACTGACAAAGTGCTGCCCCTGTCATCGCTTGGCAAAGTGTAGAAACATCTACTGTAACCGACACATATTCAGCACACTAGGTTGTGACCTCTGTGTCCTTCTCTGTGACGTTTCCTACTGCAACCCACCCTTATAAAACAAATACTGGGCCCATCGAAGGCGGCTGAAAAGGCAACGGACCATAACAAAAATACAAGTTATGGCCAAAATATAGTTTATTAAAAAAATAGATCTTTATTTGAAAAGTCTAATTGAACAGACACAAAAATGAAAAAAAGCCTGTTGCCCGTTTTTGGGTTAGTAAGAATTATTTTTAGGCCTAACCACTATAAAACCGAATTTAAAAAAATCATAATAATAACAGTAAAAAAATATATAACGAATTAACAATAAAAAAGAAAATAGAACCAACAAATTATAAGGATAAATAGAAACTCAATAAACATCTGAAAACAGTAACATATACAACTTACGTTTGACGTGTCAGAGAGTGGTTAATTTTGTTGCCGCCTCTGCTACGTGAAACGTAAAAAATTGTTTTACTGTATGTGTTACTGTTTTCACATGTTTATTGTGTTCCTATTTATCCTTATAATTTGTTGGTTCTATTTATTTACTCTAGTTATTCGTTATACATATATATATATATATATATATATATATATATATATATACTTGTATTATTTTATTTATTAATGTTTTTTAAATTCAGATTTTATATTGGTCAGGCCTTAAAATAATTTTTACTAACCAAAAAACGTGCAACAGAATATTTTTCCATTTTTCGATGTCTATTAAATTTACCTTTTCAAATAGTTAATTTTTTTTAATAAACTATGTTTTTACCATAACTTGAGTTTTTGTTCTGTGTCCTCCTAAGTTTGGTGCGTTTGCATCCGTCATCGATGGGCCCAGTATTTAATTTTATGAGGATGGGTTACATTTTTTCAAAGGCCTGAAGAGTTGGCTAAACGGGAAACAAAAACGAGAAGACATACGAACAGGGAAAGACGGCCGGGAAGAAGGAAAAGAAACATGGAGGAATGCGTGGCATGCCACGCCACACTGCATTAGTCAATGTAAGCTGTACAGTAGGTGGCTTTCTTTCCAATCCTGAAATAAACTTAAAAATAATTAAAAGATTTATGTTCGACAACATTTTGAAGAAAAGTAATATAAACTCGTTCAAAAGTATTATCTGTACTCTTTCGTAAAAACATATATCAATCAAGATGGCTTAATCGGTTTGTTTTTGGTGAGTTGATTATTTTCCGATTTTATAAACAAAATTAGTTAATTTACCTTCCAAACTTGGGATAGGAAAAATACAACAACAACAAATTTAACCACAACATTAAAACTTGTGGGCTTATGAAGTGGTGAATTTAGCTGATTTTAAATCAAGCATAATAAGTCAAAACCGTTTAAAGTACAAGTTTGATTTTTTATAACTACGTTTATTGCACATAACTGGAGGGATTAACATGTTTTTAATTTTTTTTATTTAAATAAATTTATAATTTTAAAGTTTAAAGTGAAAACACCTTAATCCTTTCAGTTATGTGTAAAAAGTAGTTATAAAAATAAACTTGAACTTTGAACGGTTTTGTCATATGCTTGATTTAAAATCATAAATTCACCACATCATAAGGCCACAAGTTCTAACGTAGTGGTTAAATTTTGTTTGTATTTTTCCTGTCTCAAAGGAATGTATATTAACTAATTTTGATTACAACATGGAAAATAATCAACTCACCGAAAACCGATTACAACGCCTTAAACTATAGATTTTGTTTAGTAAAGTGAACATATTATAGCAGTATGGTGATACAAACTTATAAACATAAACTAACATAAGTAATCTGGACATTAAGTAACATTAACAAGTGGAATCGAACAACACAACATTTAAGTATTTTTGTCATCGTGTTTTATAGTATATATAAATGTGTATATCATTCATCAAAAGCCGAAAACTTTCATACATTTTTGCAAAAGGTTAAAGAATTAAATTGTTAAATTATGTTATCTTTATTTAACATTTCTTTTGGCAAATAAAAAGTATTTACTAATAATATTCTGGAAAGAAAAGAAAACTCCAATTTAGAGTTGAAAATGTGAAATGCCAAATCTTATTCGACTAAGGGGGGAATGTAGCGAATCGAATGAAAACGAAGGCCATCCGAGAAACATCTGAAGTCCAATGGTTGGAACCCGGTCGTTATTTCCTTTTGTCTAAAGCCGGAGTGACTTATGATCTGTTCCGGTCCAGGCAGTCTCTCAAGGTGTCACCACTGACCGCGTCTTCCGGTCTCACGCACCTCACCTGCCCGCGGAGGGAAGGAGGGGGTACCTCCTAGTGTAGTCGCCAGTTCGTTTCTTGCCAAATGTAGGACGTTCGGTTAAAAATTACTGGGTCTTGTATTATTTTAGATGGCAACAATGTACTTTGTTCGTCAAGTGGATGACGAAGTCTTGAATAGCATTGACAAATCTACGATTAGGGGCGTCGAGTTTGGTGCAAGTTATTGTATAGATAGGGAATATGGGGTTTCGGATATCTTATACATATAGGAGTGCTGAATAGTGGGAGGAACAGACAAATAACATTGACGAGTAGAAGAACGATATTATATATCAGCTTTTAGACTGATATTTTATGTATTTTGCCTCGATAATCTGCTTACGAGGGACGTCGCGTTAGACCTTCTTAGAAAAGTAGCCTCTGCAATTTTTTCTTTCGGCAAACTGAATTCAAACAATATGATCATTTAATGTCATAATTATATTGAATATTTTAAAGATAAACATGTTGACTTCGGATTTGTGTTAAAATGTTTCAATGAAAAGTGTCAATAATTTTTTTTCTAGAGCAAGGTGAACGGCACATCTTGTCACGTCTAATGTTTTTGCAAAGCTCTTGGTGTAAGAGAGCTTAGCGTCTTTTAGTTATGTGAACACTGGAGGAGAGAACAGGGTATAAAATTTCAAAATATCTCACGAATCCCGAAATATTTTGTGTAGGACATTAATTCCGACGTCGTGGTGTGTTAATGGGTGTTTTTCAGTTAGGTGGAGAACTGATATTTGACAAAAGTGGCTCAAACATAGTTTAAACTCAAAACGTGTGATCACGTGTTTTGCATAAAATGTATCGATACGTGGATGACTACAGGATCAAATAAATGCCCCTATTGTAAACGAGTGATTGGAAGCAAAAACAATTAGGTTGTAGTCGCAAAATATGATAAGCACTTTAAGGTATGTATTTTAAAGAGAACACCTTATGAACTTCTGTAGTACCGGTATTGTATAACAAAAGATCATTAAAAAAACTCAATTTATATTTGGGAGGTTCTTGTGATCGTCAGAAAAGTAAAACGCACTTGCTTGGCCAGGATATACTGTCGAAATCCTTGCGAAAACTCGTTTCCTTCCCACCACTTGTTTACTTGCGCAATATCCCTGTATTGTCTCTTGATAAGAAACGTTAATTAATTGATGTGGAGAATTCAGCAGAATGGATACCAAAGGAGAGTGCGCATCCATATCTCGACAGGACTGATTGGTGATGCCGTAATCTTCTCTGTTTGTTGTACACAGAAGGTTAGGCAGGTGAATTACAAAACAAACACATGGGCATTCTTCTAGGACTTGTCTAGAGTCAGGGGCTTCCAAACCGGTTGTCAGCCACTGCCAATCACACTTTGCAGGCCGCCAACCTCAGGACAACACGACGACTCGGGTGACAGGACGACCTTCACTCCTGAACACTCATCAAAGTAATCAGCCACGTGGTGGCAAGGAAGGTGATGAGTAATTCGCTCAGTGTTCTAGACGTCAGCACAATGGTCGCCATCAAAATGGATGTCTAGAGGTGTTTCTCTCTTTCGTACTGCCTTCTTCACTCAGAGCAGAGCACTTTCTCGGAGACTTATTGAACCTAAACAAAACAGACTTTTTCGCAATCTGTTCTTATGGGTGGTGGCAGGCACGTAAGTTAACCCACCCTACACACATACGATTGAAAGCGGATCATAGACTCAGCCTTCATATTCTATTAGTAACGACCCCACCCCTTCACATGATTCGTTACGGCTCATTCTCGTCTTTTGAAACCATTAATTAGTAGTTCCCACCCATACAATCATAAACACGCCATGTTTGTGGCTTATCAATTATATACATGTTTCAAATAACATACTGCTATGTCTGCTTGTATAGTGACTGGTGTAGCCTACGTAGTCGTGTTGTATTCAAGTCCCAAAATGCATTAAGGGCAGATTGAAATAAAATAACAGGGAAAATATCTTGATTAGTCAAATCGAGTCCAAACAAATTTGATAATAGGCCTATACTAACTTATAATATACGATTAAAGGTCATCACAAGAATTGCTGATTATACTTTCAAGCCATAAAGTTATGTTGTTAGAGCCCTAAAACATAGTAATAATAATGCTTTTATTGCTTATATCACAGATTCCCAAACTGTTGTACGTGAGGTATTGTCAAGGTGTACGCGAGGAAGACCATACCAATTTGCTCAATGCACCGGATAGATGGTTAAGAGTTCAGAAAAAGCTAGGGGTTTTAAAACCACGTGAAGAATGTAATATTTGTAAAGTATGTGATACTTCTTTATTCAAAGGGAAACGTTCCCCTGTGCGTTCTGCGACGCCATTAGCGCAACAAACTTGCTCTGTTAAATGAAAAAAGCGGAAGTACGATGTTAGCTACTTGTCTTATGGAATTACTTATAAAATGAGGTCGATGACAATGAAATTAGGCCACAATGCGTAATTTATTTAGAAATGCTTTCTCACCATTCAATGAAACCATCCATTGTGAAGCAACCTTTCCAAATAAAACATGAAAGTTACAGAGATAAACCATTCGGTGTTTTCAAACGTAAGGAATCCATACTGAAATGCAGCAAGAAAAATGTCAAATCAGGAAAGAACTCGTCTATGTTATAAAATTATAGTTGAGACAAACACTTTTTAAGACTGTTCTTAAACGCCCCAAGACATTTTTAATAAATTCTGATAGTCTGTGAGGGCAAGTGTTCATGGAGTACCGTTCTGTAATGTCCAGTCATGTCCCTGCTACTCGTTTGATACGTATTGACATATCTGCCTCTTGTAAGAACAGTCTTAAACATACAATATGTTGCTGTCTCTAAAATATAGATGCAAGGCAACGTAAACCACAGAAAAGAAAGGAACTGAGGTCGCATCAAGTAGTGCGCTGATTTGGTGTCGAGTAGTTCTCTAGTACTTTTTTTTCTCTGTAGGTAAATTAGATGATGAAGAAAATAGTATAATTTAGGTAAGTGGTGATTTTTCTTTTGAAAATGGCATATTGGAATTGACGGGGAAGTGAAAAAAAAACAATAAAATTCTCAAAAACTATTACGAGTGTGAATTGCGTAAAATTATCCGGGAAATGTGAATTGAATGGAGAAGCTCGATGGGTCGGTAATAAGTCATCGAGGAAGCAGCTGCTCCGCCTCCCAGGACCCATCAATCATGTCCTGCAGTACTTTGCTGTAATTACTAAGAGGCTTGTAAATCAGTTCTTCATTTACTTAGATTAAATACCTTCGAGAACCATTACCGCGGCATTACCTGGCTCTGTTCCAGCCCTGTTTGTTGCGCGTTCAGAACGTATATTGTCAAGGTAAATTTTTACATAAATATGAAACGTCAATGTTTTATCGGTACTATTCATGCTTAAAAATTCTAGATTTTAGTATTTAAGTCTTTTCCCTCTCATATTTAGCCCAAATCGGAACTTTGAATATACTCTAAGAAGTTTTATACCACTTACCAACTTGAGATCTCTGTTTTACTCGGAACGTTCGAATTTAGTCTGTTTGTATTATGATTGGAGCCAAATGCGTGGAACAAATTATCATAAAAAGCTGTGAGTTGGTACTTCATACATAGGTCATACATATATGTAACTATGTTTGATCTATCCTTTTCATGGTAAGAATGGTGATCGTTGTCTGTTAAACGCCGTACCAATTTGTAGATATGCAATGCACTCTGGACAGGTGTGCTATCGTTTTGCGTCTTCGTGTGTCACGGCGCGCAAGCGAGGTTATTGTTAATTGAAAGTTGGTCCTATAATGCATGTTGCCGCTCATTGAATAAGCTGGATTTATGAATGGTGAAGGAGTATGTGTTTTGTTAATAATTTCTTTGACATTTTTCCTTCATATTTCATGCTTATTTCTGTTTTGAGTCACAATTTAAGTGCTGTCACAGAGAAAAATAAACAGAGGTCGCTTTTTTCAACTGGACTGGACAAATAATAAACTACTCGATACGCATTCAGGCACTATTGGATGCGACCTCTGTTTCTTTCTTCTCTGTGAGTGAGTTAAATTTCTTTGTGGAAATCTTAGTTGAGCTAAACTGATCCGACTTGTAATTTTGTTTCAGGACGAGTCGGACACACTCCACCTCTGACAACAATGAAATGTGAGTCGACCAAGTATGCAGTATATAAGTGAGAATATGATTAATTAGCAACATAATGGTCGTAGCCTTCTCACTACACACCTTCCCACTTAGTGTTATCCATTTATAGAATCCTGATGAGTAGTGTATATTAGTTGTTATATAATAGGTAAAAAACACCAATCAGATCATTACATCACACATCGTCTTGTATAAATTATTGAATGCGAAAAAATGTCAACCAATCTGACTGTCGTACACTATAATTTGAAGTATATTTTATCTGTGGGATTCTGACCTCAAGTTATGAATTTTTGAAGTTATCAATACAATTGTATTGATGATTAATTAATTAATTGTATGTGTATGGGTGGGCGGGTGGGTCAATACAATTGTACGTGTATGGGTGGGCGGGTGGGTCAATACAATTGTACGTGTATGGGTGGGCGGGTGGGTCAATACAATTGTACGTGTATGGGTGGGCGGGTGGGTGGTAGTAGTAGTACTTAACTACTAAGTAAAACACTCAATGAAGTTTCTGTTTGGTGTTATCATTGCATTGACTTTATTGTAGTCATCTTCCATTCTGTTTAGGAATAAGCGTGATAAACAAGATTCGCGTTTGATATCACCAGCGTGGTGGCTTACTGGTTAAAGCAAGGTCTAAGGTTCTAATACGCAACTGAGCTAACGGTACTTCACACGTTGAATAACATACAAGCACAGCCTTTCAGGTCCATATGAAGTGGTGAGTGAAAATCCAATTGATCTTTAAGAAGGCTAATTTATCATAGCCTAATAGTCAGTGAAACTTAACGTGGAATCCGAACCATGTAGATTGACATTTCGATGCTAACAAGTCTGTGTCGCAGTTCTTGCCTGTGGACTAGAACAACCACAAGGATTAACCATGACCAACAGTCAACAATGATACCGCAGACTTCTCCAGCAGTGTCCACGCTAATGACGACCATTGAGCGGACGCTGTAAGAACTGCCACTACGTCTTAACTGCCAGTACTACTCCACTAGTGTAGCTATTGTAAATGAATCCTGTATTGTATGTTAAAAGCATCTACCGCAAGGAGGCTGTTTCGTCTCTCGAAAAACGCCAAAAACAAGGGTTTCTATTTATGGATTCCGTCTGTAATAATTATCATATCGCAACACTAGAAGTGTCATTTGATAAGTGGATTGGGCATTTAATAATTTTTTTTTATTTTTTTATTTATTCATAAGACGCCGATCGTCAATATATGGGCGAATATGGATTTCGAATGAGTGTGATGAGTGTAGATGAGCGAACTTAACTCATATAATCATAAAATTAATTATATGAGTTAAGTTATATAATAATAAATTAATCATAAAATTCTCACTATAACTCTTTATAATAATAAATACGGACCGTACAATTGAAATAGAAAAGCATGTTTTGGCCCGTTGGTGGTAAAATTGCATGTCTACTATAGGTTGGGTTGCCATAAATTTTCATAGTAACATACGGACACCAGATACATGGGGGTCTGGTGAGGGGAGGAGGGGATTTTTAAACTATGTTTTATGAAATTTATGATATGAAATTTTAGTTGCTAAATTGATAAAATTATACTATCGGCATTGTGATATTTAATAGACTATTAATATTACAACTATAATTAATTGTTAAGTTTTCAGAGTAATACAATATTAACAAATATGTTTTGTATAGGCCTACTTAAAAAAATAATTCTTAAAGTATAAGTTAAGTTGGCTGAACTCAATAAATTGTCATAAATCTCCTTGTCATAAAATTGAAACTGTTTAGGCATTACTTGTAATAGCTGTACTGGCTGAAACCGGTAAAATTTTTCTAAATAAATTACTTTTTTCCAGTAAAGAACCATTGTTTTTAATGGCTTCAAAAAATTCAGTACATGTTAACCTTTATGCTCAGAATAGCTTCGATCTTCTCCACTAAAAATCTATTCCAATCGGGTGTCCAGACAGTTTTCATTAGTGAAAAAACTCATTCAACTTGTGTCAAAGTACCAGTTAGAGAAAGAGCAATCTCCAACACACTTTCAAAATTGTCATACTTATTTTCGGCCAAGTTCAAGATATGAAAAAATTCTTTTTTTAAGGGGAGGGAAGTGTGTGAGAGTACAATAAGTGCACAGTGTATGAGACCTCGTACAACACACAACCTCTCACGATTGTCGATTAACAATTGCCCAGAGTAATTGTAATAGATGTTCCTTTTTTTACAATATTAAATATTTAAAATATATGTTTAGTACTAAAAGAACAAAAATATGGACATATACCAGTTTTTTGCTTTGAATGGTACGTACACAGAACGTAAAATACAAACCGTCCGTAAAAAAAAGACGTACGACGACCCAACTGTAGGGGTACTCCACGTTCCAGCGTGAGCTTGGCAGTTTGAAAAACGGCCTTCCGTATAGTTCCAATACCGATCTGTGACTGCGTGTGGGAGAGAGACAGGCCAGAGGGCCAGAACGTAAAATACAAACCGTCCGTACAAAATACAGACGTATGACGACCCAACTATAGGGGTACTCTAACTTCCAGCGAGGGCTTGGCAGTTTGAGAAACGGCCTTCCGTATAGTTCCAATACCGATCTGTGACTGCGTGTGGGAGAGAGACAGGTCAGAGGGCCAGAACGTAAAATACAAACCGTCCGTACAAAATACGGTAGTATGACGACCCAACTATAGGGGTACTCTACGTTCCAGCGTGAGCTTGGCAGTTTGAGAAACGGCCTTCCGTATAGTTCCAATACCGATCTGTGACTGCGTGTGGGAGAGAGACTGGCAAGAGGGCCAGAACGAACGTCGCCACGTGACGGTTTAACAAGTAGCGGGAGGTTGCACAAGTGGAAATGGCAGAGCAGAGGCGAGGTAGTAAGCTGGACGGTTAGGAGTTATGTGGCGGTATTTAGAGAAAGTATTGCCAACTGAGAGGCTGTGTGTTGCGTAAGGACTGTAGTGTACACGTACAGTGTAGGTACAGTGGTAGGGTGCTTGTGTAACGTCACTCGCATGCGCCACCCGCGCTCCATCTCCCGGCCGTGGGGAGTAGGACACATGTTCAAAAGTTACATTCTTAAAAGTAAAAAGTCTGGATAAACGTAACATATTTACAGGATGGATGGACATAACTCCAAACCCTGACAATCCTGGACAATTTGGATTTGATTCTCCTTAAGACCAATTTTAAAATCAAATAAAGATTACAGATTTTTTAATGAACGTACAAGACCTTTTTTGAAAGAACTCATAAAATTGTCTAATGCCTCCATAGGCATATTTTTCTGTTGGATTATTTTCTATACATCAATAACTACTGTCGTAATTAAATATCTTTTTAAAAAATAAACCAAAACCGTTAGAAAACATCTGTCTCAGGAGGCACTAGTCACACTTTTCCTAACATGTGAACATTTTGAATACATGTTTAAAAATTAAGCATGGAACGTTTTTAAGTGAAGTTGTGGTGAACTGACAATTGCTGGCGTCAGCTACTGATAACTGGCGATGCCAGGTAGCCAAACGGGGAAGAAGAGTCAACTGCCACGACTGTTCAAATCACACAATGGTTTGTGGGTCGACGGACAGATGACACCTGGTAAAGGCGAGGGGGCGGGTCAAGACGTACACATATTGTTGGGCAGACGGTTCGTGCGTTGGTGTAATGGTGACGTAGCCAACTCTAACACAGTATCATCGCTGGTAAAATTATAACTAGTACTGTACAAATACTGTCGAGCTTAAAAGGTGGTGCAATCGGTTTTTTGTGAGTTAATTATTTCTCAATTTTATAATAAAAATTAGTTAATGTACCTTCCCTTGGACAGGAAAAATATAAAAAAACTGTGAACCACTACATTACTACTGTTAAAATAAAAGAGGTTTTTAACTACTAACTTGTGGCCTTATAAAATGGTGAATTTAGTGACTTTAAATCAACATTAAGACAGAACTGGTTAAAGTACAAACTTAATTTTGTATACATTGCAGCTACATTTTTTTAAAAGGGATTAATATGGTTTTTTTTATGAACGTCACACTACAAGTTCTAATGTAGTGGTTAAAAAATATTTTTACTGTGTCAAGGGAAGGTACATTAACTAATTTTGATTGTAAAATTGGAAAATAAATAAGTCATCGAAATCAGATTGTACCACCTAAAGCAGTGCCAACTGTGCAGATACAGTTTTCAACAGTGGCTAAAACGTATTGGACCGAGCATTCCTCAAATCGTATAGCCAGGTGTATTTGAACTGTCTTTCCAAACTGCCATTTTGTGTTGAAACCTCATATTTGATCCAACAATTTGTATTTTATATGAGATTCGCTTTATTTTTTTATTAATTCTCTGGTAGGTTAAATTTATATTTTCTATCAATTGTTGAAGAACCAGTATTATTTATTCATTATTCAGTAGTAAGACGCCGATCGTCAATATGTGGGCGACTATGATGGGCGAAGGATTGTGATGAGTGTAGATGAACGATTGTAGTCATTGTTACTATCTAAGTTCTACTGTTTCTTAGAAAAAGCTATTTTTCATTGCCCAATAGCCAGGGCAACTAAGGGACCTATAGCTTTACGTGGAATCCGAACCACGTAGCGTTCAGCTAACTGACAATAATTACACTCAGTTCTCTTCCCTACACACTATCTGAACCTTGACACACCAGACTTATCTAGTAGTGCCCACGTCGATGGCAACCATTGAGCGGACGCCGTGTCGGTATTAAGCAATGCATATCCAAATAGTGCTCAATTAACTGCTTGTTGTGACGTGTTCAGCTAATCTTATTCATTCACTATGTTATTTATAATAATCATAAAAATAAATTTGTTGGCACTATCGATTTTTTGCAGTCATTTGATTTTGTTTCTTAGTGTACGCACAGCGTTTTGGTGTGCATACATTTTCCCTACAGGTTAGTTATTGGTGACTTCTGTTTGGAGTAGTGGTTCGGTTGATTGGCGGTGGATTGCACAGAACAATCGCTCGAAACTATGTCAGCCCCGCTAAACCGCAGGGAATATAAACCAGGCCGTCGCCCCGGGGGCCGTGTTAACCTTGCTAAGACCAACAAATAGCATTTGAACTGCATTCTAACGTGTTTATTTACATAATTTCTCAAACATTTATAAGTTTTGTTTCATAATTTATCGTAAGAACTAAGAAGCAATCAACGGTTCCAATCGACAAAATGCAGTTCCAAAAACACTGTTTCTTGTATTTTTGTCTCTCATCTATACACGGTGTAACAATAAAGGGTATTGACTGGTCATTTTCGGATTACACACTTAATTTACAGTAATAAATTAAGGATAACATTTTTTCGAATTGTGATCCATTTTTTTTAATTAAAAGACAAAAACACAAAAAATCGTATATTTTTCTTTTTGTATTTTTTTAAAAAACATTAATAACTCCAGGTTAATAACAGCAGAAAATAGCCATTGTTTTGTCTTAAGCCTTTTTAAAATGGTGGCTATTTAAATGTTTCTTGTTTGCGAGATATTTGGAATTAAAATTTTTAAATCGCCACCATTTTTAAATGACTGAAGATAAATCAACGGTTAATTTTCTGCTGTTTAGTATTGTTAATGTAAAGAAATAGGTAAAATTAAAAGTCAGTCAGTCAAACCGTTCTTAAGTTATTAATGAATTTGTTAAAAACAAAAAAAGGTATACTCTAAACGGAACGTTATAAAAAAATGTTATCCTTAGTTTTTCCTGTAAATTAAATTAGCGATGCAAAAATTAACATCAAGGATACAGTTTTGTGATACCCTGTAAAGTGGTGCATTTCTTATATTGTAGTTTAATTTATAAGTAAATAAATTTAACGTGTAGAGCAGTTTTCTGGTGATTTTTTTTTAGAAGATCAAACAAGTTTAAAATAATCTTGTTTAAACTTGATTATTTATATAACCCGACAAGCCAAGGCTTGCGATTGTGGTTGCGGCACTCTTCATTAACACAAGAAGAGCAAAGACGTGCGATTTAAATTGAGACAAAAACTTGAACTAATGGACAATTAATTAGAAAGCTATTAGTAATTAAATTAAACTAATCAACTCATACGAGTCTTTTATAAAAAAATACACTTATCTCTAAAATTCAAAATGTCTAGTGATTAGCGAGGATATTTGTATTTCGGAAAATGAAACCAAGAATCGTGTGAAGAGGTGTCGGGGAGTGCGGTTTGCTGACCTTGTCATGTCTGTGGCTGTATTCCGCCAGTTTCATTGTAATTTGACACGAAGTTATGTATTCACAGCTACGACACTAGAGGCAGGGATGACTTATGAATTCAAGCTCAGAGCTTTTGAACAACTCCCTTCTCAGACTGGAATCGGAATAATCAATGCATTCCCTGCAGACAAAAAAGAAAAAAGGGGAAAAGATTGCATAATCTAAAGCTCGCTTGTAATACTATTTTAGTTAAGACTTTCGTTACGTCTTGTAGCAACCCAAACGGTATGATTTTACGCTTGTGACAGATTATTTGTCATTTTCTTAATGTTGAGTTTGATTTTTATTTGTTCATTAAACTTCATTGATATATTTGTATTTTGTTTTCTTAACTGATGTGAATAGTAAACAATTTTGTGTGTTTTGGAAATTTCATAAGTTTGTTAAATGCGTTGTTTTACTAATATAAATGACTAGCCGACAACCCTTGCTTCGCTACAGGGTGGTTCTCTACGCTTGCGTACCCTTCCCTCCTTGGATCCCTCTAAACCAGTGGTTCTCAACCTCCCCCTGGGGGGCGTGAGAGAATTTCAGGGGAGGCGTGAGGGTACAAAGAAAAAAATTAAAAAATATATATTTTGTTAAAAAACAAAAACTTTCAAAACCATCAAATAAACTTTCGTATTTAAATATATCTGGATTTTTATTTTGCATCCCAGCTTTTGCTAACGTAGAGTTAGCATCGTCAGTTTCATAATTTCACTGTTCTAACTTGAACCAACCAATTATTGACTGGAGGGGAGGCGTGAGCTATCTTCAGTGTTCAAAGGGGGGGGGGGGGGCGCCAGTGCTAAAAGGTTGAGAACCGCTGCTCTAAACCATCACATCAATATACAAGCTGAGCTTGCTACCGTTCTATCCTAGATAACAAAATTTTATAGTTTAGATAACCCTGTAAGTCCACTTTAGGGGGATGCAAAATAGTGCAAACATGTCAGTTAGTAGAAATGACCCTAAATATCTCAAAATGAAAACTAAATTAGACGATCTTTTGTGTCTTATGTTTTTTTTAAATATAAATTAAATGAATTAATGCCAATGTTATTCTTTTGGTAAAATGAAACGTTGAGGGACCGTTTCTACCTATAAAGAATAGAATTTCGAGAATTTCTGTCGTAGTGGGTCTCTATGATACAAAAGCTAACTTTCTTCTTCTAAATTTCATTAAAATCGATTCAGTGGTTCTGTAGATTTCACGTTGAGTCAGTACTTCGTTTTTGGATTTCATATATTAAGACTTTATATTGCTTTTCATTTTTTTTTTAAATGAATATTATCCAAAGTACCAGTTGGGCAGAATACATCTTACCAAGCAGGTATTCTCTCTCCAGTAGTGGCTCGGAAGGCATTCATTCTCGTACAACACACATCTTCTCCGTGGGTCATGATTTGCAACAGGTGGATTTATGGAAATTGGAATTCCTGGCCAAACGGCCCCATTTATGAAGCACACATGCAGATGGGGGAGGTAGACATCACAGGGTGTTTCTGCGAGTCCCTTCGACCTTATGTGGCACGTCTGTCGCGTCTCGGCGCTAATATTCTCTCTATAGAACATACACTTGAGTGCTAAGAAAATAGCTAATTTCCATCTTGCGTTTTCTTTTTCTTTTTTGTTTTTTTTATTATTATTTAATGAAGCGTAATGCATTCTACTAACATAGAATAAATGAATTCAGACAGATTTCAGGCAGCCTAAATCAACCTGAATAAATAGACTTTTTTCAGCTCAACCTTGAAGTTAAAAAAATAAAATCAGATAAAATTAAATGTGGACTGTAGCAACACTCGTTGACTCCAAATCATTGAACAGCTCAATTATATATTTATTTATTAAAAAATAAATAAATATTCACAAATAGACGTGTGTGAACTTAATTTAACCAACGACTGAAGTACCGACCGTTACCTCAGTTGAAGATTTAAACCATGGATCTTGCCCTCCATAGACCGAAGCATTAGCCACTGAGCCACCACGCTCAGTATTATGTGAAATCGAACAATTTTTTTTAAAATTTTGCGATTTACTATTAATTTAATAACATTTTAAAGTTGTATACTGTACACTAAGTTGTTAATTTTCAGTAAAGTACCAATAAATTAACGTGTTTACAAGCATTTGCAATGACAATCGTCAACCATCACGATTTTTTTTTTTTAAGTGACTGTACCCAATTGAAACAGAAGTTTAATTTTGTGTTAAAGCAATCCCCAACCATATGCCTTGAAATTAATTTTAATATCATTGTTTAGTTGTAGGCCTGTAGGAAAATTTTAGTAGAATAAATTGGTTTTCATGCTTTGTGAAAATCTAATAGCAGTCACAGACGAGAAAGAAAAGGAGGTCGCATCCAATAGTACGCTGAATGTGTCGAGTAGTGAAGTCATTTCTGTTGTTTACCAGGCGAGTGGCAGTACCAGGACCTTGTCAGTCCCTAACTTATTCCATACTCATCCTCGAGGATAACATAGTAATTGTTACTACAGATGTGTATAGATGTAAATTAGTTTTAAAATATTTTTAACTGCACTGAGGTGTTCGTTGCGGCCATGAGAAAGCTCTCTCCGTTTCGTTGTTCTTTGTGTAGAAGTTAAATTTTTGACTGTCTATGAAACAAAAATCATTTAAATAATACTGCCTTTGCACAAATAAAGAACTCCGTCGAGATACCAGTAAACCCTTTCTGCACACCTACAACAGTTTGTAACGTCTTCCAGTAGGTTGACAATGGCCGGAGGTGGTGGGCGAGTGTGCAGATCGGTTCGGCCACTGTGCCGGGGAATGTCTCAGTGTTTCATGCAAGACGGATTGTATTATTGTCGTGGAGGGGGCCGGCTGGAATGCACGTCTTCTGGGCCAGAGAAAGCATTTTGTCCTGTTGGAAAGCCTAGCCCACCTTTTTGCTACCAACTTCCAGGATCTGCGAAGTGTTCAATATTGTTTCAATCTAGTTATTCTAAAGGTCGTTCTCTGGAAATATATTACCACTTTCCTCACAATCTTTTCAGATCTTAGTTTTCTAGATCATTTTTTTAGCGATGCTGATGGCTTTTGGAACGTAATTAAAGGGTTTTCTAAAGTATACGTGAAATTAGAAAAGTATTCAGTGGAAGAGGAATGGTTCAGAGGTTCCAAAGCACCTTATCCCTTGCTTTCCAAGCATATGAACCTTGTTACAACCGTTTTCCTTAGCAACATTTGTCGGGTGTTTCAATAAATTACTAATATTTTAAAAGTAATTAACTACGGCTTATTATGCACTTTCCTTTAGTGGGCTACTGTCGATATTTTCATCATAAACTATTTAAACAAAGAATAACAACATAGTAACTAAATAACTGTTCTAAGCTGTGTTGTTTGTCAATTAGGGCTAGACAAACAGATACAATATCTGTTGACGTCATTTACCGAGGAGATCGTCTTGATAACTCATAGAGACTATATGTTCGAGTTAGTAACGTGATATCTTGATAACTCGGTGTAGTTCAGCTCTGGAGTCGTGGCGCCAAGTCTGACAGGCCTTTATACTGTACAGTTTTTATCATAATAGTTGTTGAATTAAAAGACTAAACTTAATTCACTAATTCTTGTATCATAGTTAATTTTTATGGATTTTCGATCAAATTTATTCATTCAATTTTATAATATTTTAGTATAATCATTTGTAAAAAAAGCCATAAAAAGTGTATATATCTATAAAAATGTTTTTGATCTTTTCCGTTAATTCACTACCATCACCATAACATAGGTTAACCTTACATAGCCAAACCTAACGTAACTAAACCTAACATAACTTAACCAAACCTAGCATAACCCAAGCAAAGTAGTGATAGTGAATTAATGGAAAATTCCAAAAATGTATATAAGTATACAGTACAAGTAAACGTCACGCAACACAAATTTATTACAATATAAGCACAAAATGTACAATCCTTTTGTGAATCCCTCTGTCTGAGAAAGGTGAGCTTCATTCACCGAAATCGATGCATAATATTTGTGCATTTTGAACTTGTATTGTAATATATTTGTGCATTTTGTACTTGTTTGTAATATATTTGTGCATGTTGTGCTTATATTGTAATAAATGTGTGTTGTGTGACGTTTACTTGTACTGTATATGTACCAACACGTATTATGCTAATTAAAAAATTATTTGTATATAAGTAGGGAAAATACTTTCAATATAAACAAATTAGCTCTAAAAACTTGTTTATAGATGTTCAAAACTCTGTAAAAGTAATTTATATTCAATATACTGTTGTAAAAGATTGTAAATTTTGTTTTGAATTTGTACTTATGAAAATGTAATTTGATTGTACATTTTTTAAATAAATTTACAGTGCTTAGGCAAACGTTTGCAATTTGCCAATAATATTTAAATTAACTGTCTTTCATGTACAAAACGTTTTTCTTGTCCCTAGTGGGAGTGTAACACGTGTTACTGGTTGTGAGGCTGTGCAAGCATCTTATTGCCGTATTGAGTGACATGGCCAGTTATCTCTTAAGTAACACTTTCCAGCAGTGTTCTCAACTATATTGTTTGATAAATGTACTATCTTTAAATTAATATAACAATCCATTGTAGAAAACAACTGCAACGTCACTGGTGCCAAGTCTCACAGATCCGAACTGCAATTTTTTCCTCTTGAAACAGTGATAAATTGCTCTTTTCCAGTAGGAGAGGTACTTCAGTGCATTATACAGCTACTGTGAAGAACTGGATTGGGGAAATTTTATGACATTTTTTTCGCACAAAAATAACATAACAGGTTCTGTGAGATGTTATGTTACTCTGTGAGACTGGGCGCCACTACTCAAAGGTTAAATAAGCAGTGAAAATGGTTTTATTTATTTTTCAGTTTTATACGTGGATTAAAAGTTAAGGTTGTTCCAAGTAACTTATACAATATTATTGTAAATAGCTTTTCATTACAGCAAATAGAGGAAATACAAGCATACGTACTTTTAAATTAGTTTTATTTTGCTGAATGATGATTAAAACATTAATTAAAAACTTAGAAGTAAACATCGATTCTTATCAAATATGTTACTCAGACTACTATTGTAATGTCCGTCTTCCCAGAGAATAAAGATTGACCACTTATTGATCGGTTGGCCAGTTCCTTTAGGCCTCTTCCGTCAAAGAAGCTGAGTGGTGAAAGGAACCGAGACTGTAGCCTACGGCTGTCGAGGCCTTCTTGCCAACAATTATAAACCAAGGTGTTGTCGGCAACAATAAGCCGATCAGCTGATCTGTCGTGTGACATCACTGCCGGAAGTCTGGTGCAATAATCGGGTTCCGTTAGTGGGTCTGTGCTTCTTCTGACGTTACAACGCGGTGCCGTTCGGCTGGACTCTGGTGGCAGTGGTGAATAACAACTACTAACAACAGAGGCTGCTGTGTCAATAGTTACCCCTTACCTTCGTCTTAAAGAGTCTACTTTACCTGCCGCCATATTGGATTTCATTTTTCATAAAGCCAGTGTTAATTTTTTTAAAAGTTTCGGATTTATTAATAAACTTACGATTTAACACTTAACCATTTTTAAAAAGAGCAGGATTGTATAGAAACACCTGAGATCAGATATTAATTGTACTCTCTAATTTATTTTTTTAGTTTAAACAATTATTGTTTTAATGTAACTTTTTTTTCTTTTTAAATAAACCAAAACTATTAGAAACATCTACTTTTAGCGATACTATTAGGGCAAATAGACAAATTGGAACTAAAAGGAAGCGTCAGCTCAATCAGTGTGGACACTATAGTTTGTCCAAACAGCCGTGCGCCCTGAAGGATTAGAGCGACCCTCGCTCCCCCACTCGCAAGCACACTCACACGCGCGACCCGGCCACCTGCCGCTAATGGTCCTTCTATGAATCACCAACTAGTCCTTGTACTACAAAATCAATTTTTTTTAAACTGTTAACTTTACTTAATTTGTACTCTAATAACTGAATTCTAAATATTATTCCTCGCAAAATGAGTCCAAACAGTACAATTGTGACAACTCTAAGAGGTTTTATGGTCAGTAGGTTACAAAATTATGAAAAAATAAACTAAATCATAAATAATATAACGTAGAACAAATACCAAGAGTAAAATAATAATTATTAAAAATTCATTTTGCAACGTTACTGTATAATAACTAGAAATCAATAAAATATTAACTAAACTAACACAAACATATTTACATAACCATCCTGTAATCACCATCCTTCTTGTTAAGAAGGCTTCTTACGAGAGTCTTCTAACATTTCCGACGTGTGCAAAAACAATAAACTAAATCAGAATCAAGATAACAGGGAACGTAAACTGAAGTAAAACAAAATATAAATAATTAGTAATTCGTTATGTTACTTACAATAACTGTAAAATCAAGAAAATGATATTATTAAACTAACGCGAGCATATTTACATAGCAACATAGCCAAGGAGGTTTTTTAAATGTGTCTTCATAAAATTCAACGTATGCCAAACAATAAATAAATAAATTCAAAGTCAATGTAACAAGGAACGTTTACTAAGAGTAACATTATTACTTAAGCGTATTTCCACAGACATCCGATGTTAAGCCAAAAAACAATTTTTATAAAAATGTAACTTACTATGCCAATACGGAAGTTAATTTAGAAAGCTGAAGCTGGAAAATTTACATACAGATGAAAGACACAACAGAGGGTAAGGAAAGGTCACTTACTTAGTTTAAAATTTCGCATCCAAAGTCGTCGTCATCTTCAGTGTTACTGTCACTGTCACTTTCTGAGTCTGTATCACTAGGACACAAGTTTATGATGAATTCACGAACACTCAGATCGTTGAGCCCCACTCGCAAAATGAGTCCAAACACGGTTTTAGTGGGTTTATAAATCTTACGGTTTATAAACCCACTAAAACCTCTTAGAGTTGTCACAATTATACCGTGTTTGGACTCATTTTGCGAGGAATAATATTTAGAATTCAATTATTAGAGTACAAATTAAGTAAAATTAACAGTTTAAAAAAATTGATTTTGTAGTACAGTACAAGGACTAGTTGGTGATTCATAGAAGGACCATTAGCGGCAGGTGGCCGGGCCGCGCGTGTGTGTGTGCCTGCGAGTGGGGGAGCAAGGGTCGCTCTAATCCTTCAGGGCGCACGGCTGTTTGGACAAACTATAATAGATAAGTTTGCGGTGTCCATTCTGGGTTGTAGAAAGGGTCCGGTTGTGGTGTTCGGGAGAGAACTGAGTGTGTAAGGCTTGTCAATCAGCTGAAAATCAGACAAATACTACGTGGTTGGGGTCCCACTTAAGGGTGTTCGTCTGGACGCCCAGTTTAGCGCTCTGGAATTTAGTTCTAGATTTTATCGCAACTGCCCCTAAGAGTAGTAGAGATCCTGACTCACTAACAAACAAGCGATGTATTCCCCTCTCTCTCCGTCATATCCCCCGCCCCGCAAATTTGACAGAAGAACATAACTCCCTCATTTATAGTAAACTATAGTAATGAATTTTATATATATATATATATATATATATATATATATATATATATATATATTAGATATATATTATTAATCTAATTTTTTAACCAAAGATGATTTTATAAATTTCAACTCAAAATTTGAACAAATATCATTTACAGAATAACACATTGGTAACACTTGAAAAAAGATATACATTATACATATACAGTATATATAAATATATTGTTTATATTTAGGCCAACTATATACTAGGTTGGCTAGTACCTTTTGTCCACTATATTATCAAAATGTTAATAAAATATATCACATGGTTTCTTCATGAGTTATGCACCATAAAGGCCAAATTAGTCACTTGGACAGCCATATCTCCATAAAAAATTTTTAGAATACATTTCCGTAGCACATTTATTACTTACATGGATACAAACAATTTTTTTCAAAAAATTTTCAAACATAATTTTCGATTGAAAACTCTTAAAGCTGTTGTCCCGCTAATTGTGCTAGTAATAAATGGTCCTTTCTGAGCTAAATCGAACTCGGCTTGTGACAAGACTACACTGGTCATCCATAATTATCATTTTCCTTGAGTAGTTATTTACATTTGCCTTAAAACTATACGAACAAGTTGTGTCATCTCAAATCTGATTGGTAATATTAATTACGTTGTTTGTATACAGTGCTGACATTATTCCATACGATGTAGATCGTTTTCTTAGCCCCAGTGCTGTGTGCTGTGGACTGTAGAGGCATGCTGCGGCAAGAACAGCAGGTGCCCAGTGGTTCGGAACTCGGCCACCAGGTGGTGGCACGGCTAATGCCTCTGTCTGTATGCCAAACCAGCTCCTCCCGGCTCTCTTAGATTTCTTACATTTAATTTCCTTTTCTTATCGACACTTCAGTGCATCCACGTGCTAAATTACGATTTATATACTTTGAGATACGGTGCATTATTCCCATTAACTTGGCCATTTGATCTGAATATGAATGGAAATATTAAAATAATGCTAATAAAATTAAACGATGAACTGCGCCCTTACAGTTGTTTAAAGTGAGATTTAATTTTCGATATTACTTGAACTAAAAATTGGACTAAATAAATTGACAAACGTCAGATTATTTCAGTAGTACAAACGATTTAGGTTTCTCATTTTAAAATTGTATTCTTAATTTTGAATGTATATTTTAAGTTCTTTACTTTTTACACATTTTATCCATTTGACTCTTTTAGTATTTGATTTTTCGTTATATAAAGCTAAGAAATGTACTAACAGACTAAACATTGAGATTTCACGAATTAATTTTGGAGATTATCGAAATTTAAACATAGACAATTAATACATTTTATCTCTAACACCAACTTGTTAGTGTTGTTGTTTTTTTTCTTTTTCTTGAAATTGAAAAATATTTGTAATCTAATCAATAAATCATTTTCAAATAAAATGGAATAATACTAGCACTATGATAACAGTTTGAAAATGTATTCAAATCAAATCAAATTTCTTTATTTGTCATAAGAATTTTACAAATTATTAACAAAGTCACATTGCAGCTAAACAGCCAAGTCATCACTTAATTAATACACAATAGGCAAAATACATATTGTTATGTTTATTCAGAAATTTGTTGAATTATAATTATTATTTATTTATTTTATTTTATCTTTTTGTTTGTAGTGTACAATACTACTGTTTTAGAAATATTTAATCTATATTTTTTATTTTTAATGAAATTTGAAATCAAATTTTTAAAATTATTATACAAAAAATTATAACTATGTAAGAAATAATATTTTGAAAGATATTAATACATGTCCCAAACAATACCTGATAGGCTACTGTAGTAGCCATTCGTGGTCGCCTGTTAAAGAATACCGGCAATCATGAGGCTAGTGTGTGTTGCGGATTTAGTATCATCTGTATTGTTCGGCGCCCCGTTTATACCACGTCTTGTTATTTGAATCAGCCGTCTGTGTAGAAATGAATATTAATTACTCTTTTTTATTTGTGACCTAATTCTAGGTCATGATTTTATCATTTTGTATTTATGACGTATGACTTAAGTTAATAAATTAACACATTTTTTTTCTATTTTCACAATTTTTTCACAAAATACTTTTTTTAATTAATTGATAAATCGTATCGATTTTTTTTAATATCGGCATAAAAAAAGTTGTCCTACAAAAACTTAACTTTAACTATACATAACCGATTTCTTAAGTTATTACTTTTTTATTCCTAGCCTACATACTGAATTCGAAACAAGAGTATTCACACGGTACACGAAAAACGCGATCTTTACGAAGAGTTATTTTATTATATTTTAATACACTGTAATATTACTAGTTAGAAGAGTCCAGTCAATATTGTTTTCCAATTACAAGACAATAATTAAGATATACTTATTTTTATTCTATAAATATAATGAATAAATGCCAAGATAAGTTGTTTTGTTCCTTAGTAGGAAATTCAAATACCCATACATTTATTTGTAAACTAATGGTAAATAATTAATCGTTATAAAATTTATATCCTATTATTATAACACTTAATTCATCGATGTAATGTAAGGGGAAGTGTCTGATCTATCGACCTTGTAGGATTATGGTAAAAAAATTAAATATACGTAATTTGCGTTCTTAGATATAAAAATACGTTTTTTATATCTTGCTTGGAAATATTTTAAAACAATTAATAAACATTTCACATTCGATTCTACTAATTATCATACAACATGATATAGATAGACAATAATAATCTTTTAAAGGATATTTCTATTGAAATGATTTTTAAATATAATTTGATATATTATAAAACAAATTATGAACTATATCGTCAAATAAATTAATAGATTATATTTAATTTTTATGTTTTTAATTATTAGATTAATTCAACTCGTTGGTTTGAATTAAAACATAGCCCATAATTGACAAATCTCTCGGAAAAGGGGTACAGCATAGTGATTCTTGAATAATTACTTAATTACATAAAGGAATGCATTATGCAATTTAATTATAAATGTTATAAACGTTTTAATAAAGTAAAAAATACTATGAACTGAAAACTAAGAATTTCACTTGAAATATTTTCAAACGATTAACTAAATAACTAACATTAAAAAAATATAAAGTATTTCAAATAATTAAAATACACACGCTCAATTTATATCTTTATTTTCGTTTAAGTTAGTCAAAATGGAAAAGATTTGTGAAATTTTATAAAAATATTTGTTCTTTCAAAAAATCTTCAGCTAGAAAGATTATGAATATACTGTTAATTTAATCTTTTAATTTTTGTTTATTTTAATATAAAATAGTCTTATATTGCATTGCGTAGAGTTTAATATGATTTTATGTTATCTATTTCAAGTTGTATTATTTATCTGATGTTAAGTGATAGAGAGTCTATAGTCCTAACTTCGCCTCAAATAAAGCCATTTTTCATTTCATTTCATTTCAATTTATTATTGCTCTTATGTGATTGCGAAATAATAAATAAAACAAAATCTTATAACCCCACACTGTGTAAACACCTGGAGTCTTGTGGACATCAAGGGGGATTTGATTTTAATATGATTGACAGTGAGATAATCAATTAAAACATATTCGTTAATAAATAAATTTGAAGAGCCTGTGGAGGTAGTCGAAATAGCGGATTTATATCCCGTAAGAGGAAAGTTAATTATAGTACAGTACTGTGGCTTAACGATTTGTCGGAAAGTTGTTATTTTTACATTCTTGAAGAAGTAAAAGTTACTAGTTAATCCAGGTTCAAAAACGTTAACGTGGTCCACAAGCTAACCTTGGAGCGGCGTAGCTAAGGGACCAAGGCGTTGGCTTGCCACGCATTGGTTCGGGTTCGATTCTCGACTTGACCATTAACAATTTTTACCCTGCCACTCTCGTGGTTCGGAAGTCACGTAAAGCTGTTGGTCCCCAGGTTAAGTGTTAGAGAGAGGGCTTCTTAGCCTTAACTTCACCTGGTAAAATAATACGGACTTCACTTTACTTTTGACCTTTTATCATTGCTCTTAAGGGATATAAATCCAATATGGCGACTATCTCTGACAGTCCAAAGGACCACCAGTCAGTATTCAGTAGATGGGGCCGGGAGTTGAACGGCCGTACGAGGTGTTAGCCATAGCTAATGGAGAAGATTGCTTTTTGTGTACCCATACCGAATCTTCTATGTGTCGTCACTCTGTTAATGACAATCAATGATGGCGTTATTGTGTGGTCGATGTAACAGGTGGACCCTTGCCTCGGGGTCTGTGGACAAACACTTGTGGGGTTGAGTAATATTGGACAGTGACTCGAGTCCCATCAACTGATTGCGAAGTATTATATTAGTAGGAGGTTAAAAAATATCGTAGAAATTAGTTTATTTATAAAAAATAATTTATAGACTTTGTTCGACTTGAATTTTGTAAAAGTTAATTATCAACAACAGTATATGTCTAAATTATGGACTCAGTGATTGATTCTGTGGATAAAGATGAAAAGATGGATCTTTATGGACTTATCAAAGGAATTTGACAGTGTTAACTAAATTTAAAAGTGGTTTGTGTGGACAAAATGGTCTAAATCATATCTCGAAAACATATTTCAATCTGTAGAGATATCACAAATCCAAAACAATAAGTTAAGAAACTTTAATTCAGGTGTACAACAAATCAGATTTGGTGTCCCTCAAGGATCAATACTAAGACCAATTTTGTTTTTCTGCTGCACAAAGAACATATGGCTTTCTCTAAAAACTATCCCATCCAATAACTTATGCTTAAACATATGTCTAAAATTTGAAAATATCATCTAAATATTTAAATCAATTTGAATCTATCAAAGACAGAACTAACAAACATTTAAAGTTTTTTAAATTACCATAACTTAAGCTGGCCACATACTACCGAGCACTGATTGACAGCTCATCTGCTCTCTTCGGAGTTACGGGACAATTTTTTCACAACTTCATCACCCCGAGCCGAGCGGCGAACCGAGTACTGATTGACAGCTCATCTGCTCTCTTCGGAGTTACGGGACAATTTTTTCACAACTTCATCACCCCGAGCCGAGCGGCGAACCGAGCATCGTCTCGTAAAATTTTGGCCGAACCACAACTCTGGTTAAGTACATCACCTACAGATCACGTGCTTTCATTCAATTTCAAGTGCTGTGTTGTTGTATTGTTTTTGTATTGTTTTGTATTGTTGTTGTATTGTTTTGTGTCTGGTTTGTCTGGTTTGTCTGGTTTGTCTGGTTTGTCTGGTTTGTCTTGTTTGTCTGGTTTGTCTGGTTTGTACCAGAGATATTGTATCAAAATTTTAAACTGGTTTCCACAGTTTAACAATTTCTACATGGCTAGTTCACAAAAAACAGCAGCGTTATCTTCATTTAGCAACAATTATGATAAATAAAGGAATGAGACATGCTGTTGGCAAGATACATTTCTGCAATGAAGAAATTGTGGTACAGTATTACGCTGACTCTGAAGTTTCAGCATGTAAGTGGTATGTACAATAATTTTACTCGTATGTCACCAAAAGAGATCTAAATCCCACAAGAGAGCAGCTTTTGTAACCCTCGATAAATACTATGTAGGCTATCTACTTCACTCCACTCCATCGATGAACTTATTACAAATACTTTAAGCACAGAATATTGCTTTAAGCCAATTAAAACTACACTAAACTTATTACAACTAATAACAAATTGACTAATAAACAACACATACATTAAACCATAAGTGCTTGATATAGCTTGATTCTTTATTGTTAGGAAAGGAAGTTAAGTGTGGTGGGCTTTAAAGTCCATTTCGGACAAAATTAACTCCCAGACATAAGTGTTTTTGTTTAATTCATCTAGTTATAGTTGTGTGGAGGAATTAAACCACAGAACGTACAAGTTGTGTTCTAACGTACAATTAGTGTTCTAACGTACAAGTTGTGTTCTAACAATTTGTTCGTTAGAACACGAAATAAATTTCATACAATATTAAAATATATATAAGATTCTTCTAACCACATTTCAATGCTGACCAGCCAATATTTAAACTAGCCATTTTTAAAATGGAATTTGTTATTCGAATCAGTTTAGATTGTTATAGTTTTATTCATTTAATAAATGTATGAGCCCTCCTTACCGTGTTTAGTTATTTATTTATGTTTATAATACTGTTGTAATATTCTGTCATCATTTTTATTTGCTTTGAACGTTACTGTAATAGACTGTTTAACTCATTCCCCACACCCAGTTCTTGGCCCATGTGGGGAAATCTCTTGTATTTCGTGTTTGTGTCTCTTATCATTCTGTGTGAACAGAAACCAATTTAAACATTCATTCATACTCATTAAATAAAATAATATTCGATAAAACCACTCTCCGTTGTCTTAAGCAGCTAATTCCTACTACTTTTTTTTTCAAAAACGTATAGTTTGTATTTTGTTTATAGTTACAATAATGTACCCTTGTTTATAGTTACAATAATGTACCCTTGTTTATAGTTACAATAATGTACCCCTCTATTATTGAGGTTTATTTTAGTTCATAAATATTTTAAATAAGACGGCCTGGGAAAGGCAAGATATCTTATGTATGTCACTACCTTCCCATATTTTAAATAAGACGGCCTGGGAAAGGCAAGATATCTTATGTATGTCACTACCTTCCCATATTTTAAATAAGACGGCCTGGGAAAGGCAAGATATCTTATGTATGTCACTACCTTCCCATATTTTAAATAAGACGGCCTGGGAAAGGCAAGATATCTTATGTATGTCACTACCTTCCCATATTTTAAATAAGACAGCCTGGGAAAGGCAAGATATCTTATGTATGTCACTACCTTCCCATATTTTAAATAAGATGGCCTGGGAAAGGCAAGATATCTTACGTATGTCACTACCTTCCCATATTTTAAATAAGACGGCCTGGGAAAGGCAAGATATCTTATGTATGTCACTACCTTCCCATATTTTAAATAAGACGGCCTGGGAAAGGCAAGATATCTTATGTATGTCACTACCTTCCCATATTTTAAATAAGACGGCCTGGGAAAGGCAAGATATCTTATGTATGTCACTACCTTCCCATATTTTAAATAAGACGGCCTGGGAAAGGCAAGATATCTTATGTATGTCACTACCTTCCCATATTTTAAATAAGACGGCCTGGGAAAGGCAAGATATCTTATGTATGTCACTACCTTCCCATATTTTAAATAAGACGGCCTGGGAAAGGCAAGATATCTTATGTATGTCACTACCTTCCCATATTTTAAATAAGACGGCCTGGGAAAGGCAAGATATCTTATGTATGTCACTACCTTCCCATATTTCAGTTTTATAATTACTTTTGACCTTTTTATAACGTAGTAAGATGTCGGTAAGTTATAGATTACTAAAATTTATCTATAAAACTACAAAAATATTATAATGTTACTTTATAACATTTTGTAGTATAGATAGATGGCAGTTGAGGGAATATATTCATAAGTTATGGAACTTAAAATTAACCACTTTCTTATTTTTTATAAATAGTAAATTAATACCTAACACAATTTAATATAACAAATAATTATTAATTAAAAAGTAAATTAGTGTATATAGACTATTAGTAATTAGTGATCTTTAATCCATATAAATAATGATTAATTAGAAGCGTTTAAAAATATTATTTTGGGAATTACAACGATTGCTACATTTGGTAATGTTGGCTGATAATTGAAATACGCAGATTTTCAGGTTTTTGTTTTTTTAATTGATGTGATAATCAAGAACAATCTTGTGTAGTCTATCGAAAACAATAACGAGTTGATGCTAACAGTATCACAACCACACTCCCTTTTGTTTGACTCAAATTTTATAGTCTATAATTAATTTATAATTTAATCTACAAGCTTCGTTCCCTTTACTAACAAACGTGGGTCCGTACGTAATGAGGTAAAAGGCGATTGGCGGATCTGGAAACAAACGGCGAAACACTCTCCCGTCAGAATTTCTGACTCAAATTTTATAGTCTATAATTAATTTATAATTTAATCTACAAGCTTCGTTCCCTTTACTAACAAACGTGGGTCCGTACGTAATGAGGTAAAAGGCGATTGGCGGATCTGGAAACAAACGGCGAAACACTCTCCCGTCAGAATTTCTGAAAGTTTAGGAAACTTGCTAAAAATGTCCGCAAATCTTATCACCGTCCTTCCGTACTTACGCAAGTAGAGAGTAATCCTTTATGCAGGAAAGCTGTGCCAGGACGTTGTGCAGTAGTATGATTGTAGTCTTGTTACGCTAACGTGTACGTCACACTAACTATGACAATCGACGGGCTATCTGGAGAGAAGTGGTTTGGCGGCTGGCGAAAGTTGTCCCCTGTGATTGATGCTATCACGTGTGGCTAGCTAATAGACTCCCCCTCGCCGTCTAGGAAGTGCTTTCTACCCCCTGGGCCGCGCCGTATTTACATGCCTTAATATCAGTGTGAACGTCAGAACTGTTTAGGCACAGGACTTTCTCTGTGTGGGCGGTTTTGGCACTTTGTTTTATCGTGTATTGTCTCTTATATTACGTGAACTCGTTTTCGTTTGCGTTGTGCACAGCAAACGAACTCCCTTTTATGTACCGTGTGCGCTATTATATTTATGATGATCAATAATAGAAAATAAATTGTATGAGAAAAGATTAAAATCATAATTAAAAACTATTTTTCTTTATCTTACTCAAAGTAAAGTAATTAAAAGACGTTGATAATTAAGTAGTATAAATAATCACTCTTTTACATTAATCTTATTATTTTAGAGCTTTGAGGGAGGGATTGTTTCAACTTATTGAAACATGTTTACGTAAGGTTTGAAAGTTCTTGACTGATCGCTCAGTCGACTTAGAGCTTCAGAAGTAGACCATATGGACTAGAGGGGACTCCTCATTGTTCAGTTCGATCTTTGACACGAGGTCATATTAAATATTTTACATGCATATTTTCTATTCATCTATTAGATTAAGAAAAGGCTCCGATTCCTAAATTAGGATTTCCTGTTTTTGATAAAAATTAAATATATAAAATTTATGGCTATCTGTTTAAGAGAATTTTTTTACTAGTTTAATAACGGCTTTAATTTGATTTAATATTTTCATAATTAAATTATAGCTAATAAATTGTGTCTTGAAGTCATAAAATAATTTTGGGTACATTAAAGAAAGAAAAACCTATTCGAAAATGTGTACGTAATCTAGAGTGAGGTTTTAATTGTAAGAAGATGAAATTATAGCTAGGAGGTGTGTTGTGTTTGTCAATTAATTAGTAAACATTAAATGGCTTGTGCAGTATGAGTACTGATAAGGATGATGGAGTAGCTCCATAATTGGAAGACATATAGCAGAAAGATATGTTAATGGTTATTTTATACGAGTAGATATCCTAATGTTCTAGTTTTATTGAAAATTTTATTCAATTGATTAGATGTATGTTCAATATAATTCTATACAGGTGGCAATGATGGTACATTTAATTAGTTTTTAATTAGCATAATACGTGTCGGTACATATACAGTACAAGTAAACGTCACACAACACAAATTTATTACAATATAAGCACAAAATGCACAAATATATTACAATACAAATACAAAATGCACAAATATTATGGTAATCGATTTCGGTGAACCACGCTCACCTTCCTCAGACCAGAGGGATTCATAAACGAATGGAAAATGGTGTTCAACAACTCAATTTATAGGCCTGTGATCACGTGACCCCCATTGGCTGTAATCGACAAAATGGCGGCTGCTGCGATACTATTGGTTAATTCCTATTGTCTGTTAGCAGCCGCCATTTTGTCAATTACAGCCAATGGGGGTCACGTGATCACAGGCCTATAAATTGAGTTGTTGAACACCATTTTCCATTCTTTTGTGAATCCCTAAAGTCTGAGGGAGGTGAGCGTGGTTCGCCGAAATCGATTACCATAATATTTGTGCATTGTGTACTTGTATTGTAATATATTTGTGCATTTTGTGCTTATATTGTAATACATTTGTGTTGTGTGACGATTACTTGTACATTGTAAATTTAATTGGCATGTACTTTTTTACACAGCATACAATCGTGTAATTGCTTATAGATTTGAAAGATTAGAATGTGGAATGAAAAGAGTTAGGAAGAAAGCACAAGTGGAGAGTGTTCAATAAGTCATGCAGCTAAGTGAAGTAACTACGCCAACGTAAGCCTCCCTCCATCAGAAAACAAAACATATGTGTTTTTACTGTAATATGTTTTGTGGTATCGAACCGTAGGATAGAATAATATTTACCAGAATTGTTTTGACATACATTGCTTAAAAGAAGCGTAATGTTCTAATTATTGTCACCCGAGGAAAGTCCTCAATATATATATTATTTTTATTAAGGTTAGTTTAGCTTCATATATCTAGATTGAGAAGACCTCGAAAAGTATGAATCCTAATCTATATAAGTTCTCTAACGTCTGGGAGCAAGCTTAATTTAAGTGATCTATGAAGTGTACGTCAATAAAGATACTTCCGTATGATGTACCTTTCCATTTCATTTATAACACTGTCAAAACTTCACCATGAAGATGCCGCCAACAATCTATTTCTGCCGTGGAAGTGGTCACATTGGTTGTTTAGACTAACTATTGGAACAGTTAGATACATTCATCCCACGCTAGCCTTAGGTAACAATGTGACCTCGACCTCCACCACCACGGGGAATGTAGTTCAAAGTCGATCACTTTCTGTCGTAGAAGTGATCACGATGGCTGTTGAGACTAACTATTGGAACAGTTGAATACATTTATCCCACGCCAGCCTTATGTAGCAGTGTGACCTCTCCCTCCACCACTACAGAGAATGAAGTTCAGAGTCGATCACTTTCTGTCGTGGAAGAGGTCACGATGGCTGTTTAGACTAACTATTGGAACAGATGGATACATTTATCCCACGCCAGGCTTAGGTAACAATGTGACCTCGACCTTCATCACGACAGAGAATGTAGTTCAAAGTTGATCACTTTCTGTCGTGAAAGAGGTCACGATGGCTGTTTAGACTAACTATTGGAACAGTTGGATACATTTATCCCACGCCAGGCTTAGGTAACAATGTGACCTCGACCTTCATCACGACGGAGAATGTAGTTCAAAGTTGATCACTTTCTGTCGTAGAAGAGGTCACGATGGCTGTTTAGACTAACTATTGGAACAGTTGGATACATTTATCCCACGCCAGGCTTAGGTAACAGTGTGACCTCGGCCTCCACCACTATGGAGAATGTAGTTCAGAGTCGATCACTTTCTGTCGTGGAAGAGGTCACGATGGCTTGAAATTTGAAATTGAATACTGAAATGAACCGATGATAGCATTAACTTACCTATTTAATTTAAAATTATTAGTTTCTTATAACTAAAATATACAGAGTACCGATGGCTGTAAATTCCTAAGTCTTAAGTAGTGGTATTATTGTTCATTATGAAAATGTACCATACTATGATCATAAATTACTGAACCTTTGTCCAAAAGTTCGCTAAACGTTCGCCCGAATATTCGCGATTAGTGTGGAAGCGCCACGAAATTGAAACATATTTGACCTCGAAATCATCGGCCCGGGAAGAGGAATGTTATAGCGAACATTCGGACGTATTCGTCCCGAATATTCGGTCGTATTCGCGAATAGTGTGGGAGCGCCACGAACTTGAAACATTTGACCTCGAGATCATCGGCCCGGGAAGACGAATGTTAGGGAACATTCGGGCTTATTCGTCGCGAACATTCGGCCGTATTCGCGAATAGTGTGGGATCTGCTTTAGGTAACAGCGTGACCTCGCCTCTACTACAACGGAGTCGGATCACTTTCTGTCGTGGAAGAGGTCGCGATAGCTGTTTAGACTAACTATTGGAACAATTGGATTCATTCAGCCCACTCGAGCCTTTCTCGCCAATACACCAGCCGTGCCGTGCCGTGCCTTACCATATAAGGTCCGGTAACGCTCTCTCTGTCACTCGTACAACAAGCACATTGTTCTAGCAGAACGCTGATAATGAACCAACAATAAGTTATGGAGAAAGAAAGCAGTCACTGTGTCTTGTTGGTTTTAGTCAAATTCGTTTGCGTTCATCTTTAATTTCAATCCCTAACGAAAGTAAAACATGTTTCTCTTAAACTTGTTCAAACTTAACCAATTTTTGGAACTGTCCGTGAAATATATTAAAGCACTGTCTGCTTTGTATTCATTATCTTACACAATATGTTAAATATTACTAACCTTTTGTGATCATAAAGTAATGTAATACTATCGACTAGAACTATTATCTGTAGTCAATCATGCACATAAGTTAAGAAATCTACTAGTCTATACAATAAAAATTGATCATCCTCATGTATTTATCACAAATTTACACATACTGGTAATGCAGTTATATCAACCTTGCTAAGAGAAAATTTGGAACTGTTAAAGTAGGGGGTGTGAAGATGTTTTTGGTTTAGGAATGGACTTAATGTTACTAACGAATTAGCAACATTTCCAATTATATTATTAAACGTGGATTCCAGTTATCAATTCTCCTCACGTTCTGCCACTGTTTTGATAGTAGTTGGTCACTAAATGTGCTCTTCACAAGGTACTTCTTCCGTTCGTACTTTCATAACTATGAACAACAGTTTTATTTACACACCAACCTACTCAAGATCAATCCGAGGTCAAATCCAAAACACCGGTTGTTTAGAATAATGCAGACTGCCAACATACTTATACGTTGTTGATTACATCCGTTCCTATAATTGCTGTATTACCAAAGTTCCATCCTTATATATAATACGTGAAGCCGTTTTTTTGTCAACGCAACTCGTCCCTTATAACTTTACCAATTTAAACGGTTGAGGTGTCTAAAAATTTGCCTCTGTTCGTAGTTGTGCAATAAGATCTTAATTATTCAATATTTTCAACCTGGAGGGTATGGTAAGCCCTCAAAGTACTTTTTTTACTTCAAAAAATAAAACAACTGTTGAAATGTAAATAATGATTTCCACAAAGTTTTAACAGTTAGTTGTTGGAATGTAAACAATGGTGTTTGTAATACTGAGGAGGTTAGCTCTTTGATCTTTCGTAATGTTAAACCAGAGAAGGTTGTAAGTACGGTTTTATTCTCGTCCTATTGTAGGGCTACGCTACACTGGACTTGAAGGTTTCAAGGATAATCTAATGCAGTTAATCTTTTTATTTAATCTTCAGCTGTTAAACAAAAACAAATTAAATGAACAAGTTTTACATAATTTTTAGGTTAAGTATGTTATTAGACTGTGGTATTATCATTGGGTGTTTGTACTAATAAATAGGTAGCAACCCAACAGGACAAAGATACTGTAAATAAATTTGATTTTACGTAATACAGCTAATCTACTATTATTTGCAGTCAAAAGTCACTTCCGGGGCCGAAGGCCGAGGTGTAACGAGAGCAGCAATGGTGTTTGCACGCGCCCCCTTGTAATTTACTATTTGTCGATATTTACTGAACATTTTAACAATGATTGCACATTGATCTGTACTCTAGAGCCACAATCGAGCTACACCCAATTCATCATTTTGAGACAAGTGTTACCATCTGTTTCCAAATATCACTTTAAAGTTGTGAATTGATTCTACTGATAACTAACGAAGAAGAACGGGCGAGTATAGACACCTAGCAGTAACTATGTAAATGAAACTGTTACTTGTGATTTTAACATTGTTTTCGGAGGAACGTTATTCAAATTAAATTACGAAAAACAAACATGTACAAGTAAAGAGCCTTATGGATCTTCTTGCTGGGTGCTCACACTCAGGGCGTTACCACAGAGAAGAATGAAACAGAGGTTTCATCCTATAAACCTAGTAATTGCTACGGACGTATTAAGTGTACTAATTAGATTTGAAGGATGGCATTAAGATTTTGACTGGAAGAATTTTAAATATTGGATGCTTTACATCTGTTTTACATTTTTCCGTAGCTATTTGTCCTTGTTTACCAATTTTCTTTATTAAGGAGACTCTCTCGCTTTACGAAAAACGTCACCAAACGTGCGGTTCTCTATCACTGATACGGTCCGTAATAACGTTCTATCGCAATACAAATGTTACTTGAAAGGTGAAGAAACATTCTACTGTCCTTAAGCTGATAATTGTATAATAGAGAAGTAATTTTTTATTTTTGTTTTTTTACAGTTTAAATTTGTAGAATTTAAATGTTCATGATGATTTTGAATAAAAAACGCATGACGTCAACTTATGTTCGACTAGGTTGGACTTTTAATTGTCACAGTGGTCACTCACGTTAACTCGTTATATAACAATAGATACAATTTCGTTGATAATAAAGAAATTAAACTACATGAAATGAGTCAGTTTACATAACGAAAATGTTGTTAAAAATAATATTACTAACTAATTCTAAACCTATATACAAATTACTGTCAGCATCTGCCTGACAATACTCCCGGACGCCATAGAAGGCCCCGTCCAGAAGATAGTCTAACTCTCCGTTCGTACGACCTGGCACAAGTATCCCCCCCCCCCCCTTATTGATGCAGGCAAAGCATTAAAGAGTTTAGTTCCTGTGTAGGTTAAGTGTCTCTCGAAAAATGATGTTCTGTGTTTCGAAATGGCGAGTACATTTATTTCGTAAATCATGGCTATGGGTTTTGTACTAGAGAGGGTTTGGGTGTGCTTCTTAACAAATTTTATACACTGGAAAATATATAGAGATAAAAATGTAAAAATTCTATAATCCTTAAATACCTGTTTATAGGATTGTCGATATTGCTTCTTGAAAACTACCCTAATCGGTTTTTATAAGTCAAAATAGAAGGTTGGTTTGAGCACTTCGACCTCCCCAGACCGCTACTCCATAGTTTAAATAGGAAAAAACCAGGCCATAATACGCAGTTCCATGATACCACAAAAGACAAATTTTATTTTGAAAGGAAAATTTATTCCTTCTCTGTGTAAACAGGAACCGTACCCTTAAAATAGAACAGCATGCTTTTTTAGGCCGCTGACGGTAATATTTGTTTATCTACTCCTACTGTCTCCAGCGTTGATTTGGCCGTTTTATTTATTTATTTTTGTTTTTGTTTTTTATTTTACAGAAAGATCGGCCGAACGATGTTTCAGACAACGGACTAAATACCCCTCACAGTGGACTTTTATTTTACAGAAAGATCGGCCGAACGATGTTTCAGACAACGGACTAAATACTCCTCACAGTGGACTTTTATTTTACATAAAGATCGGCCGAACGATGTTTCAGACAACGGACTAAATACCCCTCACAGTGGACTTTTATTTTACATAAAGATCGGCCGAACGATGTTTCAGACAACGGACTAAATACCCCTCACAGTGGACTTTTATTTTACATAAAGATCGGCCGAACGATGTTTCAGACAACGGACTAAATACCCCTCACAGTGGACTTTTATTTTACATAAAGATCGGCCGAACGATGTTTCAGACAACGGACTAAATACCCCTCACAATGGACTTTTATTTTACATAAAGATCGGCCGAACGATGTTTCAGACAACGGACTAAATACCCCTCACAGTGGACTTTTATTTTACAGAAAGATCGGCCGAACGATGTTTCAGACAACGGACTAAATACCCCTCACAGTGGACTTTTATTTTACAGAAAGATCGGCCGAACGATGTTTCAGACAACGGACTAAATACCCCTCACAGTGGACTTTTATTTTACAGAAAGATCGGCCGAACGATGTTTCAGACAACGGACTAAATACCCCTCACAGTGGACTTTTATTTTACAGAAAGATCGGCCGAACGATGTTTCAGACAACGGACTAAATACCCCTCACAGTGCGAGACTCTCAGAGGTCCAAATCCATGTTTAACGTGGCGAGTCACGACGGAGAGAGATTTGCGAAGCCCCTGGCTAAGTCTGACTTTACCTCTCTCCTGCCAATTGCTTTCCAACCGATTGTTATCGAGGTGTGACGGACAGAACACCACTGCCGGTGGAGCAGGAGTACAAGGAATACAAGGCAGTTGGGTGTAGGCACGCTCTGAACACCGCGCTGATCAAGTCATGGACCTCCTCGTACTAACGATTCAGTTTATTATTGAGAATTAATGTAAATAAATAATATTGTTGCAACTTCGTTGAAGCTAACAATAATGGTATTTTTTTCTTGTTTTTATCTGTAGTAGCTGCCTTTTGTGTTGGGAGATCACAAATTCGTGACAATCCAGCTACCAGGTTTGTTGCTCGTTTAGAACTTCCTAGGGGGAGTACAGCTTTAAAGGTTTGAGTGGACGCGAACAACATCACCAAACATCACGTCCTAAATGGCGTGGGCACATGTAACTACTGGAAATATAAATGGCAATTGACATTACATCAGTCATGTTATTGCGGAGAGTCTATCCAAACAATGGATCACATAGGTACAGAGTGTCCCCTGCGCTCTTTTACGGAGGAATTAGCTGGCAGAAATAGAATCAGCGAGGCAGGTCTTAAATGGCTCGATTGATTGGAGTTAGCTTTGTGACAAGAGATCGTTTTATATATGTATATATACACACAGGGTGATCACTACCGACTACATTAACTTCGCCAACGGCAAAAGTTGAACAAAAAATTTCATATAAACCGTGATCCGATTCTCAACCGTTTGGCTGTAAAGACTTATTTAGTGACTTTTAAAAGTTACAGGACTTGTTATTGTTGGTTTGACGGTAAAACCAAACCAGCTTTGTCTAAAGAATGGACAGTAATGTCACTTGAAAAAGCATTAAATTCCCTATACATTAAACATAGTACTCAAATAACAACTCCTTATACAACGTTTTGGAATAACTGTAAAATTGAAATTTGTTGTTACACACTATCTCCTTTAACTTTAAGGCTCAATTAAAGCAGTTTAATTGTTTGTATTTTTATGTTAAATTTCTGAAAAAAACTTATATTTTTATCTTTGAAACTATCTATAAATATTAAAGGGTCATAGAAGAAAAATTGTTGAAATTTCATTAAAATTTAGCTAAGGTACAGCGTATGGTTAATTATATTGATTCTGGCATTACTTTCCATTCCATGAATTAAACTGGTCCACTCACACACACACACACACATATGTTTTCTTTGTTTTCTTTCTTTCTCTGACCAGATATATATATATATATATCGAACTAATATATATATATATATATACATATATATATATGTCCGTGGAACTCGCTGGCGAAGCTAAAGTAGTCAGTAGTCACTCACCCTGTATATATATGTCAGTGGAACTCGATGGCGAAGCTAAAGTAGTCAGTAGTCACTCACCCTGTATATATATGTCAGTGGAACTCGATGGCGAAGCTAAAGTAGTCAGTAGTCACTCACCCTGTATATATATGTCAGTGGAACTCGCTGGCGAAGCTAAAGTAGTCAGTAGTCACTCACCCTGTATATATATGTCAGTGGAACTCGATGGCGAAGCTAAAGTAGTCAGTAGTCACTCACCCTGTATATATATGTCAGTGGAACTCGCTGGCGAAGCTAAAGTAGTCAGTAGTCACTCACCCTGTACATATATGTTTTTTTGTAGGTTAAGAGTTTACTTTAAATATGGGAAACATCGTATATACCAGATGTTTTAAGAATAACGATTGTTTTTATAATCGTTAAACACTTTTTTATTTAGAAAGTATCGTCAACTAGCAGTAAGAAATCTGTACAAAACGACAGTGTTTTCTCCACACAAACCTGACCTTCGTTTGCCACTCATCACACTTCACACGGCCAACTAACTATCGCCAATAGGTTTTCTCCTAAGTCGTCCTACTTGACGTGGCCCAAGCCGAACTCGGTTAGCAGAACGTCCGATCTTCCATATTGAATACTTCATCCGCGGAAATGCTAATAACTTTATGATTGTTTATGAATGTTATTGTTCAAGTTCAAATATTCAATTGTTTTACGGTTGAGCTAGTCGTATCACACTATATAGACGGTGGTAAACATTAGACATGACACGTTTCAGGGTTTTATTTGTTTTTTGTTTATAAATATAGTTAGCCTAAAACATGTACTGATTTAGTTTAGATTTTCCACGTCTTTTCACATGAATAATTAAGTCGCACCCTAGTCTTCGACCTACTTGGTGTTGACTTGCAACTTTGTCAAATATAAAAAAAATGTCGCCTATCCTTCTTTCCATCCCCAAACCATTGTGTAATTTTCGTAAACGTGTAATTGTGTAAATAGATACTGAAGGCAGGAAGACGACGACATACTTGTTCCTCTCGCCAATACTACATGTCCATACATAGAGCCGTGTGTCTTGTGGTCTGTGCCCTACTCTGAGGGCGGGATGACGAGTCCTGTCACTCAGATGACGACGCTAATTGTCGTGTGTTGCAAGTGGGAAGACACTGAAGGCAGGAAGACGTCGACAGACTTGTTCCTCTCGCCAATACTACGTGTCTGCACATAGAGCCGTGTGTGTTGTGGTCTGTTCCATGCTCTGAGGGCAGGATGACGAGTCCTGTCACTCAGATGACGACGCTAATTGTCGTGTGTTGCAAGTGGGAAGACACTGAAGGCAGGAAGACGTCGACAGACTTGTTCCTCTCGCCAATACTACATGTCCATACATAGAGCCGTGTGTTTTGTAGTCTGTGCCATACTCTGAGGGCGGGATGACGAGTCCTGTCACTCAGATGACGACGCTAATTGTCGTGTGTTGCAAGTGGGAAGACACTGAAGGCAGGAAGACGTCGCCAGACTTGTTCCTCTCGCCAATACTACATGTCCATACATAGAGCCGTGTGTTTTGTAGTCTGTGCCATACTCTGAGGGCGGGATGACGGGTCCTGTCACTAAGATGACGACGGTAATTGTCGTGTGTTACAAGTGGGAAGACACTGAAGACAGGAAGACGTCGACAGACTTGTTCCTCTCGCCAATACTACGTTTATGCACATAGAGCCGTGTGTTTTGTAGTCTGTGCCATACTCTGAGGGCGAGATAACGGGTCCTGTCACTCAGATGACGACGCTAATTGTCGTGTAATAACTAGAATCTACAGTTTCCGGTGACAACCGCGTCAAGGTACTATCTACAATATTTACAAGATGACCAGACGTTTCGCCCATACTGTGATGTGGCATCCTCAGATTGTAGATAGATATTGTAGATATTGTAGCCTCAGATATTGTAGATAGTACCTTGACGCGGTTGTCACCGGAAACTGTAGATTCTAGTTATGACACCGGCCGCTTAAGCCTGTTCTAAGACTAATTGTCGTGTGTTGCAAGTGGGAAGACACTGAAGACAGGAAGACGTCGACAGACTTGTTCCTCTCGCAATGAAAAAGATGATCGTACCTTCAATCGCAGTTTCCCGCAAGTTTTAACATTCGTATTTTATTAGACACATGTTGATAAGTAAAGAACTACTTGAGCGTCAGAGTTGAAACTTTACTATTCTGTTCTATGATTCCTATATTTAATATTTAGGTAGAGTCACTGTCGTAAGTACTATAAAAATATATTTTTAAAATACACGAAAAAAATAAAGAAAAAAACTTTTAGAACATTTAAAGTTGATTCATATACAAACAACACACGTAACCTTTATCAATCCACCCAAATATCTAGAAGACAACGTTTCCTTGAAAATAAAATAAAACAAATTCATCAAGAAGTGTTTTAGTAATATCAAATCAAAAATATCTCTGCGAAATCGCCGCAAATGGGGTTATTTGATGTTCGCGCAACAGGAACAAAAAAAACCCCAGTTTTATATTTTTGTATTTTTTGTCACACTATTCCATACCCAAAAAAATAATATCAGGTAGAAATATTATTAGTAAAAAAATTACCTGTTCCAGTGTAACTTCCCCCAATATGTTTTAATTTTTTATTATTCTGGTGGCTGGCTAATTGTAACAGGTGCACATTATAAGTTAAAACATACATACACATATTATGATATTATGTAAAAACATATGTTAAATAAATGGCGTAACAGTCGATATTAGTCTGTCTTAGTTAATTTCCTTATCGTATTATTAATTTTAAGTGCTTTAACCATAGTCATGATTATTATTATTATCTTTAATCATAACATTCATTCATTAATTATTGTAATATAATTTAGCTACAATAGAGAAAAACAGTTGTTTCACTAATGTACAGCTTAGCTTAAAAAACTGTTTTAATTTGACACTAAACTACTCACCAATTTTACCATATTTAATTATTATGTAATACGCTTCCGCTCGATACACCTCAGCCTTCAGCCTCGGCATGTGACTTTGACTACAAATAATAGTAGATTATCTGTATAACGTAACGTCACAATATTAAATTTATTTACAGTATCTCACTCACATTACTTGCGTTTCTACCAATTTATTATTATAGGGAATTACTTAGCCTATTTCAAATGTGTTGATTAGATTTGTTTTTGTTTAGCAGCTGAAAATTAACTCTTAATGAATCAATTTGGTAATGTCAAATACGTATACAAAAGAAACATGTTTATTTATTTACTAAACAGCTGTTATTAATTTACTAAAATCAACCTAATGTTATTCTTACGGAAAAAATCAAATTTTGAGGGGCTGTTTGTACCCACGGTAACTAGAATAATACGGTAGGGTTCACGCGCATGATGCGCAGTAAATCTTGGTGTCAATGACGTCACACAGACATATCAGCTGGTTCATCGGTTCAAATGAATGTAGTAATAATCAGTAACTGCTTTTCTTAAATCACTGTTTTCATTAACCAAAAACATAACACCCGTTATTAACTATTATTAATGTTATACAAATACTTTGAATGATAATATTATTAATGAGTATATTATATTGATGTTTGTTTAACGATTGGTTAATATTAAAAGGTGGACTCTCCATCGGCTTGTCCAATTAATCCAATTAAAACATGGTCGTTTAGTTTTTATTTGGAAATGTATCAATAAATAACAACTGTCAAGTATTTAAACAGCTGTTTATATTGAGCATAATAAATATAATTTAGTTTTGAATTATTACAGTTATATTGTTTTTTTTTAATAAAAACAGTTCTTTTGTCTGCAAATGTTCTATTTTTATTTAATTTGGCCAAATTTCAGTAATAATAATATAAAATAGTATTATTATAAGTATTTTTAGTGTTTTAGTAATAGTTATTAACCGGTTAAAGCCTAGTCGTTAAACAGTGATTTAAGAAAAGCAGTTACTGATTATTACTACATTCAGTTTAACCGATGAACCAGCTGATACGTGTGTGTGACGTCATTGACACCAAGATTTACTGCGCACCATGCGCGTGAACCCTACCGTATTATTCTAGTTACCGTGGTTTGTACCCCTTAATTTCGAAAAATCCTTTCTTAGTGGGTTTCTTCGATACTAAAGCTAACTTTCTTTTAAATGTTGTATAAATCCGTTCGGTGGTTTTTGATATTTCGTGATGAGTGAGTGAGTGGTATGTTGTTTGTTTTATATATATATATATATATATATATATATATATATATATATATATATATATATATATATATAGATTGTCTAATCAAAAACATACCCGATGCCTATAGAAATGGAAGGGTCTGAGCCTATATTTGACTCTGTAATCATTAGTCTAACTATTCATGAGATATGAGTCACGTTTTTGTAATTCATCAAGAGAACGGTCATAGGTTAGTCTTGTTACCGACAACAATTTCACAAGAAGCCGACGTGCGGGTCTCCAGCTCCATTATTCATTAAAACGTAACCTATTTACAGAATATTGGATAACAGAAATGTTGCTAATGATTTAACGACTGATGCAGTAAATAATAGTTGTGGTATTTACCAAAGTGTCAGCGAGGGTGGTTGGGGTTTCTGTTGTAACGCGTCAGAAATGTTGGGCCTTTAACATTAATTGATGTATGATAACATGCTAATTTCACCATAACATAGTTTGTAGTAATAGCAGCTACATAATATATGTTTATTATGCTGGTATACGGGGGGGGGGGGGAATGGGAACGCTTTTACAGTCTGTTGTAAGACTTCACTTGTACATTATCTTGGTTACAAGGAACCTACTTTTTGACGCCAGCGACATTTCAACTTTTCAGAGGGACGGCCCGCGAGGAGTTGAAAAAAAATCTTTAATGTAAATCTAGGTTGAATTTGGTATATAATGAAAGATCTATTCAAGAGAAATTAATTACCGCAAACCGGACTTCGAAAGGTTTATCCTTTCCAGAGTAGCGACCATTTGAATTTAAAAGTAACTGATTTGAACAAAATTATTTCTCCGCGATTTAACGGTTTCAAGTAAATTATTCTGATAAAAAATTACACTTTATAGAATACAATTATTCAATAAAAATTAAATTATCAATGGAAAAATAACCATTTTACAAGTGAAGTCATACAGAAGTTGTGAATGCGTTTGTATATTTTTTCCACCCTGTATATTTATATAAAGAGGTAGATACAAGATTTCCTAAGACCGTAAATGCAATTCTGTCGTGATATATACATATCGTTATAAATACTATAGTGGAGGTATTTATAACTAACTAAATATTCATTTTACATTTGGTTAATTGGTTGGCGGTTTTCGCACAGAGAAGAAAGAAACAGATGTCTTATCCTATAGTGCGGTGATGGGTGTCAATTTATAGTAACTAGTGGTGTCGAGTAGTCCGTTCTCCAATTCTCTGCGGATGGCAGGGCCAGCACTGTTGTCAGTCCCTTACGTTATTCCTCTCCAAATCCTAAAGGATAAACATAGTAAAGGATCGCGCATACTAAAAATGTATAAAAAAAGTTTTACATAAGATTTACAATGAGGCGATCGCTGAAACCTTAAGATAGCGACTTCTGTTTCTTTTTTTCTCTGTGCTTTGTTGTTCTTTTAAAACCAAAAAAGTATAATGAAAAAGTGGCTCTCACGGTCTTTAATGTGGCTTCATTAATAAGGGTGTTTATGAATGTTCCTCCGAGGGATTAGAAGGAATATTAAAATTAATATTTTTAAGGGGTTGCATTGTTCGAAATGGCCCATGGTTATTGTACTAACTATGGAAGGAATGGCGTATAGAACTATTAGTGAAAAGTACACAACACAATCCATGCGACTGAATGGCAACAGCCCTTAACCTTCTCGTAGGAAAGTATACAAAAAACTAGGGAAAACCCCTGCACGCTTCATGTGCCAACCGCGTCACTCGCTGCGCTCGTTACACTTCGTCCAGTGACTTGACTGCAAAGAATAGTAGGTTAACTGTATGATGTAAAATCAAAATTAAATTTATATACAGTATCTCACCTACATTGCCCAAAGATATAACGTAGCCTATTTCAAACGTGTTACTTTTTTTACTGCATTAGATTCCATTGAAACCTTCCAAGTCCAGTAGAGTGGAGCCCTACAGTCGGGTGTGAATAAAACCACGCCTACAACCTTTCTCTAGTTTAACATTGTGATAGAACTTACTTCCTCAATATTAACAAACACCATTGTTAACATTAAGCTGTTAAAACTGTTTGAAATTAATTATTTATATTTGAACAGTTGTTACTTTTCAATTCATTTAATTCTATCTCCGTGTTATTCTTATGGCCGAAAAAACGTATATTGAGGACTTTCCATAAATGTGCCCTTCAGGATGAAAATGTTGAAGAATTAAGACCTTACTGCACAACCATGAACAGAGGCAAATTTCTTGACACCCAAACCGTTTAAATTGGTCAATAAATACGAGAGGACCTGCTTTGACAAAAAGGCCTCACGTATAATATATAAGGATGCCTTACGTTAAGTTGTATAAAATATTTCACAATATGTTCGTGGCGAAATCTAATTGTCCATAAGTATAAATCGTTCACATCAGTCCTAAGTAATCGGCATTTGGCAACACTTGATGACGTATGATAATTGCAGAATAAGTTCAATCAGGGCGGTTTAACCTTTATGCTCTCGTGACCCGGAGATTTGTGATGTGGTCGTCGATGGTGTGAGGGGAGGTGAGTGAGTTATTGCCGCCTGTTACACAACGTTCAAGTCTGAGTACAGGAACGACAACAAGGAAACGTAACAAATTCTTTTTGATCTGCCATTTGAAAACAATAATAACGTACTGTTAATAATTTAAGACTAAGTACAACAATTTTTTGTTTTTTGAACCTTTAATTTGATATTAGCATGACTTAGTGTGATCTTACCAAATTTTCACCTAACCTCCTTTTCATGGTAAAAAATGGATGTTCGTCTGTAATTTAATAAACAACAGAGATATGTCATATTTTTAAAAAATATTGAATTTATTGACCTATAATGTGAAGTGCTACATGGCATAGGGTCCTATTTATAGATATTTACAAAATGTTCTAGTTGAATAGATAAGTGCCCATTATTGTAGTTATTTGAAAGGACATGCAATTGGTAGTATTAGATAAAAATGTTATATCCTTGTGATGTACAGAAGAGTTGCCCTAACATTAACTTTAAAAACCAACATTTTTACATTTTGACCCACAGTGTTCTAGGGACAAGAATAATTTAAAAATGTTTATATAAAAATGTTGAGGCTTTTAAGGCGTTAAATACGAATTGTAACACGACTTTTGTTCCTATTTTAAATTGTTAAGATTCTAATCATTTTCGGACACAAATTTTATTTTAAATGGGATAAAAAATTTTTTTGACGTTTACCATATGAGATTTATTAGGTTTAGGAATTGATCCGCTATATGTTAAATCACAGAAATGCCTTTCGGCCGGTTGGTCAGAAACATCCTCTATAATGTGTATATCTGTATAATCCTTATTACTCATAAAGTTATAAACAAATGTTATTGCTGTTTTCAATTAGGCTATCCTAACAGTCCGTTAAAGTTTGTTGTTAACAATGGTTTTAAATAATAATAATAATAGAAATAAAGTAAACAAGAATTTGTGTTCGTAATAGTATTTGGGGTATTTCTAAAATTTATTTTGTCAAACAGTTAGTCCCCGAGTGGCCCGCCAGGAACTTACCCTCAGAATAAGCCAGGTCCACTGGTTGTTCTTTAGTCGAGACTTGAATATGTTGGACTCATAATTAGAATCTGAGACTTCAGTCTCAGAGGAACCACTGAGGAGGCCACATCACAGTATGGGCTAAACGTCTGGTCATCTTGTAAATATTGTAGATAGTACCTTAACGCGGTTGTCACCGGAAACTGTAGATTCTAATTATGACACCGGCCGCTTAAGCCTAAGTTCTAAGATGTTGGACTCAGTTCGTCTTTGAGTCGATCTCGGAGACTGTTTAAACACTTGATACCCATCAAAGACGACTTACGGGCTTATTAACATCTATACATACTTCAGGCAAGAATTATCAGGATGTTGTGATGAAAGGAAATGTACGGGGGCGAATATCGACTACCTTAAACTCAAGTCTTGAAACGATTAATCAAAATAATTGCTCCTGGTTTAGTTCACACTAAGCTTAATAGTTATGGTAGTAATTATGTCATAATAACTGTTGTAGTTTTACTAAGAAAAAATCTAATTAAAATAAGAAGTAATAAAAAGAATATTGAAAAGGTTGTTGGACTTGTGTTTGTAACTCATAAAAAAGCGGTTTTGGACCTGGAAGTCTTCATTTTACAGTGCGGTGTAACTGTTGCTGTTTCTCTTGTCATATTGGTGACTGTCACCGCCTCGTGTTGAATCACACTTGAATCTGGATAAAACGCAGTCTCAAATATATTAAGCAGGGCAGTGTCAGCGACCGTCATTCCCTGAAGGACTGTTTGTACGACTCGCTTGTGTAGTTTTTTATTTAACAGATTAGTTTTACGAGAGTTATTTTAACGTTAGGAAGATAAATTCTGTTTCACTGTCTTTTGTTAAACATGTATATTTTAAATATTCCTGCATCATTCAAACGACTCCAATTCGGTCACTTTTTACCACCTTACCTTTCTATCAGTAGATTTCTCCTGACTTTGACATGAGGACCCTGAGGACAGACATGACACATTGCCAAAACAACGGGGTTGCCGTGCCCCAGCTCTACTAGTAGTGGAGATAACCTCGCCGAGTTACGACTGACCTTTCGATGTGTGATTTCATGGGCTTTCTCCGGTCCACAACCCTCAGGGCCCTCACCGACCTTGTTCAGGGTTTTGTACAAATATCACTTTTATCTCCGAACCACATTTCTTACTCTTAAAAAATAATACTATCACGAAAAATTATTATTTTTATCTCAGTTACCTTATTTCTTATTCTGTTAAACTATCCGATGTTTTCAGTTAGTGATTATTAAACCTATAGACCTATATGTAAGCAACAACAAAGAAGAAAGAAACAAAGGTTGCATCCAATAGTGCGCTAAATATGTGTCGAGTAGTTATTTCTCCAGTTTGCCATGTGGATGTTGTTAGTCCCTTCCTTTATTCCCCCCCCCCCCATTTACAAGGATAAACGTAGCAATTAATACTTCATATTTATAAATAAATGAATAAATATATATATATATATATTAGTTTTAATATATATTTATTTGAGTAACAGCCACCGAGGCGTTCGCTGTGGGCATAAGAAAGTCACCTCTATGTCGTTTTTTCTCTGGTGAAGCCCGTTTGGACCGAGGAGTGGAAAAGTTACGCTATTAAGTAACGGCGGTACAAACGTTACTGAACGTTGTTTTATGTAATTAGTTTCACTTTAAATCTTATTTCTAGAGAAATCTAGAAGTTTAAAAAAACTCTCTCTCGTAGAACATCTATCACAAATGACAAAGCCCCTTCACTTTGTGTCACTTGATACCTTTCACCTACGGTCTACAACTCTGATGGTTTACTGTCGCCCAAATACTTCGGATTTACATCTGCGATAGCCCTCGTCAGACCCGTTCTGGGCGAAGGGGAGTGAAGGGGAGGACGGCTCTGTAACAAACTGTCTCTTCCCAGTGTCTGGTGTTTATTGCCTAACTAGCTTCACTATTATGGCATTGCCTAATTACAGCAGATTATGTAAATTAATTATAATAAAGCATTAATATTTAAAAGTATGGAACAAGTTACTTTTAAATTATTAATATATTATAAATTAATCAATAATTCTTCAATAATATAAAATTATGCCCACATATAACAAAAATGTAAGACAACATATATAACAATATAAAATAAGAAACATAAAAATAGATGTACAGTATAACTAATAACTAAGTACTTGATAGATTGAGGTTAGAAACACGTTTCAAGCAATTGTTGGTGTCACTAACCAAACTTGTTAACATTTCATTTGAAACTGGGACCTTTCCAGACATCCTGAAATCAGCAAAAATCGTTCCAATTTTTAAAAGAGATGATCCTTGCATAATCATTAATTATCGTCCTATTTCAATTCTGCTCACCATCAGCAAGGTTTTTGAAAAGATATTTCTGGCACAGCTGGAAAATTTTCTTTCACGCTATGACATTCAGGATCCTGAATAATATGGATTCAGGAAAAACAAGTCAACTGCCGATGCAGTCACAAATCTTATAGAGCTCGTTGTCGATGGATTGGAGAGAAGAGAACGTGTGCTTAGCATATTTCTTGATCTCTCCAAAGCCTTTGACTGTGTGCAGCATGAGACACTGTTGCACGAGTTGGAGTCTTGTGGTGTTCGAGGTTTGTCGCACAAATGGGTCTCGTCATACCTTAAAGGCAGGATCCAGTGTGTACAGGTTGAGATTGCCCTGTCAGGCAAAACGCTTATTACCCAAGGTGTCCCACAGGGTTCAATCCTTGGTCCAGTTTTGTTTAATCTATATGTCAATTGACTAAAATCTTCAATTCAGTTCGAAAAAGTCATTCAGTACGCTGATGACACGACTCCTTGTGAGATAGATAGTTCATCACGTGATTTAGAAGTAAAATCATTTATTGATCTGAATCAATGCATTCAACATTTTAATAAAATGGGCCGCAAACAAACAATTCTAGGTCAAATGTTATAACATTTTGTCTTCTTCAACACTTTGAACAGAACCAAATTACAGTAATGGTGGACAATATACTCATAGAGGAAACGGAGTCCACGAAGTTCCTTGGAATGCACCTTGACAAAGAGTTGACTTGGGACGTTCACATTGACAGTGTGTGTGCTAGAGTCAACTCGGGCATTTTTGCTCTGCGCAACTTGGTACAATTTTGCTCCCTGGAAGTCTTAAAACTTGCATATTATGGCTTGATCCATACCCACTGTAACAGGTCCACCAAATTGATAGGTAAATTAATTAAAATAAATAAATCATAAAACTATCGTATATAAGGAAAAGGATATATTTAATTTAAAGAAATAAGGAAGGTCGAAATTATGTTAGAGAATTGTCGTGAGAAAGACGCCAGATGGTTAGACGTGGAGACAGAAATAAGTCCCCTCAAACAAAACCCTTTGTTCAAAACAGGATGGGTGGGCTTGTTCCTAGAATTATCAAAACATATGGGAATGTCTCAGACATAACAGTAAACAAAGATAAAACAAAGTTGGCGTGGGACAGGACTCGAGGAGTCTACTAGAATGTTCCATAGGCCACACCCCGGATCTAGCGCAGAAGAGAGACGCAAAAGTCAGTGCCCGAAGGGAACCAATCAAAATGGACCTGTAATTCAAAAAATGCCCGTAGAAAGCAGCACAATACGGGGAGAACAGTATACTATATCGGGTTTGCTACCTCGTGGCAAAACCGGAAGGACCGATAGTCTTGAACCCAGATAGGGAATAATGCCGGAAGAATGAGTAGGGGTAAAAATTGAGTCCGTTGATGGAGAGACGCTTCTCCCTCAGTCCTTCTTAGATCAGAAGACCATCAACATGTGTCGGGTTTTCGGCCCTTATAGACCGCGTGGGCACTTGGAACTCATAAAGTCACAGTTACCAATAAGTTTAAAATAATTTAAAACAAATTTTAAATTAAAAGTCTTTGGATTGTGCGTTTTTAATCAAGTAGTACTTTAAATAAAAGAAAAATCATGTAACAGTAAATAACTTGGACTCAGCTACAAATTTATCCAGATAAGTTTCAATGTATAGTTAACTTAAGAAATTTATGTTAATATAATTTCTCTAAATGAAGTAGGTTAAAATCTTTGAATTACTATTGTTAGACTTTGAGTGAAATGAGTAAAGATTTTAAATTTTAATAACATGTAACAATAAATTACTTTGTAAAAAATCAATTATTTTGTTTCATTATACTACGTCATCTCACCGATTTACCGTATATCGACCCTGAGATTGTAAAAAAGAGAATCATGCTCTAAATTAAATTAAATTAAAATAAATCAAAGTTTAGTCACTTTTATCTTTAAATAATAAAAGAAAAATAAATCAATGTGATGCAATAACCTCATCAAGGTAGCACACTATAGATAATTGATCAAATTAGTTGATCAATTGTTGAAATATAAGAATTCAACTTCAATTAATTCTACTGGATTAATTGAAAATATTAAATAAAGGTAACCACTTAAAGGCGAAAGGTTACAGAATGGCGCTGACAACGTGAGACGACGTAGTATAAGTAGTAAATTTTAATCTATTCAAAAAATATTTAAAATAAAGAATTATAATAATTTGTCAACAATTAGTAAAGAATGCTGAATTCATGTAATTTTCATTTAGTTTAATCAATTGATTGAGTTAAGTAATTGAAAAGTGTTATAAGCTAGGCTATATGATATGAATAATGAATTAAATACATTTTAATACATTTGATTTAAAATAAATTAAATATAAAAAGAAAAAATAATAAGAAAATAGTTTTGTTTAATTTAAATTCAGTATTCATTTGAGTAATAGAAAAAACCAGTTAGAGTAATATTTTTGAATTTATTAAATTATAATTTATAATAATGGCTGATGTTGATATAGTCCAAAACTCAGAGTTGGATTCTGAGGATTCAGATACCTCTCTGAGTGTTATCAAGGAAATTAAGTTAAACAAAAACAAAACCGAAAACGATGAAGCTAGACCAGAATCAAGTAGGGAAGATACATTGTCCAACATAATGGACATGTTGTTAAAAATAAATACAAATGTGGAAACTAAACTAAACAGCATGAATGAAAGTATGAATACTAAACATGACAACTTAGAGACAAAACTTAATAACATAAATACAAATGTAGAAACTAAATTAAATAGTATGAGTGAGAATTTTGATAATAAATTTGACAAGATTAATACTGATATGGTAGAGATGAATAGGGAAAATAATGTGAAACTAGATGAGATTAAGAAAGATATAAATAAGAGAATAGATCAACTTGAAAGTAAGTTAGACAAACAAGTAAAAGTAGATGTTAATAAAGGTGGTGAATCAAAGGAGGATAATGTAGTAAATGAAATAAATGAAGTAGAGAATAAAGATAGGCAAGAACCTATTAGAATAAATAATGCTGAGGAGAGGGTGTTAGCAGACAAAATAAATGTGCTGTTAGGAGTTAACAATGATATAAATACCAAGCTGGAGCAGATTAATGTTAGACTAGGAGGATCAGGTAGTAAGATGAAAGAGATGAATAATAATAAGATGAACTTAAATGATGACGATAACATGAGAGTAGAGTTGCTACTAAAAATAACTAATGAAATAAACTCTAAACTTGATGAAATAAATGTAAGGTTAGATGAAAAAAGTGTTGAGATTAAAGAAGTAAATAATGGTGTAGTAAAGTTAAACGATGAATTTAACATGAAAACTAATAAACACATAAAAGAAGTTGATGATAGGATAGGGAGTACTAAAGACAACTTTGTCAATAAAACTAAGAAAGTAAATGTAGACTTTATTGAGTATGAACTAGATGAACACTTAAAAGCAAATGCAACACCAAGAGAGATAGGCTATGAACTAAGTAACCAAATCAGTAGGCCTAAAATAAATGATGAAATGGAAAACCAGATAGGGTATCTAAACACAGTGTTAGATAACAAAGTAGAACAAATAAACAAAACCCTAGCACTTGGTAACTTTAATTTTGAAAGTGTAGTAGATGACTTCAAATGTCAAGAAAATAAAAAACTAAAAACAATCAGTAATAGGTTAGAAGAATTGAATGAGTTCTTCAAGTTTGAGATGGAGATCATAAATAAATATTGGGGTCTAAACAAACAAAAGGAAGCTGAAAATAATATGATGGGGGGTGAAAACTTTGATGTGGACATGGAAGACTTTGTAAACTATGTGATGAGATACTATAATATCTCATGTTTCTCAAACTTTAAATATAAAAAGAAAAAAGTTAAACCAGTGTTCTCGGATAATCTCATAGACATAGAAAACTAAACTGCAAACTCAGCTGTTCACTAAAAAAATACTTAGAAATAATAATAAATAAATAGTGATTGAAACAATATAACTTTAATGATAAGGGGGTTGTATAAAAATAAATAAAGAAAGTGTAGAGATGATTATTTAAATGATAAAATACATAAAGATGTCATTTAATAACAAACAAATAATAGGCCTAGTTGAAGAATTGTAATATTGACAGTAAGATGAATATGTGATTAAATAGGAGATTTAAATATAACATTGAAATAATATGACATTCATGTTAAACTAAAATGATAAATAAATATCTTTAATGGTAAAAATGACTGTTAAAAGAAAATTACCTACAAATGTCATAATAGTAAATATATGGTAGGCCTAATTAAAAATTTGTGAAAAATAATAATAACCGGAGAGTTGTTACTGAGTAAAAAATATAAAAAGATTTAAATGTAACTTTGACAATAATATATGTTAAATGAATATGACACTAATAATAAAATGATTTTTAGATGAGAATAAGATAGTTTGAGGAGATGTTTTATAGTAGCTCGTTTCATAATCCATGAATGTTTATATTGAATATTTTAAAATAATAACCTGATAAATGAGTAAAACTAGAAAGAAGTATGGAGATTTACTAAAATATATTGTTGCCATAACCCATGTATACATAAATAAAATATGAACCAAATAATAATGCAATGACTAGGTTCACATAAAATGAAATAGGTGAGATAGGCCTATCTTGTAAAACTTTGTATGATAACTGGTTAATGCTAAACAATGTTCTAATGACTTATCAATGTTTATGCTAAAAATGATTTAAATGATAATATGATATGACTCAAAGAAATGTTAAACCATGATGAAGTAAATAAAGTATAATGTAATACTTTGCCTTTGTAACTCTTGTGTGTTGATATTGAATATAATCCAAAGACACACATTGTGTATACTCTGTTAAAATGATGAAAGGAGAATTTCTTTACAATACTGTGTTATTGTAACTTGCTTATACTTATATTTAAATGACTAAATGAATATAAAATAAATGATAATAGGAGATTGATATGAGACCAAACTGATTTAGGAAGATTCTTTAAACTACCTTGTTGATATAACTGGTTTATGTCCATATTTGAATACAACATTGGTAGAATGTGCCATGTATGTTAGATTAAAATGTATCAAGATTTTTAAAACACTTTGTATTTATAAACTATTCATGTTTATAATGAAAACTACTCAGACAAAAATATGATATGATTCAAGGATGTGTTTAACTAATACAGTTGAAGGAGATTTTTAAGAAGTATTTTATTATAATAACTTGTGTGTTCTTATATTGAAAGAAATCAGATGAATATAATTCTGATAATGTAATGATTGATTTAAAATGAAATAATATAGAAGAGATTAAAATGACACATGATTGTTATAAATTATGTATGATAATTCTGATAATGACTCAATAATATGTATTGTAGGTACTTTGATAAACTTACATGACATGATCCAAAGATATGTTTGACTAAGATGTAAAGGAGATTCTTTATAGTAATTTTTAATGCAAACTTGTGTATGATGACAGCTGATTATTACAATGTATGTAACAAAGATATACATTGTATGTATGTTGTGAAACTTATTTGATTTATAATCATTTTAATGAATTTCATGAAGGGAGAATAGCCAGTGGTTAATAGCAGTACGATTCGACCATAATTACAACTAGTCACTTTCCAAATTCTAAATTCTTTAACGCCAAGTACTCTATTAATCACACAATGGCACAGTATATCAGTTTCAGGTGTTGGTTAACCTTGACAATAGCGTCTAAAAACTAAAAGCTTACAGTGATCTGTAGCATGGCAAACCCTACTACCTAAGTCATGTTATAGACACCAATAGATTAATAATTTTGAAATATAATATTGTAAAAGTAGATTGAGACATTGTAGATGTGTCATTATAATTTTGTTAATAAACTGTTGTACTGATATTGGTGCAAACAATGAGTAATATAGATCACAGAGTAATGTGACTATAATGTAATGACAATGTTTGATGGTAATATATTGCAAATGAATTTTATTTTGTCATTGATGCAAATAATAAATAATGGAATTTAAAAAAAGCTTAACATGAGTAAAATATAATTGAAAATATGAGTGATTAATTTTATATCAATAATGAACAACCAGTAATGAGTTATTTGAAAATTTTCAAACCTAATAATGATAACTAACTCTGCATATGTCAGCTTGAAATATGAGAAGCAACATTAGTAAGTGTACAAATAAATTAAAACTCTGTGTATAAATAATGTGTGTGAAAAGATAAAAGATGATAAATATGAGTTTGTTTAAATGTGTTATAAACAATTTTTTACTTCAATTAATTACAGATGTAATTAAAAACAGGCTATTGCTATAATTAAAACAGCCTGTGATTGAATTATGTTATATGTATTATTTAATGGAAAGGTTAATCAAAGTAGTCATGTGAATAAAAAGACTTTGTACTGAAACAAACTTTCAGTGAAACTAGTTGAGACTGTGTTGGTCATTATAATCAATAGTGAAATGACCATTAGGTAAAATGATTGTGACCAAGAACTAGTGACAACTAGAAACATTTTGTGAAACATGGACACGAATAGACACAAGTAACATTGTGGACGGTGCTGTGCCAGAGATAGGGGGTCAGGACGTCGGCGCGCCATGCAAACACATGATACGGTGGAGCTGTCAGCCCAGGAACGCACCAGGTGGTGGTGACTCATCCCATTGACACGGCTCTACAAAACTCCCACACTCCAGGACAACAGCACATGTTCGAGTACAACAACTTGTGCACCAACCAGTTGGTGACATAAGACAATCTTTGTTTTGCTATTTATTGTTTCTCGAAACCCATAGCCTTGTGAATCAGATATTCACAGAACTTAATTATAGTGTTCAAACATTTGAAACTTAAAATGAACATGAGTACAAACCAGTGTAAAACTTTTCACGTGGACCGTTTCCAGTTTTATAAAAGTGAGTGACTGTTTTTAAGCTTTTGTCAAAATAAGCAATAACTTCTGAAGAAAACCAATATTCTACAAGAACACTTACAATGTTCCAGAACCCTGGCCCATACTTGAACACTATGGCATTGTAAATGAACTATCCCAAAGTACGTGCAGTGACATCAGACCCACTGGCGTAACAACAACTTGGCAATATGTCCCAAAATAATAAATAAAAAATAAAATATTATGCAAATGTGTTTGAAATAAATAATAGCAATGAATAGATAATATGTAACAAATAAATAATAAAACAAAAGTATAAATGATTTATAAATGATGAATTTCTAACAATGAAAAAATGACAACTGTGTTTATTGACAAATTTTTTATATAATATTCAATAATATGTGAGAGATAAGTATTAATTCAAATAATAGTTTAATTATTGGAAAGAATTACAATAATTTTGATAATAAATTATAAAGTAATAAATAATAATAAAAACTTGCATCAATGACAGACTAATGTAATGTATATGTGGTTCATTAGTAAAGAATAATTCAAGCTATTCTTATATAAATGTAAGAGTTGATAACCTATTAATTGAAATTACTAATTATTATGTAAATAATTTGGTAATTAATGGTGTACAATTTTAAGAATTGATCATTTGTTTAATGATAAATGTTAAGATGTAATTTAGGATTGATAATATATGTGAAAATATGATGACTTATTAATGATTGAAAATGTATTTGGAAAATATTTAATGAGTAGTATCTGACTTGATAATGTTAAGATTTGTTTTAGATGTGATGATTTATTTGAGAATGTTAGAGGTTGTGTAATGATAGAGAATTTATAAAAAATAAAAGACGGATTAAGGATTGAAATAGGGTATAGAAATTTAAAGAAGGTTTAATGGAATGAAACAGGATTCTAGCAATTAAAGAAGGGTTAAAGGGTTGAAAAAGGATTTTAGAATTTAAAAATGGTAATGAATTGATAATAGGTTACAGCATTAAAAGAAGGTTTAAAGGAATGAAACAGGTTACAGCATTTAAAGAAGGGTTAAAGGGTTGAAAAAGGATTTTAGAATTTAAAAATGGTAATGGATTGATAATAGGTTACAGCATTAAAAGAAGGGTTAAGGGATTGATAACAGGTTATGGAATTTAAAGATGGCTTAAAGGGATGAGGATTTATTTGAGGGATTTAGTAGGGTGTTGATAAAATAAATGATTGATGAATTGTTGAGTTAATGAATGATAATTCCTCTAAGAAGTAATGAACTATATGAGAAGTGATTGTAATTAGTAGTCAGATGATTCTGATAATATGTTAAAAAAAATGATAATTGTAAACAAGTGAAGGATTAATCAGTTTTTGAATAATGAAGTAATGATTGTTGATTTGTATTTTATTGATATTGACACATAACCTATGTATTGTATTTGATAATTTCATGCTACAAATCATTAATGGTAATTGGAAACTTGTATAATTTTAAATGATGTATAGTAGTTAATTGATGATATGGAATTTATAAAGTACTACTTTTGACTTATGAATTTTGATTTGTAGATTATTGTTTTTGATTCATGAATACATGTAGACGAATGAATGTTTCATTGTTAATTTATAATTTTTGAATCTTACCAACGATTTAAATAATTTGTTAATAAATACTGATCATTTAGTATTTAAAAGGGAATTATAATTTAGTGAGTTATTAATTTTAACAAATATTTGCATTTAATTTAAGGATGTATCAACATTTAAGGTATGAATTTCAAGATGTAATGTATAGTTTTTGTTTGACAATTTTTAATTTATGATTGATAAAGTTTTTAATTAACAACTTGTAATGATCAAAAATATTCTAAAATTTTTGTTAACAATTATATATGATGTAATACTGTTAAAATTTTAATTCATAAATTGTTGAATTGTTAATTAACAATTTTGATTTGTTGAATTATTGTCAGATGACTGTAAATTTTAAATAATTGACTTTTGATTGATAACTTTGCAACTTGTTAAATAGTAATGCATTGATTTGCATAGATGATGTAAATAATTTTGTTGAATAAGATTGTTCATTTTAAACTTAATTTCTTACATGAAATTTAATATGTAATTTGATATTGAACTATATGTTAGTTGATAGTTTCATGTCATTCTATGTTAGTTGATAGTCTCATGTCATTCTAGATATAGTAAACGTAAGACTGAAACTTATCTGAAGAACAATCGACAATTTGGCGAACCGTGTTTAAAATCAAGATTTTTTGACTCGTGTTACTCACACATCGCAAAAAATCGGGGGGTACTGTAACAGGTCCACCAAATTGATAGGTAAATTAATTAAAATAAATAAATCATAAAACTATCGTATATAAGGAAAAGGATATATTTAATTTAAAGAAATAAGGAAGGTCGAAATTATGTTAGAGAATTGTCGTGAGAAAGACGCCAGATGGTTAGACGTGGAGACAGAAATAAGTCCCCTCAAACAAAACCCTTTGTTCAAAACAGGATGGGTGGGCTTGTTCCTAGAATTATCAAAACATATGGGAATGTCTCAGACATAACAGTAAACAAAGATAAAACAAAGTTGGCGTGGGACAGGACTCGAGGAGTCTACTAGAATGTTCCATAGGCCACACCCCGGATCTAGCGCAGAAGAGAGACGCAAAAGTCAGTGCCCGAAGGGAACCAATCAAAATGGACCTGTAATTCAAAAAATGCCCGTAGAAAGCAGCACAATACGGGGAGAACAGTATACTATATGGGTTTGCTACCTCGTGGCAAAACCGGAAGGACCGATAGTCTTGAACCCAGATAGGAATAATGCCGGAAGAATGAGTAGGGGTAAAAATTGAGTCCGTTGATGGAGAGACGCTTCTCCCTCAGTCCTTTTTAGATCAGAAGACCATCAACATGTGTCGGGTTTTCGGCCCTTATAGACCGCGTGGGCACTTGGACTCATAAAGTCACAGTTACCAATAAGTTTAAAATAATTTAAAACAAATTTTAAATTAAAAGTCTTTGGATTGTGCGTTTTTAATCAAGTAGTACTTTAAATAAAAGAAAAATCGTGTAACAGTAAATAACTTGGACTCAGCTACAAATTTATCCAGATAAGTTTCAATGTATAGTTAACTTAAGAAATTTATGTTAATATAATTTCTCTAAATGAAGTAGGTTAAAATCTTTGAATTACTATTGTTAGACTTTGAGTGAAATGAGTAAAGATTTTAAATTTTAATAACATGTAACAATAAATTACTTTGTAAAAAATCAATTATTTTGTTTCATTATACTACGTCATCTCACCGATTTACCGTATATCGACCCTGAGATTGTAAAAAAGAGAATCATGCTCTAAATTAAATTAAATTAAAATAAATCAAAGTTTAGTCACTTTTATCTTTAAATAATAAAAGAAAAATAAATCAATGTGATGCAATAACCTCATCAAGGTAGCACACTATAGATAATTGATCAAATTAGTTGATCAATTGTTGAAATATAAGAATTCAACTTCAATTAATTCTACTGGATTAATTGAAAATATTAAATAAAGGTAACCACTTAAAGGCGAAAGGTTACACCACTTAGCCTATGGTATAAGATCCAATTAAGTGGTCCAGAAGATGATGTAAAGTTTCAAATATTTAACTGTACAAAATTACAACAATAGTAATTTTGTAACATAAAGCATTTTTTAGTTGACCAGAACACTTCAAGTGTTACGGTACGATCATTGTTACGGACCGAATAGTTGAAAATAAACCTGCGTTTGTTTGCGTTTTCGTAAAGAGAAAAGGCCCCCTTAACACATAAATCAGGAAGATTTCAGTAATTAAAAAGTCTGGCAGTAATCAGAGTACGTAGTGAAATAAATGTTAATTACTATATAAATAGTATAGCTATAGTATAGTAGTATAGTATTTATAGCTACAGGGCTACCACTTATTGAACTGTATAGTGTCACGCTGAATACGAGATAGTGTAGTTTTTTATACAAATAAGAAATAATGTAGTACTTATACGATCAAATTTTCTACCTGATTTTAAGTTGTAAGAAAAGAACGTCCTTACTTGTGAATGTGCAGGTTTCTGTATAATAAATAAATATAAATAAATTGGTTTTCATACAAAGCACGATGCGACATCTAGTGTTGGTGAGTCACCAAGTTGTGGGTGACATCTAGTGTTGGTGAGTCACCAAGTTGTGGGCGACATCTAGTGTTGGTGAGTCACCAAGTTGTGGGTGACATCTAGTGTTGGTGAGTCACCAAGTTGTGGGCGACATCTAGTGTTGGTGAGTCACCAAGTTGTGGGCGACATCTAGTGTTGGCGAGTTACCAAGTTGTGGGTGACATCTAGTGTTGGTGAGTCACCATTTGTCGTTTTGTGGGAAATTATGAATGAGGTAGATTGAATATTGGCTATGATATGTTTACTCATAAACATCCGAAGAGGTACTAATACGAACTTTACTGCTCATATATTCCAAGATGGCCGACTGAAGCCGTCTGTAATGGTGGTTATAAAATTGTTCTTACGTTTTTATTTCACTGATTACAGTTTCATTTAGTGTGTTCAATAATATACGATATGTTCGATAAATAGTGTGTTAACAGAATATTTTTTTGCTGATTTTTATTTTCTCCGATATGCGTTAGCATAGAGAAAGTATTGTGATCGAAAAAAAATGTTTTCTAGTTGGTCTAAAAATCCATTTTAGGGTCCCTTGAACCTAAAAAATGTTCATGTCTGTACGTATGTGTGTGTATGTGCACTTCGCTGGATACCAAACGGATGGATAAATATTTATGAAATTTGGTATGTAGCTGTATTTAACCAATATCTCCAGACCATTTTTTTTTACTTTTTTTAGAATTTGTTTAATTTTTATAGGAAAAATATACAAAAATGCAATTTTCTCAAAAACAGCTCAAACGAATTTGATTACATTTTCAGGGAAGATGTGAATTAAATTTAAAATATTTTAGTAAAAAAACCGCATGTCTCTAACTTGACTAGTTTTTTAGTTATGGCAAAAAAACATATTTGGGAATCAAATTGGTAATCTTCAAAGTTGTAATTTTTTTAGTGTTTACCATGGGGGAAACACTAAGACCAAAGAAATGTGTGCCAATTCTTTGGAACCATTTATTTCAACGAAGTTGGTAGGCTTCTTTACATGTGGTACAATGTTCCGTTGTTGAATAGAAAATTATAAGTGTTTTTTAATTTAATTCCGTTGTCTTAAAAATTTTAAATGTAAGTCTACGTCGAGTTACACCTCATTTTAAAGGTCTTTGTAAAACACAAGAGTGCAAACCTGAGGTCAAAAGGATGACCCATTTAGAAAATATAGCCTCTCAAAGAATTTAATGTCATATAAAAAACACTGCTTAAGACACAGGTAAGATAGTTATGATCTATTGCTGCGTAGAGCTATAATTTATCTAACTGAATATGAGAAATTAACTTTAAAAAAAAAATAGGTAGCAAATTATTATAATATTATTCTTATACTATTTTAGGTAAACCTACTGTCAAAAGTGTTTTAATAAATTATTCTTATTTTTATCTTAGTTAAATAGCATAGCTATTTTTATAACGATGTAGTTTGTTACGATTGTTAACAAACAACAACATAATCAGCAACAGGGATCTAAAAATGTTAAATAAATAACCGTATAACTGAGAAGAATTAGTAATATGACATTAAATTATTTGAATCGCTCTATTTTGTGAATAGGTCATACTTTTGACCTCAGATTTGCACTTTTATATTGTACAAACAAAGACCTTTAAAATGAGGTATAACTCAAGGTAGGCTTACATGTAAAAATTTTAAGACTTCCTTCACGCGCAATCACCGTGAAACGGCTATACGAAAAACAAGTAATTTGTCTAAATGTTTGGTATAGGACATGTACATAACTGTAAAGTTTCATTATATTTCTTTCAATGGTTTTGTAATTAATAAATATATTCCAGACTTTTGCCCAACCCTGTAGATGTTTAATTGAGAATATGGTAATGATAAATTTGTATATTTAACAGAACTGACCTCTCCCTGAAAACATTGAAGGAATTTAATTTGTCTTCGAACTTGCAGCAAAAACCATTGTTTAGAACACCATTTGAATGGCGATTCGAATTCTCAAAATATGCCTTTTGGCTCTTCTATCTCATTCTTCTCACTGATCCGTTCTGCGGTCTCCAAGCATCCGCATCTCAACTTCATAGCGTCTCAAACGGAATCCAGGATATCGTCACAAGTATTATTTTGAGTGGCATTCCATGTCGCCGGGCAGTCCACTTCAATAGTGGAGAGAACGGCCCCAAGGCCTATCGGGGTTTATATATGAATTAATAATTTTGAAAGAAATCGTCAGAGGAATAGTATAACGTTGAACACCCACAACATTTAATCAATGTTTTATACATAAGTACGATGTTCCTAGGCCGCGCTGTTGTAAATTACTATTATATCAGGTCATTTCTACTGTCGGCGCAGTCATCATGTGCACTAGAGTTTGAAGGTTGATTTTTAAGGAACTAAGAGGCCTAAGAAAAATCTAAATCACATCATTATTTGCCTCGTTCAATTATATGTTATATCATATGCATTTTACATTTCATTACAAGTTTTAATAATTTTTGTCCTAATTGGAACTAAAAAAGTACCGGAATTTTAACTATTCTCTGTACATCAACTTTACACCATGATTCCTCAAAAACCCGTTAATTTATCGTATTTATATATTAAAACTGGTTGATAGGAATGTTTTCTACAAGTTATATAAATTTTAGAATTTTACCTTTTCGACAAGAGCAGTTGTCATTAATTCCCTGAAACGATGTTTTCTTGGCTTCTAGAGGTTTTAAAATGTTATACTTGGTCTTGTAATCCGTATGACATGTATAGTTAGGATGCATTACTTGTATATGTGTAAATAAATGCAGTGATTTTATGTTGATTTCAATCAATGAAAATTGATCAATTTATAGTTATTTTTAGCTGATTTAAATCGACATAAAAGAAATGCATCCTAACTATACATGTCATACGGATTACAACAAGACCAAGTAATCAATTTTAAAACCTCTAGAAGCCAAAAACTATGTTTCAGGGAATTAATAACAACTTTTGCTGTCGAAAAGTTAAAATTCTAAAACTTATATAACTTATAAAAATCATTCCAATCAACAAATTATTAAAATATAAATACAATACATGAACGGGTTTTTGAGGAATAATGGTGTAAAGTTGATGTATACAGTGACAACTAGTTAAAATTCCCGTACTTTTTTTGTTCCAAGCAGGATAAAAAATATTAAAACTTGTAATAAAATTTAAAATACATATGAAATAACGTATAATTAAACGAAGAAAATAATTATGTGATTTGATTTTTCTTAGGCATCTTAGTTCCTTATAAATCAACCTTCAAACTCGTGTAAACATAATTTCTGAAGGCCATTTTGAAATTTTAAAATGGATCAGGTTGATTTTTTCTATAATATATATGTATTAACATGAATAGCGAGTTTCTTAATGATCGCTTAAGTCAAATCGGAGATAAAATTTTCTCTTTATTTTTACCTATATAACCATTTCCCGAAGTTCGACACTTTACCTTTGAGAGACCCTGTAGAATATATTATGCGTGAAGGCTTCTTTTATCACCGCAACTCCACCTTTATTTCTTGACCAATTGAAATGGTTGGGTTGTCAAGATTTGCCTGTTGTGCAATAAGGTCTTAATTCTTCTTTTTGTATCACCTTGAAGGGTATCGGAAGCTCTCAAAGTATGCAGGGGTGTCCCCTAGTTTTTGAGAAGTGTTGTACCTCATTTCTCTGTGTTTTATGAGATATCTATCCTCATGTATAACTGACGTGTATCAATTTTTGTAATTACATAATATGTAAGTTAATTTGTATTGGCAATGTAACAATACTAGGGACCAAGGTCGCAGGTCGGTCTTGACCTTGGTCAACCGTGAAGGCCACTGCCCCCGTACGCCGCCTCTCGCCGACCGCCCACTCTAAGGAGTGAAGGGAGTGTCAGAAGTGAAATAGGCTTGCAGTTAACAAGCCGTGGATGTACAGCCCTTTACCGGCGCACGTGATTGTGTATGCATATCGTTGCAGAGAGAGCGATCGTATCTCAGAGAAATAGTTACGATACGTTGACACCAAGAAAGTGATACGCAGTTGAATGTTATGGCGTGTTTATACCGAGATAGTATCTTAATTACGGGTTAATTCCGAGGTGATATCAATCGTGTTTATTTACTACGACATAGATTCATATTCACAATGCCGCTGAGGCACTAGTGGCTCAAGTGTTGTGGAGTTCGTAGGCCTAAGATTCTATGCTCGGTTTAATTAATACCGACACAGCGACAGCTCAATGGACCATCGACGTGGGCACTACTAGAATTCTGGGGTGTCCATGTAGGTTGGTAGTCAGTGTCCACATGTAGTGTAGTGAAGGGATCTGAGAATCAGGCTTGACAGTTAGCTGAAAATTAGTCCAATATTATGTGTTTCGGATTTCAAGTAAAGTTGTAGATCCCTTTGCTGTCCTGTTGGGTTTTTAATAAATAGTTCTTTCTAAGAAACAGTCGAACTTAGTTAGTAACAATGACTACACTCCTTCATACACTCTCTTTCGTCTCGTTATTCACCCATGCCTCTACGATCGGCGTCTTAAAGATGAATAAGTGAACATCACTTGAAAACTAATGCTTCAAATGTCAATGCCACGATGTAGTTATTCGCCTGTACTAGGATGTTGCACTTCTGAACTTAAACTAAGACTTGTCCATATTTATTACGTCTACATGGATAGCATATAATACAGACATAATTTGTTGTCTATTGATTGGTTTTGTATTTGATTTTTTGCAATAAATAAATTATTAATAGGATATTAGGTTGTGATCCGAACATCAATTGAACTGACATACATTATAATTGTACATTAGACTTTCTTACTGGTACTAAAAAATATTAGCTTCTTTAACGTTAGAACAAATGATTACATAAAATATTCATCCTCTTAAAATAGAGTCCCGAACCTATATATCCGAACAACCCTGAAGGGCGGAACACACCCTCACGCTACGGTAGTGGACCGAAGCACGCAATGCGGTCAATGTGTGAGCAAGGTCAATAAGTTTTTTGATCAGTTTAAGTTTTCTTGGACGTTGTTCCTGGTTTGGTTTAATTTTGTTTAAAGGCTGTATTTTTAAATAACATTTTTAAAAACTGTACATGTAAGTTTTATCGATACCACTGTACGTGTGCGGGTGGGCGGATGGGTAATTGTTGTAGTATGTAATGTGCTTGGTAGTCAAGGTTCAGTTGTTGTGTAGGGAAGAGAACTGAGTGTCAGACTTGTCAGTTAGCTGAAAATCAGACCAACACTACGTGGTTCGGATCCCATAGTTGCCCTGGCTATTGGGCTATTAATAATTAGTCCTTTCTAAGCTAAATCAAACTGAGATAGTAACAATGACTACACTCGTTCATCTACACTCATCAAACTCATTCACCCATATCTCTACGATCGGCGTCTTAGAGATGAATAATGAAAATAAAAGTATGTAGGCAGCTAAAGGAACTTGATCAAGAAGGTCAAATAACTATGTAAGGTTGTAAGTTAGTGAATAGACTAATATTTTTTTTCTCTTCTTTTTACTTCGTTTCTGATTATCCGAACAGTTCACAAATCCGAACGCCGTTTGGACCAGAATAGTTCTGGCAGTGAATACAAACTGTAACAATACAAACTTGATAAAAATGTTATCTAAAATGTTGAATTAGATATGAAGTTGGGTATGAACATGATTGGAAGCGCTACTTTTTCCCACTGGACAAAGATAGAGGGTTGATGTGAGGGGGAAGGTGGAAATTCCCCTGTTCTCTCATTCACTCAAGGGTCGAAAAAAAAAAACATCCGTGCTACATAGGGTTTTCATGCCCAACTACAGATTTAGGTCGACGTTTTATTCGGAGTAAACTTGAGGTGTGTTCTTCTCAGTGTTTGAATTCATCAGTTCGAGTTTGTGAACCTCTCCTTTATACGCAAAGTGTGAAGTTGGGTCTCAATGTTGCAAAGATGTAGTGACAAACGCGGCTTTGAAGGGAAACCGGTTAGCTACCGGATGCAGTCAAGTGGTGGTAGTTGTTGAGCAGCGTGTATTCTTCCGTACTACTTACCTTGTGGCTTATAACAATGGTGCCTCTTGCCGTCTATACAGGTCTGATATCCAACATGTTATTGGCTATCAGTTTTTCGTTTAGTTGATTTCTGAAAGAAATTCCAGCAAACAATAGTAATAACAAATGTATACAACCATAAGATAAAGTATACTTAATTTATATACCACGTTTAAAGAGCAATAAATAATATGTGTGCATAGAAGAATAGTGTTCTTAACTATCGAAATGTCATATTTAAATACATGGGTATTTTCGAAGAGAATCCGCATATGGTAAAGATTGTCTACCAAGTCTAGAACTGAACTAAACTCACAACCAATGTCTCTTTGATAATGATCACGTGGTTACATACAAGAAAAAGTGAAGGTTTATCCATTTAATTATCAATTGGCATCGTCTGGTATTTATATAGGTTAGGTTAGGTTGTAAGCAACTTCACCATGGATTGTCAGTTTAGGTTTGGTTAGGTTGTAAACACTTCCATCATGGTTTGTTAGTTTAGACTTGGTTAGGTTACGTTGTAAGCACTACCACTATGGGTTCTTAATTTATGTTTGGTTAGGTTACGTTGTAAGCACTTCCACCTTGGGTTCTTGGTTTAGGTTTAGTTAGGTTAGGTTGTAAGCACTTCCACCATGGGTTCTTAATTTATGTTTGGTTAGGTTAGATTGTAAGCACTTCCACCTTGGGTTCTTGGTTTAGGTTTAGTTAGGTTAGGTTGTAAGCACTTCCACCATGGGTTCTTAATTTGTTTGGTTAGGTTAGATTGTAAGCACTTCCACCATGGTTTCTTAGTTTAGGTTTGGTTAGGTTAGGTTGTAAGCATTTCCATCATGGGTTGTTAGGTTAGGATGAAATAGATATAGTTAAATATTAGTTGACGTTTTCTGATTCATATGAACTTGCTACTTCGTTTGACGATTAGTCACTTGCTACGCAAATGCGAGGACATTGCGAAAAAGCCCCAAATATGTTACAGATGACGTTTTTGTGGCAGTCTGTAGCAGTGAGTAGTGAGTAGTGTGATCACGCAGGCCAAGGAAAGTAAGGCCCGTGTATACGGTCCTCTAGCCGAGGACGTATAGTAACTAAGGTTAAGATGCCAAGTGTACGCACTATACTCCACTTTAAATAATTGAAGACCCGTTTAGTAGTTGTCTGTAACGTAAAATTAACCTCCTGTCGTTTTTTGCCTAGAGATGGCTCAGTGCAGTAAAGCCCACCCTAAATGGCCTTCGTGATGTAACTTTACTGCATTGCGTTATTTGGGTCTACAAACCACTGGATAATAAACTTTATTGCGTGCTAAAAGGTGCGATGGTGCTGTCGGGACGATTGGATGGTCTCGTGCATCCTTCCTGTACACTTTCGTGCGAGTTGTGTTACGTGTGCAGATCATCCAAAAACGTAACTGTTAGTGATATAATAAAACAAACTCAATCGCCGATGCTGTAGGTAAATTGAAGGCTGAATAGGATGTCCGGCATGGCTAATTAGGGATGTTAGGGGCTTGAGATCGATTAGCATATCATTTCCGGTAATTTTGAAGAGATCACTGGCCAAAATGATCTATAATAGGCCATCGAAGAACTGCTACCGAGGCGCATGTTTCCGAAAGAATCTAGTTCTATTTTGGTATCACGTGATTAACGATAGTTTTATTGCAATTACTGGAAACAATTATTACCAGAGAATCTAAATGTAATGAAATTTGTTGTGAGAAAGGTCAAAGTTTTGGATAGTCAGGAACCTTCTAAAACTTTAATCGATCTAACGATTTTAGACCATTACATACAGTATTATGAAAGCTCATTACCAGCAGCCAATTATGTTAGGTTAGGATAAGGGTTTCTACACCGTCCCAAGTTCCTTAGCTCCTTTTAGAAGTTCATAACAATATTGATATTTCCTGTATCTTCAACTATCTTTGATTTGTGTTCATTGTGTTGAAAATCTTAATCTAAGCGTTGACTGTTTTATTCACTTCTTTAAAAAAAAAAAATACTCATCGGTGATGAATTTGCAAATCTCTCAATGGGACTGTTGAGAATTTGTTGCCAATCGTCTTCTTCTTAAAACAAAAATCATATGTAGGCTTGTTATACTGATTAAATTTGTTAGAATACATTTTGGCTTATGGAACTGGCATCTCTCTCTCTCTCTCTCTCTCTCTCTCTCTCTCTCTCTCTCTCTCTCTCTCTCTCTCTCTCTCTCTCTCTCTCTCTCTCTCTCTCTCTCTCTCTCTCTCTCTCTCTCTCTCTCTCTCTCTCTCTCTCTCTCTCTCTCTCTCTCTCTCTCTCTCTCTCTCTCTCTCTCTCTCTCTCTCTCTCTCTCTCTCTCTCTCTCTCTCTCTCTCTCTCTCTCTCTCTCTCTCTCTCTCTCTCTCTCTCTCTCTCTCTCTCTCTCTCTCTCTCTCTCTCTCTCTCTCTCTCTCTCTCTCTCTCTCTCTCTCTCTCTCTCTCTCTCTCTCTCTCTCTCTCTCTCTCTCTCTCTCTCTCTCTCTCTCTCTCTCTCTCTCTCTCTCTCTCTCTCTCTCTCTCTCTCTCTCTCTCTCTCTCTCTCTCTCTCTCTCTCTCTCTCTCTCTCTCTCTCTCTCTCTCTCTCTCTCTCTCTCTCTCTCTCTCTCTCTCTCTCTCTCTCTCTCTCTCTCTCTCTCTCTCTCTCTCTCTCTCTCTCTCTCTCTCTCTCTCTCTCTCTCTCTCTCTCTCTCTCTCTCTCTCTCCCCCCCCCTCTCTCTCTCTCTCTCCCCCTCTCTCTCTCTCTCTCTCCCCCCCCTCTCTCTCTCCCTCCCTCTCTCTCTCTCTCTCTCTCTCTCTCTCTCTCTCTCTCTCTCTCTCTCTCTCTCTCCCTCTCCCTCTCTCTCTCTCTCCCTCCCTCTCCCTCCCTCCCTCCCTCCCTCCTCCTCCCTCCCTCCCCCCCTCCCCCCCCTCCCTCCCCCCCCCCTCCCCCCCCCCTCTCTCTCTCTCTCTCTCTCTCTCTCTTTCTTTCTTTCTTTCTTTCTTTCTTTCTTTCTTTTCAACCTCTTGAAAGGATCATCTTGCTTTAACGACCGTTCGAACTGTTTAAAGCCAGTATTTAAATCCAGACCTGACATGTCTTATGTAGCTGTGCGTTTATCATAGTGGAATTTGATCCATGTATTCTCCTTTTATAAACATTGACCCACGGCCTCATTGGTAATTTATTCACTAATGAACGAATAAGTACACAGTAAAATAGTTATGATGTTTTCTTAATTAGTACATATATTTTTAGAATATATTAGAACTCTTAAGAATTGTAATTTTTGTGGAAATGTATCCTTTAGGAACAGTTCGAACCTTCAAGAATCGTCACCCGAAAACTTGCACGTACAATAAAAAATGTCATTGCAGTTCTAGGTAGACTGCTATTGTTCAGCAGATTTTTGAAATCAAAAAAATGTTATTATTATTATATATTTAATTTTTTTGAAGAATCTCTATTAACGTTAAAGAATCAACATTCCAAGTATATGCTATTGAATCCAAAATTTATTGCTGAATAAATTTAGAAAATCAGTTATGCACTTAAATATTAGCATAACGTTTACTTTCTCGTTTTGATCAACAGAAGTTTAGATGATGTAATGAAACAACCATGCTGTAAGTTTTTAGTCTTAATGCTCAATCAACCTAACTGGCTGTCCCTTGCAGGAGTACGTCGTCTTGCGGTACAATTCAGGTTGCAGTACGGTGCATGCCTAGTTATTTATGCACACTTTATCTGACTTACTGTGAAATCGACTCAGGAGAGCCGGGCCAGAGGCCACGGACTGCCGGCAATTGATCGTAACTGGAGACCATATAAGTCGGTCGTTCCCTTGAATGGGGAATAATTCTACGGCGATGAGTAGGGCAAGATACTGTCGCGCACAGCCATCGACAGTGGGTAAGTGGATCGTCCCACATAACTGCTCCGCTCTCGTCCCATAAGGATATCGGGGAATAACTGACATTTATGGCTGCAAACCAGTACATGTTCAATACCACTCTACGTGAAAGTGTGGGTGGGTGGTTATACTGTCGCGCATAGCCATTGACAGTGGATAAGTGGATCGTCTTACATAACTGCACCGCTCACTTCCCATCGGATATCGGGGAATAACTGCCATTTATGGCTGCAAACCAGTACGTGTTCAATACCACTCTACGTGAAGGGGTGGGTGGGTGGTTATAATGTCGCGCACAGCCATCGACAGTAGGTAAGTGGATCGTCTTACATAACTGCACCGCTCTCGTCCCATCGGATATCGGAGAATAACTGCCATTTATGGCTGCAAACCAGTACGTGTTCAATACCACTCTACGTGAAGGGGTGGGTGGGTGGTCATACTGTCGCGCACAGCCATCGACAGTGGGTAAGTGGATCGTCCCACATAACTGCACCGTTCTCGTCCCATCGGATATCGGGGAATAACTGCCATTTATGGCTGCAAACCAGTACGTGTTCAATGGCTGCACCACTCTACGTGAAGGGATGGGTGGGTCAGTACCACTCTACGTGTAGGGGTGGGTGAGTGGGTCAGTACCATTCTACGTGTAGAAGTGGGTAGGTGGGTTCGAAGGGGAGCATGGCCTATGACATCGGTATGTATACATGAACGGTTAAATCAACTTCGAAATTGAAGTAATTTAAATATGAATTTACAGGATATAATAATTTAGAAATAAAACCGTATTAATGTAGAACAATATATACTGTAATTAAGTTTAAAATAATGTAAAATAAATGGACTCTGCTGACAAGTTTTAAAACAGCAGAACCAACAATGTAATATGTATGAAATATATCGTATAATTTCTATGCTAGACACCAAACTAAAAGAAGGAGGAATGAATAAAACATCCAACCTACCAGAACCAATGTTTCATGACTTACTCTAAGTTTAAAATATTTTAGCTACAGGTTTCTTGTAATGACCAACCCACACATTGTTCAATCACAAACATCGTTTTAACTAACTAGGTAGGTTAACATTACGACCAACCCATTCATTGTCAAATTGGTTGTTGACAATATCACCTATTCAACATTTCCAATCCCTTAACCTCTACTTACTTTTGTTTGTTACTATTTACGTTTTGCCGTATAAAGTACAATCACAAATAGTGATGGGTGTATATCGTACAATTAATCATGTTTTGTACAATCAAATATTGTTTGTTCACCGGATCATCTTTTCCAAATTTACAATCTCTGTCTGACTCATCAAATAATTTGACTGTCGTAATTAAATGCAACAAGAGAACTGGTATGTTTGGTTGGTTCATTCCTCTGCGCCTTGAGAAACTTGTGAATTGTTCAGGTTTTTAGCTGAACTTTTGTTGCTTTACGAAAGAAAACGATCAAGATTTTATTTGAATATGTGGTGATTTATCGGTAAAGAACTTGTTTGATGACTCACGCCGATGCATGTCTCGGTCCAGACAGCGACAACAGAGCGTGCACTACAACTGCAAGGTACTTGAGGCATTTAATTGCATAATGTGGGGCTTGGGCCCGGCGACCTGTGGGGGAAATGACACAACGTTATCGCTTTCCCTGGAGGGGAGCTTTGCTGGGCCGGCCAGCCAGTCGGGCCGCTGCCTGCCACGAGCGACAATCAAACACGCGTGCCATAGTAGTGTCATGTGACAGGACTCGGATACATGTACGTCAATTGCTTGCACTTGTCTCATACCATGGTATGTTGTATTATCTAAAAAAAGTCCATGTTATGTTTTTTCCTATATCAGTCATGGAGATGCTGTCTGATATTTTGATTTTACACCTCAATCACAAATGTTAATAGTTTTAATTAATTTTACTGTTTTATGTTTGCAATACATACGTTTTTTTGTTGTATCCATGTATTTAATCAATTTAGCACATTATTGTTAGATTTGTAAGTTCGGTACCAAAATTTCTCAGATTGGAGAGTTTGGTCTACCCATGTTTTCAAAAATTGACGTGCTGAGCCTTTTCGTAAATTTAATAACTATCAAATTAGTTCTTACGATTTTTTTAGCCGAAATCTCAATTTAATGAAAATATAAAAATTATTCTGTCATATATTTCAACAGTTTACAAATTAGCAAATGTCCAGCTCAAGGACCGTCGGAAAGCTGTATCACGTGGTAGACTACAATAGATTATCAGGAGCTTTATTTTTATCCAGTTTAATGCAATTGGGGATTTAAAAGAGATGATATTTAAAAAAGAGCATAGGCTATAAGAAGCTGTTGGCCATGTTGTTTTTAATCCCATAAGAACAATGTTATTTTCGAAACGGACTTACGATCACGAGTATACGTGATCTAAACAGTTATTTATTCATGAATTTTTCCAGACAAATTGCATTTGGTAATGAATGAAATTGCTTGTTGGAATAGCTTTGAGAATTTCTAATTAGTTAAATATAAAAAGTATTTAGTTTTAAGTTTTTATTTTTATAATATCAATAGAAAACCCAACGCGCATGTGATCAGGTTTACAATGACACAATATACGTAACTTTTGGTCTATAAATAAAGAAAAAATATGGAATCGCAAATAACATTGTGCCAACATGGACGACAGGGACGTTAGTTTGTAAATGGTCGATTGATTGTCCAGCTCACACAACTTCACAGCGAGGAAGTACGAGTAAGCATGTGAAACAACCCAAGTTTGGTTTCTGATGTATTGTGTCAAAGGCAAGTGGCAAGTAATTTTTACCGTCACAGTGGGTAAGTTGGTGTCGTGTGGCTGTGTCGTGGAGGTGTGGGTTACCTATCGTCGTCCACCGTGACATGCACGTGCCTGACAGTTGCGGAATGTTTTGCGCTTTTATCATTTTCCGGTTGTGACGGTTGCTCATTGCAGGGATCAACTTTAGGGTGTGTCACGACCACAGTTTCTGAGTTTTATGACATTTCCGGTGCAAAGGAAATAGGAATTTAGAATATGTTCAGTTGGTTATACCGGCCACACACTCAGTGCCCGATGTTACGGGCAAATTTTGTCACAACTTCTTCACTCCGAGCCGAGCATCGCATCGTAACATTTTGGCAGAACCGCAATCCTGAGAAACTTCATCGACTGAATAATATCACGTTCTCTACAATTTATTCTTAAGTATTGTGTCTAGTTGTTTGTTATTTTCAATATATACCTAATCCACAGACTATTGCAGCGGCAGGATGTATGTTTATTGTTTATATATCTCAATTTGGCAACGACCAAGAGAAGGAAAGACAGACGTAGGTGGCAGGAGAAATTTCTACAAAGAAGAAATGGTGAAGTTCTGTTCAGACTAAACTTTTAAAAAAGAAACTAGTATTTGTACTTAAAATTAGAATTTGTGATTAACCAATTATTACAAATTACAGTACTTTAATAACATGTACAAATATAGTTTGAGGATATATACTAAAAATATACTTTAAAATATTCTAAAAACTCACTTAGAACACAACGAGTTTGATTAAGTTAACAATTTAAATGTGTATTCATTGGTTTAAATAGCCTAGGACTACAAGAAAGAAAAACATATAATTCTATATATATATATATATATAAATGTATGCTAACAAATTCTGGTTATAAAAAAAAAATTTAACGATTATCATAAACTTTGAAATACGTTGAATAACAAACACAACAAACATTTAAGTAATGAGGTATGTACCAGGTCAATCGGCTCGGTATTGTGTGGCGGTTGTAAGGTTGCTTTGTGAGGATTAGGCTTTGTAAAATGTTAAGTCTCATTACGATAAATTAATTATATCTTAGGATATCAATTATTCTAAGGCCACCAATAGCAAACTAATTGATTCAACATAGATTAAGTACTGTCAAGTGTTTATTTTATTGCGCATGTTCATAATCTTAACATTTGCCTATTTTTTTACTTGTGAAAATGAAACTTATACAGTTTGGAGTTTATTCCTGATTCTTTACTATTATGACATATGATAATGTTCTAGTAATTTGAGGTTGATTTATTGCACTAATAAACTTTACTTATTTCCCCAAGAGTATATAAAATAAGTAAGAATTATTTGGCTTAGCCATTTTCATAAGATCAAACGGCATTTGGACTAGAATGGTAAATAGATGGCGAAGATTGATCAAAATAATATTTGACGCTGTTGTACTTATATCACAGATGTACTAACTATATACAGATTACTTGCCTTCGTTGTAAACGTTGTGTTATGTAGTTTGTGGACTGTCCGCTTTGCAGCGTGTCGAGCGTTTGTGGACTGTGCGCGATGTATTAGTGTGCTATGGTGCTCTATCTCCACTGCCCATTCATTATGGCAGCGATGTATAGTGATTTACGTGTATATTGTAATAGACTTTTTATCTGCTGTTTGACAAGGAACGTATCTACACTTCTCTTGCGCAACTTTATATTCTATTTCTTATCGTTAAACTTGTACTATTTTAATTTACAGAATCGCTATAACAGATTTGTGCCTAAAATTTCAGTCTTTTTCAAACTCTTGTTTTCTCCTTAATCGTCATAAAATTCTTCTTTTTAATCGTGCTGTTTGGTTTGAATCGGTATTTTAAATGTCTGTTTTTGTGATTAATCTAAAAGTTCAAAGAACGTCCTTAGTACCTATGAAATTTTACAAGATTTAGTGTAACTTTCCCACTCGTGGTCTTTCACTGATGATGAAACTGTCACTGTCCTCACCAGAGGCAGTGAAATACATAATTATCCAACTAGACAAAGAGAAAATTACAGAATCGCGCAAAATAGGACAGTAACCTACGAGTACCTTCCCTCACAAGCAGGTGCTCGCTTGGTCAATAGTATTCCGATAGAATACAAAAGCAATATTGAGCCAAAGGTTTTCAAGGCACGGTTAAAAAGGGTTCTCATTTCTGAAGCCTTTTACTCCGTGAGAGATTTCTTATAACACAACTGGGAGACCAATTATTCGGCGGTTTGACTCTCTGGAAACTGGAGTATCTAACTTGGACTATTTGTGTGAATGTGAAGGATGTATGACCCAAAATGTATGTATGAATGTGGAATTCTGTAGGAATGGCTGCTTTAATTTTAATCAACATTATAATTTAATTCAAGTCTGACGATTGCGATACATTTACTTTAAATGTCCATGCAATAAAAAAATATTCTATTCTATTCTATTCTTATTTTAAACTGTTTAGACGATGGTATATTGGAACAAGGAACGCCTAATTGCTAATCATATTTTATTGCCAGGTTCTTGGGAAATTCACTCATTGTATACCATCCCTAAAAAGAGAAACACAAGAGGACAGCTAGATAAAACGTATAAAGAATGAGAAAGCCTCTCTCCAATTATGGAAGATACAGTCGGTTACACATCTACTAGCTTACAACTTTACGTATTTGAAATACATTTAGCATGCAATATTTTTACTATGAGCAATAATCGTGGAAGATTTATTTCACGGTTGTTTAATTATTCAAGATAAATTGGTCAGTAGCGTAGTTGGTTAAATCCCAGCTTTATGTGCTAAAGGTTCTCAGTTCGATCCCAATCAAAGTCAATACATTTTGAGAAGGATCAGCTGATAATCACCGGCTGTTAATTTGTCATTGGGCTATTAATTAATGGCACTTTCTAAGGGATAAATCGGCCTGTAACAATGACTACATTCGCTCATCTACACTCATCACACTCATTCGAAATCCATATTCGCCCATATCTTGACGATCGGCGTCTTACGAATAAATAAAAAAATAATTAAATTTAAAAATATAAAAAAATCACACCGCCGTGGGTTGATAAAAGTACGACGTGAGAACGGATTCATTTTTTATTGACCGTATTTATATTGGAAAGTGCAATAATTGATGAAAGTTGACTACAGTCAAGTAGAAGTGTAACCATCCTGTTTTGTACTGACCTACATTTACGTATTGCTAACAATATTCAAATATCGTATGGGAAAAAGAAAACAAATGAAGTCTATTATTATTTTGCTAAACAAGTGTTTGTTTTGTGAAAGTTTGATAAAGCAACATATTTGTTGGTCTTTTTAGTGGTAGTTTTTCTTGTCAAGTTAAACCTGATTAACGAGACAAATGGCGTATTGACCAGTAACGCCGGTTTGATTGAGAGCAGGAAGGAAGGATGCAGAGTGATGCTCCTATCTCCTCAACACAGTCTTGGCGTGTGTTACAAGTTACGTTTTTACCAAATTCAATCACCATCCTTGTGATCTTAGCGACGTTTTAATTAATCCAGGACCTGTCAAAGTTAATTTTCATAAGTGTTATTTTTACTTCTAATTATTTTTATCTTACAAATAGTTGTGCAGTAAACTCTATTTGCAAATGTTCAATTACTCGTAGTGTTATTTAGTACCTTACGTGCCTATTTTAAAATTAAAAATTTCAAGAAATTGTCGTGAGTTAAAAATGTCGATTGTAAGTTATTCATAAAATTTAGTGAGCATTTCGTGGCTTAAGATGATAAGATTATGAGAAAGGCCATCCCTGAGTAGGTCAGTAGTCATAGCAACTGAAATATTTTAAGAATTGGTTTGTGGTTTTACCGACTGAAGTCTTAATAAATTTGTCATTAGTACAGGAACTGAAAGTTTTAACAATTAATGGTTAGCTTTCATGGCAACAAAAGATATTTGTAACATTATTAGTAATAATACCACTAATGTCAAACATTCGAGTTTTAGATAAACTGAACATGTCATTTTAGACTCAGCATTACCAAGACGTTAGAGGATCAAAATACACATCATTACACGAGGATATGCAGCAGGACGCTTGACTTGTTATAATCAAAGACAATTAACTTCAATACATACAAATGTCGCCCAAAGAGAGCATACAAAATGCTCGAGTTTGGTTCTCTTCTCAAATTATAGCACGGAAAATAAAGAAACAGAGTTCATCTTCAATGTGCGTTAAATGTGTGTCGAGTTAGAAATTTAAGGTGTCGATTTAGGGTTGCCATAAGTTTTCATAGTAAACTACGGACACCAGATTTACTTGGGAGTCTGGCGGGGGAGGGGGGGTAGAAAATCGTCTTTTATGAATGTTGTGATGTGCGATTTGGGTTGTTCAATTTGGAAAACAATACTTAAGTATGTATAATACTAATATTACAACTATATTTTAATTTGAGATTTCAGAGTACAGTAATACAATATTAACTAACAATACTTTTAAAAAGTCATTCGTTTAAGTTAAATTGGCAAAATTCAATAAACTGGCATAAATCTCATTGAAAATGATTAGGCATCACTTGTACTAGTCATATTTTTCTGATGATATTTAAGTAAAAAACTATTGTTTTTGATGGTTTCAAAAATTCAGTACGTGGCATGTCACTGATAACTTTGATGCTCAGAATAGCTTTGATCTTCTGTCCTACTCTACTGCAGCATGTTCCGATCGAGTGTCTAGACATATTTCATTAAATGAAAAAAACTCATTCAACTGGTGCCGAAGTACCTGGTAAAGAAGGAGCAAACTCCATCACTATTTCAAACATTTTCACACCTATTTTGCATGAAACTGAAGGGAGGGATGTGTGTGGTAGTATAAGGCCCACTGCACACTGGGCCACCGGAGTGGTGTCACCATGAGGTACCATCGTCTCTTATGAATCACTGCACACTTCAATTTGGTGGCTTCGTTCGTCCACAGATGCGTTGGCTCGTGGACGCGATTTTCATCACGATGCTTGGCGCCACGGTGTCATACCACTGTTTCTAATCGGAGTGTGCACACTTGGGTTTCTTGGGAGCGCCACCAGTCCTTTCTCTAGTACAGGCGTGCAATCATGAGTGCCAAAAGTTTTGATACCGAGCGAGTTATTATAGAAATTGAAAACATACCTGCGATATGGGACATGTCGTCCAAGGGACATGCCAACATAGATGTAAAGAATAAATCCAGTTTGTAAAGGAAAAACCTATCCAGGTTATTCCTTAGGTCTTTACATGAGTAAAAAATATTCCTTTTTCTTTCATATAACGAAAAAATGGATGTGTCCAATATTTCAGCTTTTATTATTTTATTATATGGCCTATATAACACATATACCAACGCAGCTGCTTCTTTAAAGTCCAACTTAACTCTTGCAGCTCTATTGGTGGCTCATGGCTTGTTGACCCAGTGTGCAGAGGCCCTAATTGTGCATAGTCTGTGAGTCATCACACAACAAACAATCCCTCACGATTGTCGATTTCCTAAAGTACTAGTTATACATGTTGGTCTTTTTTACAATACTAAATATTTAAAATACATTTTTGTACTAACAGAATGAAAAATACGGACATCTACCCGATTTTTTCTTTGTACGGTACGGACACGGACACGGACAGTGAATGTAAAATACAAACTGTCGGTACAAAATACGTATGTATGGCAACCCTATGTCGAGTAGTTAGTTCTCCAGTTTGCCGTGAGGATGTGAGGGACATCACCGTTGTCAGTTCCTTCTCATTGCCCTTTAAATCCTCAAGGATAAACATAGTAATTATTACTACAGATTTGGTACCAATAGTACATGTGTAACAATCTATTTCTAACTGTCACATAGTAGTTCGCTGGGGTCATAAGAAGCGACTTCTGTCTTTGTAATCTCTGTGGATTCAGTAAAAACATACAACATGTTTCTTCATGTTATATAGACATGCTCGACTCCCCTTCTTTGCACGTGCTTATCTAATTTTACTTGATAAGGCCGTTGAGAAGCGGAACGTAACTTCAGAGGTAAATTATGAAACTTCAAGTTGAATGAGTAACTGAACTTTTATTATGTGTTTTATTAGGCCGAACAATTAAGATACCTTTTATAAGTACCACCGTATCTTTGGCCTGCATAAATTGAAAATACAACGGTTATGAACTGCACTAAACTTGCTATGAAAATAATATATGAGCACACCCGTGCTAAATCACTCGTCACACTTCAGTGTGAACATATGTAGTCAGACGTCACTGCTTCTGTAAACACCGCAAGTATAATAACGTAGAATGAGGCTGTGACGTTCGGTGCACGCCCAACAGTTGGTGTGTTTAGTTGGATATTTACTAGAGCCAGAAAGCTTCTTGATACATAAACTTCTGGTTATGTACAGAGCGTCACAAAAAATTGTTTTGGCTGTTAATTTACGCATTATACACTTAATTTAGAGTATAAAGTGAAGGGTAACATTTTTCGAAATTCCGCTTCGTTCACTGTCTATATGTCTCTCTGTGTTTTTTACAGAAGAATAACTAAAGAACGCTTTGACCGACTTACTTGCACACGTTTTTAAGCAATATTATTAAACAGCAAAGAACTATTGAGCTATCTTTAGTCATTCCAAAAATGTTTTTGATTCCGCTTCGTTTAGGATACATCTGCCTCTTTGTGTGTGTGTGCGTGCGTGCTTGCGTGCGTGCGTGCTTGCGTGCTTGCGCGTTTGCGCGCGTGCGTGCGTGCGTGTTTTTCTCCAACAAAATGAATAACCTAGAAGTGCTGCACTTATCTTCACATAAATATTACAAATTAGTAAAGTAATAGCTATTGATTTATATCCAACCGTTTTAAATGGTGGCCATTTGAAATGTTTAAATGACTTTTGGTTTGCAAAATATTTGCAAAAAATGTATACGGCCACCCTTTGTAATAATAAGTATAACCATTGATTTTACTATATAAAGAGATACTCCATCCATATGGGAGAGTTGTGGCGAGGCCCCAAAAACTGTTTTTGAGGCCCCATCGCTGCGCTGCGCATAGCCCTATTTCCTCTCTCTCTCTCGCACGCTCTTCCGTCTCCTCTCTCTCACTTGTCCCTCCTCTTAACCCACTCTCACCATTCTCCAAGACAGCCGCCCCGCCCTCTCCTTCCTCAGGTCACACACACAAACTAACGTCCTGCTTAGATAATTGTTTTACGTTATTCCATATGGCCAACGTTTAATCCGAGTTCTCTGTTTTTATATTTGCTTGCATCTCTTTGGAATAATAAAGAATACTGTGTTGATACTATTGTTGATACAGTAAAACTCAGTGTGACATTCATATTGAATAAAGAAATATTTATAACTGAATAAATTAAAACACCATATTGATTTATATGATTAACACACCGTGTATTTGTAAATATACACACTTGACCGCTAACTTATCGGCAATGCTGGCGATAATTACTGCTGATTTAAGTAAACATTTTCATATTATATAGCCCATCTGAAAAATCTTTATTTATTGCATTTTAACCATCGATTAGGTGATTAAATCGACTGTTTGTACTCAATCATTAGTTTTTCATATGCGGTAATTGATTAAAAAAATAAATTGTTTTCAAATCCAATCAATGACTCTCCTTTCAATTATGAAATTAATCTGCAAATATTCCAGGAATATATAATAGCCTATAGTGAAATATTAAAAAATGTGACATTATTTATTTCTTTGACAAAATAAATATTGAAATAGGCCTATTTATATAGAATAATACTGGGCAAAATATAAAACCCAAATGAGATTCAAATTGCATGATAGGGTTAGAACAAATCATAACAAAACCACTAATTTACTTCTATACAAGATAAAAAAATACTTCTTTCATCTTATGGCCTGATTCAGACAATCTGTGTAAAGACATTTAATTTAAAATAGCATTATTTTTAATTTTATATTATATACATATGTTTTAACTATTACTGTCTCTAACATTAACATATTATTTGGTTCCAAGAAATTGCATGATTGTTTGTAAAATATTTCATTGTTTGGTGAATGGTCAGTTTTTATTTTTTTCGGAATCATGAAGAGTTGTGACATGTTGTGATTGTAGGCGATAGGCTGTATGCTCGGTCCTCTTAATACCGACATGGCGTCCGCTTGGTGGTTGCTATCGGCGTGAACACTACTAGATAAGTCTGGGGTGTCCATGTTGGGTGGTAATCATTGTGCGGATGTTGTGTGGGGGAGATAACTGAGTATCAGGCTTGTCAATTAGCTGACAATCAGACCAGCACTACGTGGTTCGGATTCCACGTAAAGCTGTAGGTCCCTTAGTTGCCCTGGCTGTTGGGCTATTAATAAATAGCCCTTTCTGAGGAACAGTTGAACTCAGTTAGTAACCAGACTACACTCATCCTACACTCATAAAACCATTCATATTCGCCTTAAAATACGCACAACGTTGGTGTCGGCGTCTCATATATAAGAATAAGGATAAGAATAAGAATACAACGTCCTGGACGCTAGACTGGATTGTGAATAAGGTGATTGTTTATCTTATCAATAACGGGAAGGGCTCACGCATAACTTCACTTCGTTCGCCGTTTGGCAATTCAATTAGCTCAACTATTTTTCTTTGAAAACCCACTTGTCAAGTTATTTATTACCTTCCACTGCTCAGATACATCACTTTTACAGTTTTTCTAATAATGTTCAATAATAATACCTAGTTTTTTTTTTGTAAAATTTGATCACATTATTCAATTCATTAGTACAATTTTGCAAATAATTTTGAAATCTGTCATATGGGTCTTTTCGTATAAATTTTATATAATTTTTACGTCTCTCAAATTTTATATAAAATGTTTGGGTGTTATCCAGGGACTTAAACAATTTAGCCTTTAACAATTTAGAACTACACCAATTTATTCTTGCTACTTCTAAATATACAATTACTTAAAATATCAATAAACTTATAATACAAAGAGTATTTACATCATTTTAGATAGTGTATAATGTTTTTAACTAAACATCTGTACACACTGTTATTTACATTGACAAAAGTTAAAAAAAAAATGTCCCCTAACACATTTTCATATTCACAAACCCCTAAGGCCTAAATAAAAGATCGTGATTTCTTTCCGTGCAAGACAAACCACAGCAGGGAATAATATCCC
>JAQJVL010000034.1:4229490-4267157 GCA_035578905.1 Stictocephala bisonia | reverse complement strand
ATAATATCCCACTTTGACCCACTATCAAGGCCAATCGGCGACAGTATACAGATGAACAGATGGAGGGGCGACAGCAGTAAACAAGTACTTCGGGCCAGTCTTAAGAGAAAGAGAGAGAGAACGGGGGAATGAGAGGGAGTGATTAGTTCCTTTACTGCTCACAGGTTGTGCAACCGAACAGTCGAAACTGGAGGCAATTTCGACCTCTTTAACTTGATTGACGACAGGTTGCAGCACGGTCGCTCCCATTTTCCGTGCCTCAATATTTAACATTGGATGGAACTATCTTCTATGTATAGTAAAATCAATGGTATAACTCAATGGAAAACGGTTGGATGGTTAAAATTGTTGATGTAAAGAAGTGTGCAAGGTTTAATATCAAAGAGTCAACACAGTCTTGTGTTATTATTTTTTTTTTGTAAAAAGCACAAAAGACAGTCACCTTTTTTGAGACATCCTGAAACACTCATACGAATATTTTAGATTGGATATTTTATGTTGTTGAAATTGTGATAAGAACCATCGATATATACTACTCATAGATTTATTGTAGTTTATATATCGATGCACAGACCTCCGGGTGAGCCGAACAATTAGTGACTGGTTCTATCTTATAATCAAGATGCCTATCAACAAGGATGGTAAATTTGATCCACTAATGAGAGAGAATGAAGGAATGTGGTCTTTGTTACGCTCTCAGGTCGTTGTTGGAAGAGTTGTTAGTTATCTTGTATTTATCGCCAAATTAACGTCGGAAATACTCGGCTAATCCCAGTTTCAAAACAATGTGTTAAATATCTTGATTTTCCTTTTCTTTTGTATTTCTCGGGATTGACATCCTCAGACTTGTTTATTTTGGTTTTATGGCGTCTTTTTGTCTTACGACGTTTTGGAGAACGTCTCCTTTGGCTTCTTTTAATGGAGTGTTTAGACTGCAAATGAAAGCAATTGGGATAGTGTTTGGTCTTCAAAGTCGAGACAGTTGTCTTGAGGTTTTCTCTCTTGAAGCGATTCTAACAATTCCATCTCTTTATATTTATTCCATAGCTTTGTTTATGTTCTAAAATCAGTCTCTTTTCCCCGTACACAACCATCATGATTCAACTATACACAACATTAATCAGATAACTCCTTTTCATAAAATAAGTTAATATGAAAAAATAACCAGCTTTTTTTAGTCCTTTGATTTTCAACAAGAGATCTCACAGTGTCAAAGAGGGCACAAATATGAAACCCTTTAAAAAGCATCTAAACGGCAACCTAGCTAAAAAAGATTACTTTTTCGTGGATGAGTTCATATCTGAGACTATCCTTTAGATTTAGTTTCTTAATAACCATTCATTATAATTTATTCATAATCACTGGTAATTAAAGTCAATTGTATCTGATAAAGCATTATTAACTTATAACTGTGTGAAAATATTTCATACACTTTTGTGGAATTAATCTATGTATAAAAGCCAAATACCACTGACTCACTCACTCATCACAAAATCTCAAAAACCACCGAACGGATTTACACGACATTTTAAAGGAAGTTAGCTTTAGTATCGAAGGGACCCACTAAAAATGGATATTTCGAAATTCCATTCCTAAGGGGTGCAAACAGCCCCTCAAAATTTCCTTTTTTTCTATAAGAATAACACAGGGTTGTTGTTTGTAAATTAATAACAGCTGTTTTGTAAATAAATAGACACGTTTATTTTGTATGTTTGACATTATTCTATTGATGCATTAAGAGTTTAATCTTCTGCAGTTAAAAAAAAACAAATGAAACACATTTGAAATAGGCAAAGTAATACCAATGGGTATTTATACTAATAAATAGGTAGCGACACAAGTAGTGTGAGTGAGATACTGTAGTTTAATATTGTGATTTGATGTCGTATAGTTGATCTTCTATTATTTTTAGTCAAGTCACATGCCGAGGCCTTTGGCCTCGGGTGTAACGAGCACAGCGAGAGTTGCGGTTGGCACGCGAAGCGTACAGGAGTGTCCCCTAAGACTAAATAAGCATTTGATTAGATCTGCGGAGAAGGTAAATTCTAAATAAGTACTATGCTGATATAACTAACTCATTGTTGGCGCACGCCGCTTCCTGGTCCATCCGCTAGCTCCCCTCAGAACGTTGTTATGTAAACGACGGCCATATATCTGCCCGTATACTTTCGCTAACTGGCAACCTCACACTTACTACCATATGGCAACCTGTTGTAGTTATAGTGGCCATTTCCCAGGCCGCCAAGTCACCGGTAGTGTCGACGGCCCTGTAGTAGACATACAACAGGCTTACACTTGATTTTCTATTTCAACTTTACGGTTCGTGTTTATCATCATAATGAATAATTTTATATTAAACATGTACGATTATAGTTTTTTTTATTTAAAATGCCAAAAATGACATTTAAAGTTTCGCGTATTTAATTGTAAACCAATTTTAAAAATGCTGAGGTTTTTACAACACTAACTACAGGTGGCCGTTTCCCAACCCGTCAAGTCGCCGCTGGTAAGTCGACAGCCTCTGTAGTAGACATGCCAATTTTACCGTCAGCGGGCCAAAACATGCTGTTCTGTGTCAACTGTATGGTTCATGTTTACTAGTATAATGAGTTACTGTGGACACAGTATGATTAATGAAAGCCCAATATAGTGGGCCCTGAGTTGATATTATGAGTGTTTTGTATAAAATTATCAAGAATAAAATTTAATTACAGTGGCACATATTAAATTAACTAAAAATTTAAATATATAAAAATACTCCTTTTTAACCAAGTATTAGGCCTATAGCTTTTCACCTATCAAATGTCACATTCCAAGTACTGTGAAACAATCATAACGGACCAAATCAATTACAACTACAGTATCGAACATTCAAATCATGGGGCTTTTGGAGTTTTTAGTGAATTAAATCACGACATTTCATGAATTTATTTTCATATACCATTATGAATAGAAGAAGAAGAAGTTAATGTATTGCCTTCATTTCAACACAACCCTTAACAAGTGCCCCATTTATCTCGATAATGAAAACTCTGTTTTCAAATATTGACATTTTTTATTGTACGTAAGTTTTTTTTTTTTTCGAAACAGTGTTTGAATACAATCTTAGTTGCCAACATTATAGCAGTGATCTGCCCACGAATGTCTATAATGCACTTACTTGTAAGTTCTTGATTATATATTGGGAGCCTCTCTCGCAATGCGAATCCCACTTCCGTCTTACCGTACGCCGGGCGTGTCGTAATGCAGCGGAAGCATGCTGTTTATGGCCGGGCCGCCTCATGCTGACGCATTGTCTATTGAGTGCACGTTGGACGTCCGTCAGACGTGGACACGACACGTTCTCCCCCAGGGGGTCACTTCCTGCGGGCATCCCCTCCCAAGATTTACATAAATATCGTTCAGTTTGAACAGCAGCGTTTCCTAAAAACCGCTTAAGACTGAAAACCTCGGGAATGGAGGTTAAAACCACGCTTATCAGATTCTAGATGTATATGAAATCTGCCGTTGCCACAGAGAAAATAAAGAGAGGTCGCTTTGACATCGTTATACAATTGTAAAAACATTTACTACGTTTGTTCTTGTGTATTTGGATTTGGGGGGTAAGGGGAGGGACTGTCAAGATGATGTCCTACTATCTGCACGGCAAACTGGAGAAATAACTACTCGACACATATTCAGCGCACTATTACATACAACCTCTGTTTCTTTCTTCTCTGTTCCGCTACATATAATTGATTAACGGTATTGAAATATTAGCATTCATAGCCTACCGATCTGTCCCAATCTACATTTAGATCCTCTTAAAGTTTCGTCCACTGTCTTCAAGCTTCTAATCCAATGTAGTCTATATTATATGTTTTTGGTTAGACATCCTATATTTTGTACTGATACCAGCAATAGTTTTGTAATTCATTGACAAGTAAAATGTATGTCTATGTTTCAGGTAAGTTGCTGAATGGTTAACATTTTAAAGTGCCATGCGGTAAGACATCATTCATGTAAACAATTAGTAGGCCTAATTTAACTTTTCGAGCCTTATAATTAAGGACGACCTTCATCGTGTGGTATAGAGTAATATTAGCAGTGTCATGTGCTATTCTTCAATTTTTGGCAACTATCTTAAAATATAATCAAAACACAATTCCTTATGCCGATCACGAAGATACGGGCAGATATGAGGGGCAAATGAGTATAGATGAACGAGTGTAGTAATTGTTACTAACTAAGGTCGACTGTTCCTCAGAAAGAGCTATTTATTAATAGCCCAATAGTAAACTATGCTAACTAAGGGACCTACAGTTAAATACGTGGAATCCGAACCACATAGTATTGGTCTGATTTTCAGCTACTTACAACTCTGACACTCAGTTGTCCTTCGTGCACAACATCTGAACCTTGACTACCATCCAACATGGACACCGTAGATTTCTCTACTCTCTCATCACGATGTATACGGAATTGCCGAAGAGATTTCATGATGAAATTTGGAGGGAAGTTAGCTTTTGTATCATAGAAACTTACTAAGAAAGGATATCTTGAAATGCCATTCCTATAGAGTATAAACAGCCATATACGTTTCCTTTTTCCAATAATCTTGACATTAATATACTTTAATAATTTACTACAAATAGCTTATAAAATTAACACAAACTTACCTGATTAGTTTTTATTGCGATATGTTTAAATGTATTATTGCACCACTTTTCGTACTCCCAAAGTAGACTCATAGAGACAAAACTTTGTTATCTAGGAAAAAGGCAGCAGACGGAGATTTTGTATCGATGTGTTGGTTTAAAGGGAACCTCGAAGGGAAGGTTAAGCAAGCGTAGAGAACCTCTCCGTAGCGAAGCAAGGGATCTTGGCAAATCGTTTATAATAGTGAAATAATCTAATGTTGTTAATTAGATAATAATAAAAATATATAATAATTTTAGTTCAATTTTTGTTTCAAATAATAAATTATATTTCACCTTACACCATCTTAAGGATACACTTGATCTTAAGGGCTGTTGGCTGGTAATAATATATTTATTCAACTATTTTTATATTTCTGATGATTTTGTCACCTTTTATTCAAGGATTAAATGCATTTATAATATTAATTTTCAATTAAATTACATAATTTAAAAGTTGGTAATAGATTATTGTCTATGTCCAGACCTCGTCAAACTGGGTAAGGAACTGTCACTCTGTCGGAACCGAGAAGTTTGCTGGACACTGTCATTGTGAATCACCTCCTAGAATGAGTCATACCACAGAGTTTCTATTATCTATGGTCCTACTTTATGAAGACAATTCACTTGTAAAATGTCAAATATTGCAGTAACATCAGTCTTTGTAGCAATTTGAATTGAGTGTTTTTAATTAATGTAATCAAGTTCGTAATATCAATTACTGTATATATACTTAAATTATTATATTTATTATCAGGTTCCAAAGTACTCCCAGGACACAGACAAACCTGTAAGACCTTGGTATGTTTTTATTGTTCTTAAACTTTTATTGTGGAAGTAATTATAAATGACAGACCACGTTCAAGTGGGGCGTATACATTATACGATGGGAGATATAGTTGTAGAAGTAGAATATAAACCAATGAACCTAGTATCGGACTAGCTGCCGTAAACTCTAGTGCCACATTTTATGTTAAATACAACTTTCAGTTTGAAAATAGTAAATTTATATGTTATTTAAGTAAAGACTTACTGGAGAGAACACCGCTATTACATGTTAAACGATGTTTCTCCAGCAGGGACAATTTTGGAGAAAACTAAAGGTGTGGCAATAAAATCAACTAGTATATATTGGTACTTGGCAGCCAGCAGCCCACCTGACTGTACTTACCGACACTTAGATAATCGCCCACTCGTCTCGAGTACACGCTCCTGAGTGCTGGGATGGTCTGACATCTCTTTCCTCATGTTACACAGTCCCTAGTGTACATTGGTGACCCAGCACTACAGTCAGCTGGTATATTGGTATTTGGCAGCCAGTGGCCCACCTGACTGTACTTACCGGCCACTTAGATAATCGCCCACTCGTCTCGAGTACACGCTCTGAGTGCTGGGATGGTCTGACATCTCTTTCCTCATGTTACACAGTCCCTAGTGTACATTTGTGACCCAGCACTACAGTCAGCTGGTATATTGGTACTTGGCTGCCAGCGGCCCACCTGACTGTACTTACCGACACTTAGATAATCGCCCACTCGTCTCGAGTACACGCTCCTGAGTACTGGGATTGTCTGACATCTCTTTCCTCATGTTGCACAGTCCCTAGTGTACATTGGTGGCCCAGCACTACAGTCAGCTGGTATATTGGTACTTGGCAGCCAGCGGCTCACCTGACTGTACTTACCGACACTTAGATAATCGCCCACTCGTCTCGAGTACACGCTCCTGAGTGCTGGGATGGTCTGACATCTCTTTCCTCATGTTACACAGTCCCTAGTGTACATTTGTGACCCAGCACTACAGTCAGCTGGTATATTGGTACTTGGCAGCCAGCGGCTCACCTGACTGTACTTACCGACTACTTAGATAATCGCCCACTCGTCTCGAGTACACGCTCCTGAGTGCTGGGATGGTCTGACATCTCTTTCCTCATGTTACACAGTCCCTAGTGTACATTTGTGACCCAGCACTACAGTCAGCTGATATTTTGGTACTTAGCAGCCAACGGCCCACCTGACTGTACTTACCGACTACTTAGATAATCGCCCACTCGTCTCGAGTACACGCTCTGAGTGCTGGGATGGTCTGACATCTCTTTCCTCATGTTACACAGTCCCTAGTGTACATTTGTGACCCAGCACTACAGTCAGCTGGTATATTGGTACTTGGAAGCCTGCGGCTCACCTGACTGTACTTACCGGCCACTTAGATAATCACCCACTCGTCTCGAGTACACGCTCCTGAGTGCTGGGATGGTCTGACATCTCTTTCCTCATGTTACACAGTCCCTAGTGTACATTTGTGACCCAGCACTACATTCAGCTGGTATATTGGTACTTGGCAGCCTGCGGCTCACCTGACTGTACTTACCGGCCACTTAGATAATCACCCACTCGTCTCGAGTACACGCTCCTGAGTGCTGGGATGGTCTGACATCTCTTTCCTCATGTTACACAGTCCCTAGTGTACATTTTTGACCCAACACTACAGTCAGCTGGTATATTGGTACTTGGCTGCCAGCGGCCCACCTGACTTTACTTACCGGCGACTTAGTTAATCGCCCACTCGTCTCGAGTACACGCTCCTGAGTGCTGGGATGGTCTGACATCTCTGTCTCCATGTTACACAGTTCCTAGTGTACATTTGTGACCCAACACTACAGTCAACTGGTATATTGGTACTTGGCTGCCAGCGGCCCACCTGACTTTACTTACCGGCGACTTAGTTAATCGCCCACTCGTCTCGAGTACACGCTCCTGAGTGCTGAGACGGTCTGATTGTACTTACTGGCCACATAGATAATAAATTTTAACAGAATAGGCATTAATAATGTGTTTTTAACACGTATATAAAGAACAAGACACTATTTTAACCTAACAAATGTCTTGTATTAACAACATATAATTTTATAATTCATTTAGTTTTAGCCTGTTTTATTTACATAGATTTTTTTCGTTATGATTATGTACTTAATAAGTACATAAAGTACAATATGGCATTTGTTTATATTTATAAACTCGCACTACCAACCCAACACAACACTGTGACCCTTTATTACTGGGCCTAGTAGGTAGTGTCTATGTGAGGACTGATATAGTAGTTCACAAAGGGTGCGTTTGAAATAAAGAATTGGCAACCAAATTAAGACAATAAAATTAAATGCGTTAACTAATATTTTTACCAACGAAAATATATGTAGATCAGGTTTTTTCTATAATACATATATTTTTTATTTGTGTATTACTGAATTAATTACGTACTTTTTTGTTTAAGGGAAATTTGGCTTAGCTATTTCTATTGGTTGATTTATGGAGTACTGCAAGGTATCAGTTATAATAACAAAGTTATAAATCATTCCAGAAATAATGGACTCTAGCTGGCGTCTGCTCCAGAGCATGCAAGCTGAGCTGAAGGTCGACGAACCGTAGGATAGGTTGAGTTGTGATGCAATTCCGCACCTCCACGGGGTTTAGTGTACTTAGTTCTAATTACTTTAGTATATTCGTGATGACTCGTTGGTTCTCCTTGGAATGCCGCTGTGTTTGTTTGGTTGTTAACCATTTATAAAACTAGATTTGTTGAGAAGCTGCATGGATTACATTGTATTGTTAAAAAACTAGTTCATTTCTTTTGTTCAAAATTTGTTTAGTTTATCCGTATCAAGGTCATAAGATGGCACACGAATTGATAATATTTTCATATTAGTATTATTAACAAAACTGGCGGACCAAGAATTTCATAAGATGGTACAAAAATTCTATATTTTTACTCTTTTTAACTCGTCTTATGTTCTTTTTATCTCGTTTTATTCGAATGTCTTATGCTCATTTCCCAGATATTCCTTTTAACGTATAGTTTTTCAATTAGCATATTACGAATGGATAGGAATACAATACAAGTGAACGGCCCTCAACACAAATTTATTACAATACCGTATAAGTTGAATTGTACAAATATTATGGTTATTGACAAATATTTCCTTTATGAATCACTCTGGGCCTGAGGAATATAACCGTGATTTACCTCAATTGATCACCATAATATTTCTATATTCTGTACTTGTGTTGTAATAAAGTTTTGATTTGTGGCGTTCACAAGTATTGCGTTGAATTAATTATGTTGAATTTTGATTTACTTGGTCTTACCAAAGTAAAATCCAAATTCTTCCATAATCATATTTTTACCCTTTGTTATAGTGATATATTTTATAGCACTAAATCAACCCCCCTTTGATGGCGAGCAAGTTAATCCTTAATTATTTTAAAAATACTGAATTGAACAAATACTAAAACTTTGTTATAACTCATAAATTGTGGCGTGTTTATACTTTGAAGATGAGACACTATAAGAAAAGATATAAATATTTTATTAAATTAAATCATTGTACGAATAGGAATCACAAAATAGTACCGTATTGTAAACAGTTCGTCAATTATTTAATTGTTAATACAAATAAATGATTGAAACTAGTATCACTTAAAATTTACATCAGTTGTTCTGGACTGCACAGAAAATTCCAGCACCTTCATGCATACAGCAAGTCGCCACGCACTTGCCCTGCAATAACAAGCAAAATTTCTGCTTGACTACGCGCATATTACACGTATTACACTGGCCTGATGTACTGTCTGTCTGTGACAACCATGGCAGAGTTGTGAAATAACCACACAAATAAACGAATGTGGTTGAACTTGTTTGAACTTTGCATGAACATGATTCTTACATGATTCTTACAAATGAGACGCCGACACAACGTTGTGCGTATTTTAGAACGAATATGAATGGTTTTATGAGTGTAGGATGAGTGTGGATGAGTGTAGTCTGGTTACTAACCGAGTTCAACTGTTCCTCAGAAAGGGCAATTTATTAATAGCCCAATAGCCAGGGCAACTAAGGGACCTACAGCTTTACGTGGAATCCGAACCACGTAGTGCTGGTCTGATTTTCAGCTAATTGACAAGCCTGATACTCAGTTATCTTCCCCACACAACATCTGCACAATGATTACCACCCAACATGGACACCCCAGACTTCTCTAGTAGTGTCCACGCCGATAGCAACCACCAAGCGGACGCCATGTCGGTATTAAGAGGACCGAGCATACAACCTATCGCCTACAATCTCCCAAACACTTTGTCCCCATGTAGCTGGGTTACAGCACTGCGCCACCAGTGCCGACGAACAGTAGGATTTACTGCTGGTTCGTGCAGGAAGCTGTTGGTGAGGCTCGCGCACTTTTTCGTCGTGTCTGTAATCATATTTCAAGCAGTAAGTAATGCTGTAGAGAATTCTCTTCCGGCTATTCTGCCCGTGTCTGATGGTGCTTGAAGGTGAAGGGCAGGACAAGTTGCTGTGTCTTTATTTAACATGGAACATGGAAATAATTCCCGTCCATCATCTTCCAGCTTTTTTATTTTTTCACGAAGCTGTTGTTTTTTTTTTTTTTTTTTTTTTTCAGAGTTCAGGCGAGTGCGCGCGTACCTTCGTGCAATGTGTTATCCTCTTCAACAAGCTCCGACCGTCTCCCATCCGTTGCGTAACGCATTGATCTGATCAGGATTGGTTTCATTTGACCAACCCTCTAATCCCACAGAGCCAATTATGAGGGTAGTTTTACACCGGACTGCGTCGACCACGTCTGCAGTCGTAAACTTTACACGACATTCTGCCGTAATGAGAGCCAAGTGGTATGTAGGCCTACTGATGTTATGTCAACAGTGGTTGTAGAAACACCCCTTTGTGACACTATAAAAAATAAATCAAAATAACGTTAAAAAAAGTATAGATTTCATCAAGAAAGTGTGGTAATTTATAACTATGAAGGTGTCTTGCGTCCTCTGTAATGTAACTAAAAATGTAAACAACTTTGGTTAGTGAAAATTGCCTTTAATTCACTATATTATTTGACTTGATTGGATTTGCTATAGATAATAATGTATATTAAATGAGTTTTTGCTTTGATTCTTTTGCAAAGATTGTTTGTATATTAAACTGGCTTACCATTTTATGTAATACCTTAATGATTATCAGTTTGATTCGTTTGAGAACGGTGTTAATTTATGAAACAGTAGTTTAAAGCTTACATTCTCACAATGTTATTAACATGCTACTGACAACAAAAAACAATAAATAAAATTGTCAGAGTACTCAGTGAACGTGGTCGTATGCATTTTATTTTTTATTACTATTTTATATATATTTTTTGTAGTTATTTTCAGTCATAGGTTGAATATCGTTTCTTCTTCATTTGAACGATGTTCAATTATATTAGGTTTAGTGTTCTTTTATAATCCAGGTAAAGAGTAGGCTATAAAGTCTCACAACTATGGAGTGTTCCATACAGTGTCGGTTATTGTTATGTATTGTTACATAAGAGCTCACTAGTGGAAGGTGCTTACGAAACCATTAACAATAAAGACACCTGTCCGGTTAAGTTGTCAAAAACTGAGCCGGTTAAGTTGTCATAAATGGTTGAAAATCAAAACCATAATGGATATTTGGTTATGAGTAATTTAACGTAAATGTGTCCCAAAATAAGTGTACCTTTAAAACGAATTTGTTTTTGTGATAGGTATCACAAAGAGTATCGGTAAAATTGTTTAAAATGTGTGGTTTTGGATTAGAAATAAGAAAACAAAGTTTTTAAACAATGATCTATATTTTGAAGAAGATTGGCTTTCAAGAATTCGTGTTATAAGACGAATATATAATGTATAAACAAACACGATTTTTATAAATATAAATAACACTTATATAATTATAAATAATATAATTATAATAAATATAATTATAAATAACACCAAATCACAACTGATAACATGATAAAAAATTAAGAAGGCTGAAACAAATTAGTTTTTCCGCAAGCCGATTATACTAACACGGGTGGACTGAAATTCTGCAGCACGATCGCTATATATCAGATTCTTAACTCTGTCTGTCTCATCCTTGGCAAAAATTAAAGGAATTCCCCAGAAGTTGTGAAACACTACAGGAGTGTTGCGAAGAAGCCAGCAAACATGCAGTCCCCACACCTCAGATCCTCCTCCGAATATCTAATCTTGTTACGATCATGTTTTCATATGTCATCATCAACTGAACATAGATGTTTAATTAACAAGAGAATGTCTGTTGTAAATGTCATGAGTGGGACACACTCTCTCCGTAGTTGCGTGACAGGACACAACAGAGACACGCAGGCCTGAGGTGGCAGTGTTGCCGGTAGCTGTCACATCACTATCAGCTGTTTATCTCGCCAGGTCAGTTGTCCGGCTCACAACCTGTTATGAGTGGCGACTCCTGTTCCACATGAGAGGGTACTCTGCCGTTTTTATCAGATCGTGAATTTACGATTCCAGTTTAGACACTTGTTCACGATCGCAATTCTACGAAACTTGCTACTTCCGCTGTACAACGAACGCTATTTTACGAATCTTGTTACTGCCGCTATAAAACGAACGCTATTCTACGAATCTTGCTAATGCTGCTGTAAAACGAACGCTATTCTACGAATCTTGCTACTGCTGCTGTACAACGAACGCTATTCTACGAATCTTGCTACTGTCATTGTACAACGAACGTTATTCTACGAATCTTGCTACTGCCGCTGTACAACGAACGCTATTCTACGAATCTTGCTACTGTCATTGTACTCTACGAATCTTGCTACTGCCGTTCATTAACGTTCGTTTTATAGCGGCAGTAGCAAGATTCGTAAAATAGCTCCGATGTTTAATTGAGTTTTTGTGTTCATCCATTAATTAAAATAAGTATTCAAAATTTACATTAATAATTTTCTTATTTCCAGTGTTATGCATAAACATGTAATTGTTATGTTTCCAGTTAGATATTAAATTAGCATACTAAATATAAAGCTAGGTGTGTACAAATCGTATAAGTAGGCTAGATATATTTTTTCATTCAGATTAAATAAAGAGCAATGTAATATTGTACAAATAAATTATTTTTGCTTAATTTTCTTTGTTATAAATGTTCTTCTCTAAATATGTGTGTTAGGTTTGAATAATAAAAAAAAATAAAAGTGATTGTATTTATTTGTGCACTTATTCTTTTCAGCATATTCTTTTCACATACAGCAATAATCAATTAATAAGCCCCATTGTACACTCTGAAATAATATTAGCATTATTAATTGATGTATGTATAAATCATTCTCCTTAAGTATAAATTCTCTTTGATGTGAGGGTTTTCTCTGCTAATTGGAGTTAATGAATATTAAGTGTTCCTAAACAATTGAAGGTGTTTGTCCCCGACACCAGACGAGACAGCTACAGAAATACTCTGGACAGGAAACGGGCTCTGAAACACGGCTGATTAATGCGCACGGTGACTAAGAAACAAAAATCAAAGATAACTCAAAAGTGGAACCGAGCCAGATGTGACGGCTGGAGTGGCGGCTCCACAGGTTCCGCTTCTATTAATTCCACCAGCCGGATGTCGGATGCTGGCTGGAGCTTCTTCTTTTTGCTCGCACCCAACCTGTTCACTCGTGACTGGGGGTTAACGGCTTCTGCCGTAATGTTTGGTTGTATGGAGGTCGCAGCGTCCCATAGTGACCAGTGAGAGGAGACACTGATGTGATCTCTGACAGAAACCGGTCGTTCCCTGCCCTCGTGTATCATCTCACACTGTACTGGAGTCTCGCCCACGAACTGTACAGTCGTCTCGTCCACGAACTGTACTGGCGTCTCGTCCACGAACTGTACTGGCGTCTCATCCACGAACTGTACTGGCGTTTCGTCCACGAACTCTACTGTCGTCATGTCCACGAATTGTACTGGCGTCTCGTCCACGAACTGTACTGTCGTGTCGTCCATGAAATATACTGGCCTCTGTCTACGAATTGTATTGGCGTCTCATCCACGAACTGTACTGGATCTCGTCCACGAACTGTACTGTCATCTCTTCCATGAATTATACTGGCGTCTCGTCCACGAATTGTATTGACGTCTCGTCGACGAACTGTACTGTCATCTCGTCCATGAATTATACTGGCGTCTCGTCACGAACTGTACTGTCGTCTCGTCCACGAACTGTACTGGCGTCTCGTCCACGAATTATACTGGCGTCTCGTCACGAACTGTACTGTCGTCTCGTCCACGAATTGTATTGGCATCTATTTCGTGAATTGTATCAGTGTTTCGTCCACGAACTCTACTGTCGTCTCGTTCATGAATTATACTGGCGTCTCGTCACGAACTGTACTGGCGTCTCGTCCACGAATTGTATTGGCATCTCTTTCATGAATTGTATCAGTGTTTCGTCCATGAATTTCATTGGCGTCTTGTATATTTATTTTATTAACAACCCTACTTCAGGTTAAGGAGTTTGTGATTCGCTTTTCTAAAGTATTGTTTCAAAATATAAATTTTAAAATTGTATTCTTTCAAAAAATGTTCGTGGTAAATTAACATATATTGTGGTAAATGCATATTAGGGTCTACACCATTTATGCATTGTGTGACACATTTTCGAAGACAATTTTTCAGAACGGTGTTGCGACCAATACATGAGATGACGATTCAACCGCGAGTTCACCGCAAGGCCATCCGCTCAATATTTCATGTTATATCTCCTTTACATATACAGTATATTCTACTCTTCAGTCGGAAAACATCCGGTTTACTTACTACTCTGATAAAATTATTTACAATAAATCATTGATTCATTTATCTGTCAGTAATCAACGATTCACTTCTCGTCATTTTTACTAACTTTTCTTTTTGGTACAAAGATTATTATTGAATTCAAAATATTATAATCAATATTATATTCAACAGTTTTAACTACGTTTACCGTGTTTTATCGTGACTCCCTGTGTTGTTTTATGAACAGTATAAGTACTGTAATCATGTTTTTATTTTTAGTAGCTAATAATTTTTTTTATATTTTATTAATACAATAACTTGTACATTTCCTCACATATTTTTTATTAACGCTGTATTATTTACATAAACTAAAATGTTAAGCGTTTTTCTTAATTTTTGAAGTTATACTTCTTTGCACCCGTTAGACACTTTGGGATGGGATGTTGGTCGAGAAACCGCGTCACGCTCAAAAGTAAGAACAAATTTTTAAGAACTATCGATTAATCGATTGTTAATCGAAGAAATTTAATCGAAGAAATTACTGATAATGATAATATAGGTGTATAATATAATAATGAAGTCACGTATAATATATTGAAGATAAATATATTGAATAATATTGAAAAATGTCTTATATTTCATTTATATATCCTGTCTGTTTGTGTGCGTGAGTGGGTGTATGAGAATGGCCAAAGAAGTATAACTTCCACCGTGTGGTCCGACGCACACCCAATTTTTTTGTTTTATTTTTTTCTGTAATGGACGTTACTACTTGACTTGATGACTTACGTTTGAATGTAACAGATATGACATTCACTTACAATATTAAGACTTTATTCACCTCAAATTCCCAAGGGTAAACGTAGCAATTATTACTGTAAATTTGTAAAGATGTACATTAGTTGTAATCTATTTATAACTGCCCCTGAGGCGTTCGCTGTGGCCCTAAGAAAGCGACCTATGTTTCTTGTTTCTCTGTGATAGGGCCTGTTCTAACGATAAAACATGACACGTACAAGCCAATGCTGCCCATTTCCCAATACATATCAACGGTATTCAGTACTTGAATGGTACATTCACCGGCTCCTACCAGAGTGTGGCGGGCCTTTCTCGCCCCATTTACGGACACAGCAGTGCTCACAGCACGACGTCCCATACATCGCCACTAAATCTGATGCAAAACACACCCCGGCAATGAGAGAAAGTAGAAACAATATCTGCAGTGTCGTGGTAGGCGGGGCTGGACCCGGGCCGATCTGTGATCGGCATCACAGGATCGCTGGTTTACACGATTTATGAGGCACGCGTGCCATTACACGACGTGACACGACACGCAGCGGCCTAATGACGTCGGCGCAAGTGAAAGGGTTCTATTTTGAGGAGTCATCATTTAGAAAAACATGTGTGGTCTTGTATTTTGGTCAAAAATATGAATCCTTATTTTATTTTATTTTTTTTTGTATTTATTTATCTCTGGGAGGGGGGAGGTGGAAAATAGTAGAATATTGTCGCTTAGATTCCAGACAATCATAAAATCAGCTTAATATCTTTTAGAGAAGGTGGAAAATACCTAATACATTGCGTTTGAATTACATACGAAATTCTGTCAGTTTGGAATCGTGTCTACGTTGGGTACAAGGGTTGACATAGCGTTAGGGGCCGTGTCTACGATGGGTTCAAGGGTTGACATGTTAGCGTTAGGGACCGTGTCTACGATGAGTGCAAGAGTTGACCTGTTAGCGTTAGGGGCCGTGTCTATGATGGGTGCAAGGGTTGATATGTTAGCGTTAGGGACCGTGTCTACGATGAGTGCAAGGGTTGACCTGTTAGCGTTAGGGGCCATGTCTACGATGGGTGCAAGGGTTGACATGTTAGCGTTAGGGGGCGTGTCTACGATGAGTGCAAGGGTTGACATGTTAGCGTTAGAGGGCGTGTCTACGATGAGTGCAAGGGTTGACCTGTTAGCGTTAGGGGCTGTGTCTACGATGGGTGCAAGGGTTGATATGTTAGCGTTAGGGACCGTGTCTACGATGAGTGCAAGAGTTGACCTGTTAGCGTTAGGGGCCGTGTCTACGATGGGTGCAAGAGTTAACCTGTTAGCGTTAGGGGCCATGTCTACGATGGGTGCAAGGGTTGACATGTTAGCGTTAGGGGCCGTGTCTACGATGAGTGCAAGGGTAGACCTGTTAGCGCTAAGGGCCGTGTCTACGATGAGTTCTAAGGTTGGCCTATGAAGAATGGTTGTGTGTATGTTTTTCAGTGTTCTTGTCTCGGCGCTAATGTGATATGGATGTGAGCCATCATAACAAACTGATTTATCAATAATTGTGGTACTAATATAACCGAAATTAACCGTTAGTGCTTAGTTAATAAGGAAACATGCTTTTTAATGTTGGTGTATACATTTCCAGAAGTTTAATTAGGAACCGTTTTATTTAGCGTTAACGGGGCTTACCTCGCAGTCCCGCAATCCCCGTGGGAGAACCACGTGGGTGGGAACAGATGACGTCTATCCATTGTTGGTGTCTTGTGCAGAAGGTAACTCCGGGGGTTTGTTGTGAAGCAATAACGTGTGCGTATTCACACGAGGTCACGTGTTTGCATTCTTAGCAGGGAGAATTAAACGTCGTTTTAGTCGAATTATCTTTTAGTCACAATAATTTTCAAGGATCTTATAAAGGTTCTAATACTGTAATGATTTTGAAAAAAATGAACTCACAACTTGAGAAGTTTTTTATTTGTCAACTAACCAATTGTTTTTTAATTAGTAGTTAAATTGAAAATAAAAAAGTTGTTTTGCAAAATATTTTAAGGTTCTGCAGAGGCTATCTGATGCTGTTCGCCATGTTAGTTTTTATCCCATAAGAATAACTTTATTTTTGAACCGGACATACGATCTCGCGTATTCAAATTAAAGAGTTATTTGTAAATGGATTTGTCTAAACAAATTACACCTGGATTTGTCTAAACAAACAAGTGGAATTGCTTTCAGAATTCCGAATTAGTTTTATAGAAGAAAGTACCAAAAATATTTGTTTGAAGTTTTTATTTTCACCTATTTTTAAATATTAAGCGTTTATATTTAAAATATCAAAAACAAAACGCAATATAATAACGTTTAAAATGACACATCATAAACAACTTTTGGTAAATAAATAACGAAAAATGCGGATTCGCAAAGAACATTGATCTTATTGGAATAAAACCAACATGGCCGACAGCCTCGGGAGACTCTTGTACTTTTTCATTCGAAAAAATAAAATAGATCTCTATAATATTGTCATTGTTTTAAAAAATGTACAAACGACCCAAAAATACTGACATTATTGCAGCATGTGTAAATGGTATTAGAAAAGGTAATTGATGCGGGTGATTATAAAGCTAGGTTGCAAATTAGCGTAATAAGCCTAATTACACGCCAATTACTTGGTAACGAATGTGTTTCGTAAAATCGGCTTGCAGAACGCTTTGGGAAAACCAAAATGCTTGTTAGCAATTAATTCAATTGGTACAATTGACCCTCTCTTTATCGCCGGGTTTTGGAGGCTGATATGTTTCTTTTACGTTCGACTTGGAGATGGTTTACATTCTCCACACAACATCTGGCTGGCGGAGTCGTTCTATCACGAGCCTCTTTACCATTCCAAAGGTCATCGGAAACACTTTCCCCCCTCACATCGTGCATAAGATACGTTCTTGACAATTTGTAGTTTCTCAAATTAATGTCTGCTTTAATTTTGATATCGTTATATTTGTTTCAGATTTTTTGACAACAAATCTGTTATTTATCCATTATACGATTATGGTACCAAGAATTACAAAATTTCTTAATTGCTTTTGTTTTGTGTGTTTTAAAGCATATTTTTACATAGAATTTTATTCTACATAGTAAATTCAAGGTTGTACATGGGCCTAAGAATAATTTTGTATTTTTTCGTATTTTAAGGTAAATGTAAGGAGTTGCACAAATATATGTTAATTTTTATCGTATGGTTTACTAACTGTGGTGCACTCAAAGGAGTTGAATCAAAGAGGTGGGTATCGAGACACGCTCAGTAAGAGTTTGAACCAAAAGAGAAACAGAATACATAATATCAAAATCACGCTGATTTGCAAATATTATCCGCAGCACCACAGATAAAAGAAACAGAGGTCATAATCAATAGTGCACTAAATGTGTGTCGAGTAGTTCTCCAAATTGCCATGCCATGGCAGGGCTAGCACATTGTCAGTCCCTCCCTTATTCCCCCACGAATCCTTAAGAATAAACGTAGTAATTATTTCTACAGACGCATACAGATGTACATTAGTTGTAATATTTAAAAAACAAAAATGTAAGTTCATATAAAAGGGATCCACCCACCCACCCATACACGTACAGCGGTAGTAAAATACACGTACAGTTGTAGTACCGCCACTGAGGCATTCGCTGTTGCTATATGAAGCGACCTCTGTTTCTTTTTCTTTGTGGAAGTACAGAGGTAAACTCCACAGTGACAGTTTCCACAACTGTAAATATTTATACATTTTATCATAATTACTAGCTATGTTTATTCTTCAAGCTTTGGAGGGAATAAGGTGCTGGAGAAATCGATGATGGTGTTGGCCCAGCCATCCGCAGAGAGAACTGAAGAATTAACTACTCGACGCCTATTCAGTACACTGCGACCTTTGTCTCTTTCTTCTCTGTGATTGTAGTCAGTGCCAATAGAGTATTGATTGGACATACAATTTGGCGTTAACTCCGAACCATTTTGTGTATATCTATTTTCTCCATTGCCGACAAGCTTCAGTCGGTTTAAACCCAGAGATTCACCAACGCCCGCCGCCCAACTTGGGCAGACTAGATGTATCTAATAGTGTTTATAATATGGCCATTGGGAAAATCAGCGCGGAAAGTGAACCAGTTGAGCTTGTCAGTTCTGTAGCCTGGCATTGTACATTACGAAGACATGAGAGGTGTAGCAAGTTCGAGTCGGTAACGTCGCCGGTGACACTACTTTCATCGGTCGTCGGAGATATTGCACCCTGATTGTCGAGGGTCTTACTACTCCCTCTTACATATGTCTTAGTTCATTGTTCTCTCAGTATACGTGGCAATAGTTGACCGTATCAGTTATATGTGATGCCGCTAGCACATGTGACTACTGCACACATACGTCATGGAACACATTCTCATGACCCACATGTACTGAGTCAAGTCTCGCTCACTGCAGACTATGGTGGTCCGCCCACACATCCGTTACTGGGATATATGGCCTTTGATGAGAAATGCGCTCGTGATAGTGCATTCGGAGCTTGTTCTTGCATAACGTGGGAGGTATCTGTGACATGTAGTCTCTACGGAAGTTTGCCAGGTGCTTGGGAGAGGCACTTAACCTAACCGTCTGCCGTAACCGACAATGAGTTGATTTAAGGTGAACTGGTGTGGTTGTCGTGAGATGCAGATCGGAGAAAGTAGCGGCGTTAGTGGTGCGGTGCGAACTCCAGGGGTGGCGGCGTGCTTTCTCTGCGACTATCTGCCCATTGACGCCGGCCGAACATCTGTCCCTCCTAGAGATTGGCAGTCACGGCGGTAGTGGTGCGACGGAACTCCAGGGGTGGCGGCGTGCTTTCTCTGCGACTATCTGCCCTTTGACGCCGGCCGAACATCTGTCCCTCCTAGAGATTGGCAGTCACGGCGGTAGTGGTGCGACGGAACTCCAGGGGTGGCGGCGTGCTTTCTGTGCGACTATCTGCCCATTGACGCCGGCCGAACATCTGTCCCTCCTAAAGATTGGTAGTCACGGCAGTAGTGGTGCGCTGCGAACTCCAGGGTTGGCGGCGTGCTTTCTCTGCCCATTGACGCCGGCCGAACATCTGTCCCTCCTAGAGATTGGCAGTCACGGCGGTAGTGGTGCGACGGAACTCCAGGGGTGGCGGCGTGCTTTCTGTGCGACTATCTGCCCATTGACGCCGGCCGAACATCTGTCCCTCCTAAAGATGGTAGTCACGGCGGTAGTGGTGCGGTGCGAACTCCAGGGGTGGCGGCGTGCTTTCTCTGCGACTATCTGCCCATTGACGCCGGCCGAACATCTGTCCCTCCTAGAGATTGGTAGTCACGGCGGTAGTGGTGCGGTGCGAACTCCAGGGGTGGCGGCGTGCTTTCTCTGCGACTATCTGCCCATTGACGCCCGTCGAACATCTGTCCCTCCTAGAGATTGGCAGTCACGGCGGTAGTGGTGCGACGGAACTCCAGGGGTGGCGGCGTGCTTTCTCTGCGACTATCTGCCCATTGACGCCGGCCGAACATCTGTCCCTCCTAAAGATTGGTAGTCACGGCGGTAGTGGTGCGGTGCGAACTCCAGGGGTGGCGGCGTGCTTTCTCTGCGACTATCTGCCCATTGACGCCGGCCGAACATCTGTCCCTCCTAGAGATTGGCAGTCACGGCGGTAGTGGTGCGACGGAACTCCAGGGGTGGCGGCGTGCTTTCTCAGCGACTATCTACCCATTGACGCTGGTCGAACATCTGTCCCTCCTAGAGATTGTAGTCACGGCGGTAGTGGTGCGACGCGAACTAAAGGGGTGACAGCGTGCTTTCTCTGCGACTATCTGCCCATTGACGCCGGCCGAACATCTGTCTTTCCTAGAGATTGGTGGTCTTGGGCTACTGCAATTAAAACTTAAGGGGCTTATTTAGCAGCAGATTTCAGCAAATTTTCAGGAACATCTGGTTGTGCATCATTGGAGAAGGGGAGGGGGTTAATTAATCTGAATCAACCCTAGTGGTCTTCCATTTTGCATCTATTCTTCATAAGATACAATTGGACGGTTGAGCAGATTTAATATGCATTTTTAAAATACAATTGTGATTGTACTGTCATTTTGTTAGTATGTAATGGAGAATTTAATAGCCTTGTCAAATTTAAATCTTTAAATTCTAAGTGACCAAATGTTTTGAAAGGCTTACGTACGATGGAGTTTATTTTTCTTAATTTGATAAATTTTACCATTGGTCTTAAGAATAATAATTCGTGCTTGTTGGTAGTCACTAGCTTTCCTGATCGTTTAAATAAGTAGAAAAATGTATCTCAGGGAGCACTAGGAACACTTGTCATAAAATGCTTGTTAACATTTGAACTACATAAGTGAAGAAATGTAAGTGTGAAACGTTTTCATATGAAGTAATGTTTAACTGCAAAACGCGGGCGTCCGCTATTTATAACTGGCGCTGCCTGGTAGCCAAGCAGGGAAGGAGAGTCAATTGCTATGACTGTTCAAAACACGTGTTTTGGTGACGAACAGACGTCAACTGGTCCTCTGATAGTCGACAAAGAGGGTCGGAGGCTCGAATGTGACAGAATTATTCATTGGATAAGACTCTTTAGATAAAACTTTGATCATTGTGGCCACGTAAATTTGCTTTAATGTTCAGCTTCAAACGTCACTTTCAATGCAGCGCTGTGGAGATAGCTCGACGCTAGCGCTCCCAAGTAGTCAGCCAGAACAACTAAGCTGCAGTACCGCTGTATTGCATTGTATCTTGAAAAAAATTGGAATAATAACAATGGAAAAAGTGCTATAACAGATTATAAATCATGACTAATTTGACATTCAAGATGTAAGCAGTGCAGAGATACGCGCTGCTGCTGGCTGGCCGCTAGGATCGCTAGTATCGTGCTTGTCACTATCTAATGGGGTGTCGTGACCATGCTTTAGACTGTGCAAACACCTTGTAAAGTGCACTTGGTGTATATATCATAATGTATTTACTAGGTGACGTTCAATTACCGGGCCATTCTCCAACCCAGACTTTCCTCCTTTCTCCAAATACTGTGTTGTAATGACTAATTAATAATGGCGAACCAAACGCTCGGTTTTGGTTGCATGATGAATGCATCAAGCAAACTACATGCTGAGGCTGGAGGTTAATGAGCGAAACGACTTCGCCGTACGCTTAAGGTCGCTTGTAATAAGTAATATTATAAAGTCTTCACAATACGCCGTCATTTATTTACTGTAATTGGTACCGGGTTTGGATTCTTCGGTTTGATTAAGAATAATATATTTATGATCTATCGGATTTTGTTATATAGTATATAATATAGTAATATAATATATAATATAATATAAATATAGTAGTGATGGAAGAGGTGGAAGTAGAAAATATAAATCAGAGACAGATAGAAAACGAAGTACACATAGAAGACCACAGAATAAGCACAGTTGTACCATCGAAGGCAGAAATTGTAACGGCACTCAAGGAAATCAAGAATGGGAAAGCGCCCGGAGTGGATGACATATCACCAGAAATGCTAAAAGCAAACCCAAACCTTACAGCAGAAATTTTCTATGACCTATTAAAAGATATATGGGAAAAAGAATTAATTCCAGATGATTGGAAGAAAGGGTTGCTGATAAAAATTCCAAAGAAAGGGGACATTTCACTGTGCACAAACTGGAGGGGTATTACACTGCTCTCCGTGGCTAGTAAAATTCTCACCAGGATAATTTTAAACAGAATCAAAGGTATAATAGATACAAAACTGCGGAGAGAACAAGCGGGCTTTAGGAAAGACCACTCATGTATAGACATGATCATCACCCTTAGGATTATAGTTGAACAATGCTCTGAGTTTCAGTCACCAGTGTATCTGTCCTTTGTGGATTTTGAAAAGGCTTTTGACTCCATCAGTAGAGAATCCATTTGGAAAGCGTTATCTGAAGCGGGTGTGCCTAAAAAAATCATTAACCTCATAAAAGAAATATATACAAATGCCAGGTAGTACACGAGGGTAAATTATCCTGTCCATTTGAAATTGGAACTGGAGTAAGGCAAGGCTGTTTGCTTTCACCAATACTATTTCTTATGGTTTTAGATAGCATAATGAAACAAGTTGTAAGTAGGCCCAAGGGTATACAGTGGGGACTAATGGATAGACTGGAGGACATAGATTTTGCGGGACGATCTATGCATAATGTCTCAAACACTGAATGACATGAAAGGAAAGCTTGAAGACCTTCATAACAAAGGAGAAAAAGTTGGCCTAAAAATAAATTTTGAAAAAACAAAAGAAATGAGGATAAATAATAGAAATAATCAGCCGCTGGTGGTGAATAACAAACTTATTGAGCAAGTGGAACAATTCCAATACCTGGGAAGCATTGTTTCTAAGACGGGTGGAACTGATGAAGATGTAACCAGTAGGATTAGGAAAGCCAAAGGAGCATTTGCCCAACTTGCACCAGTTTGGCGATCAAGTCAAATAAGAAGAAAGACAAAATTAAGGATTTTTGAAACCAATGTAAAGTCGATCCTTCTATGAAAGTCACTAAAACAGTAACAAGTAAACTGCAAGTTTTCATAAATAAGTGTCTCCGAAGAATCTTTAACATATACTGGCCAGATAGAATTTCAAACGAGGAATTGATGCGAAGAGCAAATGAAAATCCTATTGGTGATACCATTAAGAAGAGGAAGTTTGGGTGGATAGGCCATACACTAAGAAAGCCCATTAACAACATCAGCCGACAAGCCCTAGATTGGAATCCCCAAGGAAGTAGAAAGAGAGGAAGACCGAAGATAACTTGGAGGAGGTCAGTCGAGAGGGAGATTGGAGAGGAAGGCAAGAGTTGGGAAGAAGTAAAGCAGCTGGCACAGGATCGGGTGCGATGGAAGGCATTTGTTGCAGCCCTACGTCCCCCAAGGGAATACAGGAATTAAATAATAATAAAATAATATATCCTTCTGAAGAGCAACAAATGTTGATGATGTAAATACTCTTTGGACATTTTACAATATTTACATCTTTGCTTAGCCAATACTTAATCAATTTTCACAACATTATGTCGTTTGTATTACGACATATTGGGAAAACCATTGACTGAGTGGTCTTCTAGGACTTAGTAGCTGAGTTAGTACAGGTTCATATCATAGCCTTGACTATTATTTATTTATTGTCTTACAACGGCTTAGCCATTTAATTTAAAAAGACTATGATTAAAATAAGTTTGTACTCTACTGAAAATATTTGCAATTGTGCAAATAAGGTTTTTTCCAAATAATCCATTTAGTTATTGACTCAAATCACAAAATAACTTATGTTTATACAACACATGATGTATTGTATATAACATCATGTGTTATATACAATACCTGTACAGGATTAGTATAATAGTAGTGGAGAGTTAATGGAATGATAAAAATGAACGTTGTCAAACTCCATAACCAGACTTGGCACTCTGAACTTTGGCACTTACATCCTCCCTCAGGTCACAATACTTTATGTATGACGAGGACATCAGGTGAACTTTGCCCTGTTACTGCATATGATCAAATCAGCTGTAAGAACCATGTCTACATCTAATCTGTCTTCTTCATGTAATGGTATTGTTTATAAAAAATGTATATTATTATTACGAATGTTAAGTCACTATCCATGAATTCTATTAACTATTATTATGTTACAGTCAAAATACGATATTCAAAAAGTTTTTCCCTTACGAAAAACGCCAACAATATTGGTTTCCATTTTAATGATTCGGTCTGTGTTAATGATCGTATCGCAACACTTGAAGTGTAATTTGATAGGTGAACTCATATTTTTAGTGGACCATAAGTTAATTTCTGTAAAAAATTAATATTTCTATATATTTACGGTTAAATATGTGAAACTTCTAATGTCATTTTTGACGAGTTTCAATAAAAAAAAACTCATCATAATATCAAATTTTGGTATTTTAGATTAGATCTTTGGTAATCGTACGATAATCACTTAAATTCATTATAATATAATAAACGTGAACCGTACAGTTGAAATAAAAAAAATTAAAATGGTAAAACTGTATGGCTACTATAGGGCCATTTGAACTACAGTAACGTAGTAAGATATATTTTGCACTGTTAAATTTGCGTGTGTGTATCGTAGATCGGCGAATACATGTTTACTCAGGCGACAGAGATCTCCATTGAGAGATGTAATTGTAGACTCCAGTGATAAACACCGGCTTTGCGGTCTCAACTGGTGATTTATGGAGACGTAACCGGCAGCCTGGAAGATGGTATTGTGGTAATGCGAAACTAGTTTCGGCGCCTCTGGGTAACTCGGCAGTTACATCGTGGGACCAGCGCGATCGATCTGTGGCCGTGCGTGGGAAAAGTATCGGCGTTGAAACACCAACTTTACAGGCATTACATTTTTTTTTAGTTAAAAATCTGATTCGTAATAAATACACATTAGGGGAAACCCTTTCTCGCTGCGCTCGTGTCACCTCGGCCTTCGGCCTTGGTCTGTGAATCGTGACTACATAAACTAGGGGATAACCTAATACGCTTCGCTTGTTAACATCGTCACTAGCAGCGCTCGTGTCACCTCGGCCTTCGGCCTCGGTCTTCGACTCGTAGCTACATTAATAGTAGAAGTATAAATTAAAAATCAACAAAACAAATATTTAGTTGTTTTAGTTTAAAAGCTGTTTATTATTATGAAAAAAACAACAAGGTTTTAAATCAATTGTAAAAAAACAATAAGTTAATATGTATTAATAGTTTCCACGAGGGCCCATACATTTCATGTTACCTATTCGCTCACGGAATTATTTATATACATATTGTCAAAAAACAATTTATCCATGTTAATATATTCGTATAATTTGAGGAGGCCGTTTCGCTTTACGAATAACACCAAAAATATTAGTTTCAATTTGAACGATTCAATTCGTAATAATGATCGTATCGTTAAACTTGAAGAGTCGTTTCAACGGTGAAGAACGGTTGTAGTAGACCACAAGTTGGTTTTTGTAAAAATTTTAGTATTTCTATAATTTGTTTACAATTAAGGATGCCCAACTTTAAATTCCACTACTTAAAGTTTTAAAGGGATTAAGTTTCAAAAAAAAATTGTTCCACTAGATTGACCCTTTTGGGTATTTTTTACAGGTTTTGTTCCCCCCATAACCCCCCCGCCATAAATAATTAAAATTACGGAAAACGTTTCCAGGGGGAAAGTGGGAAAGCGGGGGCCGAGCCCCCGGTTTGAGGTTCCCCCAAATGGTACTTATGGGGCCCCTTTTTCAAACGGTGACCCCGGGGGGGTTTGGGGAAAAAGGGGAAACTTAACACACATTTGGGGTTTTAAACGGGCGGTGTTTTAAGGTAAGACTAAAACCCAAAGGGAATTAATTTTAATAATTAAAAAATTTCCCGTTACAAGCTTTTTTTAAAGGACGGGGAAATGCAACCGGGGAACCCACAAGGGAGGAAACCCAAAAGCTTTTCACAGGGGACTGTTGGTAAAGGGGCTTTGGGGGACTTCCTAATCTGGGTGTTTTTTTTTTTTTTAGAGAACTGTTTATGATTAAAATTTTAATTAGCCTCTTTAAAACTTTTGTTAAATTATGTGTCCCTTAAATTTGGGAAAAGCGTGAAAGGGTGCCCTTAAAGGGATATTTTTAAATTGCCAATTTTTTTTGGTTTTTTTGAAGATTAAAAACCCTGAAAATTTGGGGGTTTCAACCCCAAATATTTTTCCCCAACGCACGGCCACAGATCGATCGGTGGTCCCACGATGTAACTCCCGAGTTCCCCAAGAGGCGGCCCTTTTTTGATTCCCCCTTCCTCAAGGGGGAATCCCCAAAACCTTGGGGACCCAACACCAGTTTTTAAATCACTGGACTCTTCCTCTTGTTTTGTGTTGAGTAAATTTTTATTCGCCGTTTAGACTATGTTTTTTTTAATTATTTCTTAACAAATTGTGTTTGTAGTTCTTTTTTTTATAATTCCCCTTGGGTTTTTTTAATTCAATTTTTTTTCTTAAAATTTGTTTCTTAAACATCAAATAATATTTGTTGTTGTAAATTTTTAAAATAAAAATTTTTTTAAAATTTCTTAACAAAATTTATTTTAATTTTTTTATATTTTTTTATTTAAACCTTTGAAAACTAAAAAAAAGTTGGAAATTGTAAAAGTCCTAAAAAAATTCCTTAAATTTATTTTTTAAAGGACAAATTTTAAGCAGTTTTTAAATAGTTTTGGTTAAAAAAAAAAATTTTCAATCCCGTATTTTAAATTTTACTCCCCTGAATTTAAAAGGTTTTTTTTATTTTTATTTTAATTACAAATTTATAACATGGGGGAGGCTTTTTTTTGGTTGTTTGGGTTGCCAATTTTCGCCAAAAAACCCCTTTTAAAGGTTTTAAAAAATTTAAGTGAAAAATGCCTTTAAAAAAAAAAATTTTTGTTTTTAGAAACCTTGATGGCCCTTTTTCAAAGTAAAATATTTTACCCACTGGCATTTGCAAAAAGCCCCCAACCTTTTTTAAATCCCTCCCTTTATTCACCTCAAATCCTCTAGAGTAAATGTAACAATTATTACTACAGATTTTTAAAACGTATACATTTTTTGTAGTAGGCTTACATTTATAATCCATAAGGTGTTCACTACGATCATAAGAAAGCGACCTCTGTTTCTCTTTTATCTGTTCATGAACAGACAAGACTCTATCCAAGTTGATGGATGAGCACTGCTCGTGATATCATATAACTAAAGCCAGTGGTGTGGAAAGGCCAGTGCGGAGGTCTCATCCATGAATGGCGTGACGGTCTGTCTTTCACTGCCTGCTTAGCGCTCTTGCGTCACAGTTGAGCTATCAGAGCGGACGGTCGTTGGTGGTAACCCGACCTGTATCTCTGCAAAAGGGCACGAGGTTCGCCGGGATGTAAATCGATCCTGACGATGTCCTGGTTGTAAAGGTGGCCAGCACAACGTGTAAAGGGAATAATAGCAGGCATGCATAAACCGGACAGAGTAAAAGTCCTACAGAAAGGCTACTGAGAATTGGGGGGAAGAGAGAGGCGGATCGAAAGGCCGCTGAGCGTAGAGAGGTAGAATCATACAGAACGGACACTGATTGTTGGGGAGAGACGGATCGAAAGGCTATTGAGTGTTAGGTGGAGACGGATCGAAAGGCCACCGAGTGTTAGGGGGAGACAGATCGAAAGGCCGTTGGGTGTTAGGGGGATACGAATCGAAAAGCCGCTGAGTGTTAGGTGGAGACGGATCGAAGGGCCACTGAGTGTTGGGGGGAGACAGATCGAAAGGCCACTGAGTGTTAGGGGGAGACAGATCGTAATTCCGTTGAGTGTTAGGGGGAGACGGATAGAAAGGCCACTGAGTGTTAGGGGAGACAGATCGAAAGGCCGTGTAACCTCTCTATCTTTGGTTGAGTTACTTTAAGTTAAATTTCTTAATAATTTGATAAAAATAATTTAAGCAAATTAATATTGTTTTTCTTATCTCAGGGTTTTTTATGTGGGTAAATTGGTGAGGCTGTAAAATTACAATGAATTTATACTTGTTTGAAAAAACTATTTTATTACATCATTTTTTATTTTACTTTCTTTAAAAATTTCATTACAATAAAATTGAATTCAATTAATTATCTAAAAAACTGATTTCTAAAACATGATTTGATTTTTATAACTAAAACTTATCTTATTGTCCTTGCATTGTCTTGATGAAACCCCACGTGGTCTTCATGTGGTAATAACTCGATATTATTTAATCTTTTAAAACTACACAAAAAGTATCCAATTTATTTAAATCTTTTTTTTTAAAACAAACATGTATTGCTATTTTAAAGAATTTAGTTATACTTTAAAACGGTCACACGCGGTCTTCATGTGCTCTACCGGGAGGAACATCATGTTCCTGTGTTATTTCTTCAAAAGAAAGACGCAGAGTGGCTGATGCCTCCAAGACGCTGGAGTAGGTTCCCCCTCCTACTTTCCTGTCCGTTAAAACTAATGGTATTGGGTCAGAGGCTCAACTTCCGCCTATACCATGCGGTTCTGACCCCAGTAAGTGCTGCTCCCACTGTTTATTTCCCCAACTAGACACGTCTCCTGGATTCGACTGGTGCATGTCATAGTGACACCCCTTTGGATTTCCAGGTCGACTCTTCCAGCGACGCGCCAGCCCATGTGTGTGTTGATAACAATGAAAAGGAATGTTGTTTACTCAATTCTCAGAAGACTGCCCTGGCATAAATATCTCTACCCACTTCCCTAGCTGGCTGTTTATTTACTTACAACGATTTCCGAATATTATTTGAATGTTCGTTGATTATTTTAATTAAATATATTTATTTCTTCAATAAAATCATTTATCATTTATTTAATTTAATTGATTTATTCGTCAATTTGGTGGACCTGTTACAGCCGTTGAGTGTTAAGGGGAGACTGATCGAAAGACCGCCGAGTGTTAGGGGGATTGACAATGGCAGAGACGTATCGAAGACTTCTATGAACCTTGAAGATTCAGCTTCTTTGGTAAAGTTCTACGATAATTTTATTTAGCCACATATTCATAAATGCTCATTCATACTCGCCGATCTGTACTTCTCTATTGACATATCATAAAAGTACGCCCACTGTCATCAAGCCTATGATACATTACATATGTTTTCGGTTAAACACTTTTTTATTGCATGTGCATAGTACATAATTTAAATGTTGTTTTTAACAATGTAAAAGAAAGTTAATTGTTGTTTATGTTTCAGGTAAGTTGCTGAATGTGGAACATTTTAAAGTGGCATGTGGTAAGACACCTTTAATGTAACGAATAGAAATTAAAATGTTCCTCCTTTAATTATTAAGGACTACCTTCCTCGTTTAACATTCTACTGAAGTACATTGTTATTGGCAGTCTCACGTGTTGGTCTTTAATGTACGGTTGGGAACTAAATTATTATAAAATTAAAAGTAAATTAGCTGTTAAATGACAGTTTAAAAAAGGTAAATTCAGTTTGCTATAGGCACTCATGTCACCCAGTACAGAATATGGCCGAATGTGACTTGTGATCACGTACCGCCTGTGACTCTTGGGAGACGTTACAACCACCTGTATGAGACTCTGGCATGGGCATTCAGCCCGGTGTTCGGCAGGCGTCTCGTCTGACTGCCGTAATATACCTATCTGCCGCCGCCCCCCCCCCTCCCCACCAACAGGTACTACTGCTTTTATAAATCTGTGCAGTGAAGAAGCTGATGACAGTCACAGCTTGTGTAGGTCTACAGTTCAAGAACATGAACAGTCATACGCTTAGGTGGTCATACGTGAAGGTGGTTTGTGTGCTTTTAAAATATCAGTGGAGAAATAAAATTATTAAAAAAAAAATACTGATATAATATTTATTACCTCTCTCATTTATAGAAACATACAATTAGTAAATACATTGCAGGATTATACTAGGGAAGTACCTCAGGTGAACTATAAAGCTTTTGATAAGTGCTGAGTTATTGTATTGTCGGACTGTCAGCTACGGAGGTCGTATTGGTGGAAAGCATATTGTAAAAATTAGGCATCATTTCACGTATTATCTATCAATCAAGTTAAAAAAATAAATATATATCTAAAGAAGGTTTTTAGTTCAAGTTAAAGGATGACGAAACGTTGGTCAGCAAATTATATTTAATTTATCTAAATCGGCATATTGGAGCATAAATGAAACATAATTATAATCACTACACTCGTTCATCTACAATCATCACGACTTACCTCAGGTGAAGTGTAAAAGACGCTTTTGAAAAGCGCCGAGTGGTTGTATTGTCGGCTACAGAGTTCGTATTGGTAGAAAACATGTTGTATAAATTAGTTCTATCATTTCACTTATTATCAATTGAATCTGGTATTCCAATTTAAAAAAAGAGAGATATATCTAATAGAGGTTTTATATTCAAGGTAAATTATGACGAATCGTTGATCAGGAATATAATATTTCATTTGTCTGAGTTGGCATATTTGAGCATAAAACATCATAATCACGACACTCGTTCATCTACAATCATCACATGTGTACGCCCCTTATCTTAATCTACATCTTGAGGATCGGAGTCTTAATAATGCATAAATGAGTAGAATCCGATGAAACAGTACTATAAATATAATTTAATACTTTGTTGTTAAGAGAGGGGGGAAACTAGGGGACACCCCTGCACGCTTCGCGTGCCAATCTCGTCACTTGCTATGCTCGTGAAGTTTGCCAGTCGATGAAAGAAACATTGACAACTTGAAAAGTACTATACAAAAGAAGAAAAATGCATCTATCAGTGTTTTGTGTTATTGACTTGTTTAGTTAAAAAAAACCCTCTCTGATGTGACTTTGAACAGATGAAATTCAAATGTCTCTAGATGGATCAAACGGACGAGTAGGCGAGCTGGATGTGCCTGGAATGAGGCATTCCGATAAGTACAAGTATTCTTGCTCCCGTGATTGGTAGGGGAGGTTGTGGTCTGGTTTTAATGAACAGTGCTCGGTCCTTTGTCTGGATTACTCGCCAAATGACGGTTGGTTCGCTTTCATTCCAATATGCCGGGAGCCACGAGTACAATCTCGGCAATAACCACATGCGATGTCCTGAGGCCGGTGTGGCGTGCCTTGGCGTTCTCCAGGTATACAGTATATGTCTTTGTGCTTATTGAAGAAATGTTTATTGATAAGTAAAATGTTCATGTTCTACAACTTATCTAATAATCATTCGCCTTTTTTTATATAGTACTGGCCAGCAGGCCTTGCTTCGTTACGGGGTGGTTCTCTCCGCTTGATTACCCTTTCCTTCGTGATTCTCTATCTATACCATCACATCAATGAAAAAGCTCATCATGCTATCGTTTAAAATTTCACAATGAATAACAAATTAGACAAGCTTTTGTGTCATGTTTATGATTATTTAACAGCTGTTAGAAATAAATTATAAAGTTAAATCCAATTTTACTCTTTTGAGAAAAAGGAAACTTTGAGCAACTGTTTCTACCCTTTAGTAGTGGGATTTCGAAAAATCCTATCTTAGTTTGTCCCTAGAATACAAAAGCAGACATATTTCATGAAAGTCTGTTCAGTGGTTCAGGATATTTCGAGGTGAGTGAGTTCTGGATTATATGTATTAGGATTGGTCTAATATACAAATTAATTATTACAAAATAAGAAAACGAAGTACTATATAACTCTTTTGTAGCTACCATCACTTAAGGATGTTCTTATTAATTCATAAATTAAATGTTGTCATTTTAAGATCGAGTACATTTATTTGTTTTTCTTGAAGTAAATATAATTGATTACCATCCTAATTACATATTGAACAGTTTAACATTATTATTTATAATGATCAATTGTGGTGCTGTAAAATGTAAATGTACAATATGTATGATTGAATCATGTTCGACTCAAGTCGGATAACCTTCGTGTCTAGGCTATAAGACAAGCATAACAATACATATTTGATTTATGAATGGCGAATTGATTACTTACAAATATGCATGTTATAATGTCGGCAATAGATGCGCAGTGGTGTAACCCCATTTCTAGCGTTGTGGAGATTGTAGGCGATTAATTATATGCTCGGTAATTTTAATCCTTTTACGGCGTCCGCTCAATGGTTGCCATCGACTCGGACACTACTAGAAACATCTTGGCTGTCCATTTTGCGTTGTATTCAGTGTCCATATGTTGTATAGGGAAGAGAACTGACTATCACACTTAAAAGTATACCAAAACTACGTGGTTCGGATTCAACGTAAATCTGTACGTCTCTTAATTACTTGGCTATTGGGCTATTAATAAATAGCTCTTTCTGAGGAACAGTCGACCTTAGTTAGTAACAATGACTGCACTCATTCGCCTCTCGTGTTTGTCCACATCTCTACTATTGGCGTTTCAGTAATGAATAATGGAGTAATCATCTTAGAAGGATTCAGGTAAATCATTACGATTTCATTAATCCAAGTATTATAGTGAAGATGAGAGTTATTCAGTAGTTAACCATGATTGTTCTCCTTGTAACTATGTTTCCTTTTGCACACTTTGTACGCTAAGTAGATGTTGTTGGCCGTTCCGCTGTGTTCGTAGTTACTTACGAGGGTGCACTAAACGTCGCGAACGCAAGGACTAACAATGGACCAACAACACAAACGTTAAAAGCAGGAAGTCATTGTGTGTGCTCTTGACTTTAAAACGATTCTTTTTCCAAGTAATTCGTCGAGCTCATGAGCTGAAAATGCCAGTTGTTAAAATGTGCAACGACATTTGATAAGGTGACTCGTGCTGTGTAAATAGACGTTTAAATAATAATAGGTCAAATTCAATCATGTCCAAACGGTAGATTAGTGCGTACTTTTTTTAGTTCGAACCCGTTAATATAAATATTAAAAATTTGTTAGTTCAAAACCAACCAATTTTACGTTTTATAAAACAGGGGAAAAGATCATCACAGTCCTGACCACTACATAATGTCGGCGATCTTTTTGTACTTTTATAACAATATAAACATAACTTAAAGTGGAAAAGTTAGAGATACTAATTTAATTCAGGGTTAAAAAGCTTCTAAATAGCTTGGAAAGCTGATTATCGCATATATATTTAAATAAAAGATGTATCAGTTTCAAAATCTACCAAAAATAACGAAATGTATGTAACTAGGAATCGTGTCAATTGGGCGCAATGGTGAATTATTGCGGGGTGAATTTAAATTGTGAATCAATTCCGCATGAATCCGAATTGTGAATTCTGTCTGAAAAAAGCGGTGTCATGAAAGTAGTGTTGTCAACATTCAAACAACAGAACATTTTCGTCTGCAGGAAATTTCACAATTGCAAGAATTCCAATAATTTGGACGCAAAGAGTGATAGGCTCTTGAATAAAACTGTTGGGGCGGTATTGTTCAAAAGTTGAACATCGGGATATTGAGAGAGTAAACATTAAATTCCATATAATGTTCAAATTAACATTCAATAAAAATCAGAATTCGTAATTCAAATCCACCATTGAAACTCATGCAGAATTAACAATTGAAGTTCGCGCGGTATTCAGCGTTGAAGATCTCACAGAATTCATTATTCAGATTCACGCCAAATTCATCATAAAAATAAAGTAGAATGCACAATTTGGATTCACGCAAAATTCATTCACAATTTCAATTGACCTCGCCCATTACGCCAATCTACTGCGATTCCTATTGATTTGTTTTTCCAATATACATTGTATCGGTTAAAAACACGCCAATAAGTATTTTTTACCATTCGTAAACTTTTATAGCACTATATATCAAGGGACGTCTTACATGTTGCTAGAAAAAGTACATGAAAGTAATCCAATAACTTTTCAATACTATAAATATTCAGCAATGCTCATTACAGTTTAGGCTACCAAGTAAGTACTGAAATATATATTTACAGTAGAATCACTTTAACAAAAATCGCCTCGCGCAGGTTGCGTGGCGGCGGTAGTGTATGTGGTGGGGAGTGAGGAGCGGAGCGGAAACAACAATGCGCTACTAGCCTGGCTGCGTATTTTCGGCTAGTCAATGGTGGTGCAGTGACACGGAGCAATAAAACAATAGGCGTGGCCAGCCGTCGAGGAGCGGTGAAGTCCACATTCCAATCCCTTCCGCTGCAAATTAGCCCTTCAACGAAATGAACAACACATTGGACTGCCCCAAAATAATCGCATATGGTATATATTCAATGATAATGGTAAAGTTTGGTGAATTATTTTGTTGAAAAAAAACTTTCCATCAATTAACCAACAGAAAGATTGTATTATGTACTAATTTTTAATTTTCTGTTATGTTTATTATTAGGGTTTAATCTGAGTAAATTATTTCATTGTTATGTTTTCAGTTTAGATTAAACTAACTTAATTTTACTGAGATAATGAGCGACAAACCTAAACATATTTCTAATAACTTGAATTAATAATTTACTCTAATAATTAACATTGTGTCACTAAAGAAAATTTGGAATTTAAACGATATTAACTCACATGTTAATATTTCGTTCCTGGTCTAAAACTGGTCGAAAGACAGTTCCCTCTCGGTTCCTATGTCTTCAACTCCGCTCATGGCTCCATCTCCATCACTGAAGCTAACGTCATTGGTGCCACCTCCATCTTCGCCGTTACCACTGGCACATAAACTATCACAGTCACTGTCACTGTCTTCATCTAAGTTTATGATAAAACGTTCTGTCACATTGTCCAGCATCCCTTCGGCTGCAATGTACTCGTCCTCTACCTTTTCTACGTGTGAACATCGGGATTTCCATTCTTCTTGAGTTATGGAGTTGAACTTTTCCAAAGCAAGTTGTGTTACAGAATCTATTGTAAATTTGATATTTGTCTTTTTAATGTGTGACTTGACTGTGGCCCATATCATTTCAATCGGGTTCAAGTCAGGGTGATAAGGAGGAAGTCTAAGTACTGTATGGCCGGCTGCTGCTAAGATATGATCTGTCTTGTAGGTAACGAATTTTGGTTTGTGTTGTTTTATGAGGTCGTACAATTCGGGTTTTAGTAGATTCGAAGTATAATGAATCCCTCGCTCAGACAACCATCTCATCATATCAGCTTTCAACGAGGACGAAGTCGGTGCTGGGTTTATTTGTTCCCGGTGGTAGGGAGCATTATCAATCACAACCACGCTATTTGTTGGTAAATTTGGTATTAACTTTTCTTCTAACCATTTAGTATAATTATTTTTATTCATGTCGTCATGGTAATCGCCTTTCTTCATTCCAGACTTAAACATTAAGAGAGCACCTGGAATAAAGCCCATTTCCCCGCCAGCATGAATCACAATTACTCTCTGTCCCTTGCCCACTGGTTTTTTTAATCCGTCCGATTCACTTTCAGTCCATGATTTTTCGGAAGAGGAAGAACTATGAAAGTATGTCTCATCATTGTAAACGATCGGACGATTTTCTTCACGGTACTCTTTTATCTTACGCAAGTATTTTAATCTAGCTAATCTAATGTCGGATTTTTCAATCAACAATTTTCTGTTAGTTTCCGTTTTTTTCCATCTAAATCCGAGATTACGAACAACTTTCCTCAGACTTGCTATTCCACCCGAAAAGTTAATTCTTTTTCAAGAACTTCAAGGATTCCTTTCAAAGTGGGCCTCTCTCTCTAATGTGTGAAAATTGTTAATTGTCCGTTGCACAACACACAAATCAAAATTGTCCAAACCCGTTATTGGACTTTTCTTAGGTCTGTTTTTCCTTGGCGTTACGAACTTCTTTTCTTGTCCGGGTGACTGGGCAGCTTCCTTGACGATTTTATATGCAGAACTATGGGATATTCCACATGCTTCTGCCACTTCTGAGAGCAACTTCTTCTCCGATAAATCTTCATTTTTCTTCTTTAAATAACTATATACATTGTAAATAATACTTCACGTATGACTATGAATAACAGGTCTTTTTTTATTTGATTTACTAGTACTACTACCCGGCTGCACATTCATTATGCTCCAGAAACTATATATACTATGCACTAAACGATTACGACACTAAACACTCATTTACAAAACTAAAAAATTAAAACTAATATAAATTTCGTGACACTAAACGTTAAAGCTAATGTTTTTAGAACCGCGCGTAGTACTCTGTCAGCCAGCGAACCTACGAGAAACTGCAGGGAATGACTGAGCTGTTACGTGCCAGCGCATGCGCATTGGCGACGTCTTCCACTGCGCACACATCGGACCGATTTTTCACAAGATGATTTACCTGTATTACAAATTGATCTAAGTTTGAAAAAGTCAATCTCGCTTTTTATCTGGTATAAAATTATCATAAATGTGATCTTATGTGTTATTCACTGCAAGTAGGGTGGATCCTTTTTAATCACTCTTGTTATTCCCATAAATTATAAATCCATATATTTGTATACCAAATTAAAATATGTACTTAGATACGTTAATTGTTTTCAAAGGTAGGACTGACATGAGAATAGTTCCTTACCACCTTCTCTTAGGAATGGCAAATATTTTCAACAAATCGATATATCGAATTATCGATACATCGTTAACCAAATATCGATCGAAAGATAATATCAATGAAAAATCGATATATTTGGTAAACAATATATCGAATTGTAAATGACTTATTTGTTTAAAATTATGCACTAAATCTTATGTCATGACCAAAAATACACTCATGTTTTGCTGTAACTATTTAGAATAGCCTACTGAATGTAAAAATTAAATATATTTATATATACGAAAAACTTGTGGTCTTAGGGTTGAATCAAAATAAGAATAATTATACCTTAAATTATTATGTTGATTATAAAAGGATAATGTAATAAATCTTGTTATTTTCGTTTTTCACATCTAAAAATGCCATTAGGCTTCTTATAAACACCGAACTGGTCCACTGGTCTTCAATAAACTGCATTTTAGTACATTAACTCACGTAAAAAAACTAAATAAAATTACTTTATTACTTCAGTGCATGTTTGTACGCATAAGAGGCAATTTGAACGTTTTTTCGCCAAGTCGAGATGATTTTGAAGAGAGAGAATAACGTCAGTGTTTAGTGATATGATATATCGGACTAAAATATCGATGTGACC
>JAQJVL010000034.1:2739441-2832001 GCA_035578905.1 Stictocephala bisonia | reverse complement strand
TAAACTCACAATTCTACACAAAACCATATTCAAAATTAAACAACGCAGACTGAAGTGTCATAGACATTATGAATATCAACTGTTTTACTTTGTCGTGGTTTGTTTTATTTACAGCAGTGAAGGTAGACAAATACAGCCGAGGCCGTCCTCTGACGTAATTGCTACCTGCGTGATGTGATGCATACTTATATGAGACAACCTCTTGTATAGGAACCTTGAACCACGCATAATTAATTTCTTGGCTGTATTTTAGTCTGTTAGTTTTCGGTTTACTTCCTGCGCGATACGGATGCGTACTTGTATGAGGTAACCTCTTGTTTGTTGAAATTGTTTAGATTAAAAATTCCAAGTGTTGCACTTAGTGGTCGAACTTTGAATCAACTGCATTTATAGTTAAATTACTTGTTGCTGTATGTTATGTTAAAAAATATTGGATTGTTTGTTTAGCACGGCAATTGGAAGAGTTTAAGCGTTACTTTTTTAAAACTATCATGTGCTCAAAGTTTACTTCGGTGTTTATAATAATTTATTTGACGTTCATTTAGAAGTCCTATTTTAAATTACTTTTATCTATATAGTTTAATATCCACATTTTCGTGTTTGGTTCTGATTAGAATTATTATCATCGCATTTTTACCCTCTATCCTTTTCCCGCAATGATGTATCCTCATTTCGCAGTGAAAATTTGTTGGCATTCACGTCCAGCCTTGGTTCATAAAAGCAATATTTGGCATTTCCTATAGTCCAGCCGTTCTAACTTTACCTCTGAGGTTTGCGGGCTAATCTGGAAAATCGACATAGGCAACGTCGCATCCAGACCGCCACAGTCCTCCTCTAAATGTTTACATCCGGTGACTGTAAAAATTTAAAATTAAAAAATGTAAAAATTCCAATTGGGAAGAATGTAGGATGGTACAATTATTTTTAACGGGAGTTAAAATCTTTTTAGTGTTTAACTGGGGAGTTTTTTTTTTTTTTTATTGTTTATAAATATAAAAAAAACTAAGTCTATCGGACAATTTTAACTTATACAAACTATCAGGCCCTAGTTGTGATTTACCGGAAACAAATTAGTCGTGAGACAGGAAGTAATCAAGCTTCAATATATACAATTTTGCCATGCTGTGCTCCCCTTAAAAGTAAAGTTAGAACGGCTTGAGTATAGTATATTTATTTTGTCGAGTAAAAATACTAGTTTCTGTTTTAATAATAAGGGGTAAGGTAAGAGTGAAATCACCCTACGACCCCACCTTTAGTTTATTCTCAACACACAGACACGTAGGGAAGGGTAAGTCGATTGGGGGTTTGGATTTTCACAGAAATATTTCTAACATAGTTTATTGTGATTTCCCAAATCTCCATCCTAAAGTAAAAAATAACTTTTTTCTAAAAATATAAACATCACAAACAAAACTATTATAGAGTTGTTCATTTGTGTTGATGAGATGGATATATGATTCGTATACAAAACCACTCCATAAGGTGTGCCACAATAGTTCACCGCAAGAAAATGGTTAGAAGGCAGATGGTATGGAATTTTCTAGTCCTTATTCAATGGAATTTTCTAGTACTATACAGTGATAACTTATATTTGTATGAGGCTATCATTGTAATTGCATTTCTGGTTGTTTTAATATAATTTGATAGACATATCCTAACAAAAACTAAATAATTCAGAACTGACGTTTATCAGGTTTCAGTTAGACTCAAAGACTTATTACTGATTATAAATTAAATAGCCAGTTAGCGAGATTGGTGAGGCGAGATAGAGCTTGACGGTCTTGTTAGGTTAAAGGGGTTCTTTAACGGATAGAACTGTTATAGTTAACTGAATCATCTTCAGTTACCTATAACAGCTACCGATAACCTAGAATGTTTCTCGCAACACGTATGGTAATTTTATTGGTATTTTTCAATTTTTTTACCGATTTTCTTAATAATCTTTGTACAGTTGTTATAGTACTTTAATGTGTTAACAATTAGACCAGCTGTTTTGTTTATTTGCCTTTGGTATTTGTCATTATTGGTAGCAGTAGATCTTCAGTGGGCAAATACAACCATATGATTTAGTTGAACTTGTTTTTGTTTGATTGTTATATAACCAATTCAATCATAACATGAACTTGTGAGTTGTGACTGACTGGCGGGATAATGAAGATTTGATTTGAGGAATATAATATGCATATTAGCTTGGACCTAATTATTGCGTTTACCATTAGTGAAAATAGGAGTGATTATTTTATTGTTATTTTTCTTGAACAGTTATTGAACTATATTAAATGTTCTTGAGTTTATTCATGTGATTGGAACAATAACAGTTGCATAGCAGTTCTCAGAATCCCAGTAATGAAGATACAGTAATATTTTATTTACTAACCTTAGTTTTAAATAGGCCTTTATAATTTACATCATCAATCCTATAAATACCATTTCAATATATAGGATTATGTTTTGAAAGCATTGTCTAAGAATTTAGAGCATGATATTGGGTTAAATTATGAAACAAATTTTGGTATATTCTAACCTACTGGTGATAAAAAAAGTCAAAATTGGCGAGGGGTCTAAAAAGCGCATAAATACTCTATATTATAATACTTACCTTATCTACAAATTAAAAGTTCACAAAGTCAGGAAATGCACCATTAAACAATCAGTAGGCTCTTTAAATTCTTACATATGAGACGCCGACACAACGTTGTGCGTATTTTAAGGCGAATATGAATGATTTTATGAGTAGATGAGTGTAGTCTGGTTACTAACTGAGCTCAACTGTTTCTCAGAAAGGGCAATTTATTAATAGCCCAACAGCCAGGGCAACTACGGGACTTACAGCTTTACGTGGAATCCGAACCACGTAGTGCTGGTCTGATTTTCAGCTAATTGACAAGCCTGATACTCAGTTATCTCCCCCACACAACTTCCGCACAATGATTACCACCCAACATGGACACCCCAGACTTCTCTAGTAGTGTCCACGCCGATAGCAACCACCAAGCGGACGCCATGTCGGTATTAAGAGGACCGAGCATACAGCCTATCGCCTACAATCTCCCAAACACTTTGTCCCCATGTAGCTGCGTTACAGCACTGCGCCACCAGTGCCGACATACATACATACTTTAGTTTATGTATGTACATAATATGTATAGGCATATCTATACCTATAAAAGGCAAATATCACCGATTCACCCACTCATCGCTGTAACTAAAAAATTACTAAGCCTATGAGGCTGAAGTTTTGTAGAGTCAAAAGTCTTATGTTGTAAATGTGCTATAAGAAGAGATTTAGAAAAATTCTTAGTAAATCGAAGCCTTTTTAGTGCCTAATACAGCGTTTCTCTAATTGGACTGTAGCGGCTAAATGAACGGATGTACAGTTCAACTAACACCAAATTCTGTGCCTGATTTGAGACAATCTACAACTTTGGCCCTATGATTTTTTGCTCTATCTCACCTCCTTCCTCGCTAGCTTTTCAATTTGTGTATGTAATTCAAATTGGTTAATTTACGGCCTCTAAGAGTAGACTTACAGATTTTTCTAGACTGTGAAACTTTGCTATCTAGGAGAACATACTGTATTCAATAGGAAAAATACAGTTTAATTTAAACACAGGTCATAGAAAATGGCTAAATATGGCTAGAAACACGTTATTTCACTGATTCAGAGTCAATTACGATACTTTGCACCCTGTAAAAGTAGACTTACAGATTTTTCTAGATTATAAAACTTTGTTATCTAGAAAAAAAACCGTTTTCAATAGGAAAATTAATAATTTAGGTTAAATCATGCATAGCCAGATCATAGGACATGGCTAACTATGGTGAGAAACACTATATTTTATTGATTCAGAGTCAAATATAGTACTTTGTGGCCTCTAAACATAGACTTACAGATTTCTCTAGACTTCGAACACTTTTTTATCTAAGAAAACAAACTGATTTTAATAGGAAAATTTACAATTTAATTTTACCAAATGCACAACCAGTTCACAGGACATGGCTAAATGTGGTGAGAACTCCGTCATTTCATTAATTTAGAGTCAATTGCCGTACTTAACGGCCTCTTAAAGTAGACTATCAGATTTTTTTAGACAGTCAAAGTTTGTAAACTGCAAGAAAAATATATATTAAAGCCATTTACCACTCATCATTATTTCTCCAAAACTAAACGTCCAATTGACTTGAAATGTTGTACATAGGTTTATCTTGGCCCCTAGAGGCTCATGAAGAAACGACTTTCATCTCAGGACTCAGTCCCACTGGCTTCCAAAATTTCCATTGTATTCTTAAGGAGCTATATTAATTGATTTATTTATTTGATTAGCAGCTGTTAAATAAAAACAAATTGAGTAAAATTGTGGTAGGCTAAACTTTTAAAATTGAAAATAGTTGAGTACAGTAGTAAATTATAGGTATTAACTGTTTTAAATTGGATATTAGATCATTTAATTTGAATAATAGTGGAAAAATACAGTGTAAACTGAAAGCTTGCTGCTGCACATTTCTATTAGGTATAATCAAACTCAATATTATGACCAGTGAAGCGGGCGAGTACAGCAAGTATGTATATAAAATAGGGGCCATGCCATTTTGGTAATTTCTACTCACATAAACGATTTAAAAAATACTGTTACAAGGTGGTTAAAAATGAGTTAGATTGGGCTATCAAGGAAAATAATTTCACTGCTTATAACACTTTTTTACTGGGAAAGTGGAGTATGGTAGGGGGCCTAAGTTACCCGTTTTTACTTTTTTTTTTACTTTCTACGCCAGTGGTATTTTGAACATGATATTCAAACGTTGTTGATGGAAATGGTCCAAACACCTGTGGCAAATTTAAGTGGACCTCCTAGGATTTGAACCCGTGACCACTGCATATGAAGATGGTCATGTAAACAATTTAAAATAAAAAAACGTTAATCTCTTTTAAAACTTATTTTGAATAAAAATTTCTTTACGTAACGTGGTTTTTACGCTAAACACAGATATACAGGCCAAATTAAGTTTTTGTGGTAAAATTTTAATTTTTACCCATAAATACACTTTTAACAAACCAAATCTAACTTACCGTATCCTTTCTATGAATTTGAGATTTACATTCATGTGGGTGCCAGGCCTATGGTACAGCCTATCAGCTGTTCGTTTAGGCAAGATATTTGTAAATTCATCTTCAGTAGTCTGTAGATTTTTGTATTACCAGAATCAGAAATCTTATTTATAAGTGTATCAGAAATCTTACCTCTATACAGGATCTTAACATGGGACTTGTAACTCAACTTTGAGGGAATAAAAAAAATATTTAATTAACACACCATTATGTAGGCTAAGGCCTAATTAATACCATTTAATGCAGAATTATATTACCTCTACATAAGTGACAAAAGGTTTTATATTTTGATCTACTATAATGAACAAATGGCAAGTGAAATACAAACACTAAACACAAGTGCTGAGTAGTGCCTCCGGGCAACGTGAAGTGCTGAAATTGTTCATCTTTGACGAAGGCTGTAGCTGCTAGGATATTTACTGGAAATAGTTCTACTACTATTGATGAATGGGGAAACTGATTCTCTTTCCAATATTTGGTATAAATAGTAACCCTGTAGACTGAAGGGATTTTTTTTAAATACCCCGCAAACCCTTTTCTTGCATTTTTTCTCACTGGGGTCATGACACGGGAAGTGTAAGTGAACAATTTAGTTTAGCATTTATTTATTGATGTTATAAATGGAAAAAAGGATGGATGAAAAAAGAGCGCTGAATCAATTGGCATCAGTTGTGAGGTATTTCACATTATGGGTTGGTAGTGGTGGAGTTACGTAGTTGGTGAATTAATGATTCGACTTCCATCTTAACTGCATCTTGACCACCGTGACAAATTATCGCACAATTGCTATCGGCCCCTCGATATTTGGGAAGATGAGTTTTAAAATATTACAGATAGTGAACATTCTAAAAATATTTTTATAGTTTATTGATTTTGTCAAATTGATATGCGCCAGCTAATAATAATAAATAAATGTTTCAAAAACTCAATAATTCTCAATATTTTGTTCTAATCCAATATCAATTCTTATTCTTATAAAAAGTATTTATACATAGGCCTAACAAATTTTTAACACTATTCTGTAATTGATATTTACTCATATACAACTCTAAAAAAACTATTACAGTACATATATGTGTTCTATAGTAAATAGAATTCCTTAAAAACGTATATTTTAAAATTATTTTATTGCTTTTACTTATATGTAAAAAATATAAAACTACAAATTCTTTCATCATTTTTTACTAATCAAATTATTCCCAACAAGACATTTATTTTTTGTATTGGTTAAGTTTTTATTAGTTATTTGTATTCAGCAACTAGTTATGCACATTTTAGCAATCTTGGAATCATTTGTAACTTTTTTACTAGCTATAAGGGTTGCAAGTTACAAAAACTATATGAAATGCAACATCAGACTTTTTTTACTCTACTCAGGATTTCCATTATTTACAATCTCGTTACCCAACTACATGAAAGATAAAATATTATGTGAAAGTACATGTTTCATGATAAGAAAAACCATATGCAGTTTTATAATTTACAGCTACATTTACATTTTTTTTCTAAATCATAAGTAAAGCAATGTGTGATCATCAGGTTGAACGGATGGCGGTTTTGCATCGCACGGATATAGGGTTAAATGCAATTCGTCATGAAAGTAGTTTTTCATTTTATCTTGAAAAATAATTGTCACCCAAAGTAGTTTTCCAATTGTATTCAGCTTAATGCACGGAGGAGGGAGCAGGCAATGTGATAGCCCACACGTACTTAGCAAAAGACACGTCGTCACTGTTATTTAACTCTCTCTGTAGACTAAATTCTGATATAATATAACAGGTAACCAAGGTAATGAAATATATTCGATTTCTTTGTAGGCCTATAGAAATATGATCTATGAAATTATTATACTTTGTCTGTTTAATCATGCCTCGTCTCTATTGCCACAATGTATAGTTGACAACTGTTTATATCTGTTGTTGTTGTGTTTACGCTGTGAACAGTGCTTTATGTGATGTCTTTGTAATTATTTTGTATTTTCGATTGTATATATAGTATTTTGTGTTGATGTGTTTGTACTAAGATTTTGTTCTATTATTTTCTGCATATTAAGCGTGACAATATTGTACTTACATTACTGGCCAATTGCAGTTTTTAGGACTTACTCGAATTGGGAATAAATGTCACTTGTTCTTCATTGTGAATTGTCCTCTTTCTTGACATTTAAAATAATTCAATTTTATTCATAAGATTTAAAATAATTAATTCATTGCCAGTATTTTTTGTGGTTGACAATACTTACACATATAATCTTATTAAAAACATACTTGAAGGGTCTGTTATTTTATATATTTTTCAGAATAATTAAAGGTTTTGTAAGTCCCTGTTTTAATTGTAATTATTTAGCTACCATGTTAATTTAGATATCAATGGATTGTTATAACAAGATGAGCAGGCTATCAACAAAAAGAGAAGTCGGAAATAGAAAAATATCAAAACTCAAGATAAATTTCTAACGTAACAATTATAGCTTGCGAAGGTTCCTGTAGCATATTAGTTGTAGGGTAGAAGGACTTGACTGATAATATGAACGGTGCCATTTGCAGTCAGTATATCACTCTCTAAAACATCAGCATTGTTGACCTGCAACACATTTCTTATATGAAATCATTTTGTTACAGTTACATTACTCAACTGTCATTTTGTATGTATAAAATATAGAATTTTATTGAAATTGATCATTTATATTGTATATTTATTATATTTCTAATAGTAAAAATGTTTAGTAATAACTAAATACCTAAATATTATTTTTAGACTGTATCCCAAAAACTCGTTACTAGAGTAATTAGTGCTATTTTTATAAGCCAGCTGTAAATTAGATTTGAATTGGATCTTGAGTTTCAGCACTAAAAACACATTGGTAAGTAAATTTATAGAATTCTCTTTTGTCTTCATAGGAGTTTTTTTTTAATTTTAATTTACTCTCCAGTTCACATGGATCTGCGGCCTGTGCGTGAATTTAATTCAACTAGTGAATTTAATTCTAACCTTGGAACTTGCCCTCCGCAGTCCGAAGCCTTAGCCACTGAGCCACCACGCCGGCCTACATATCCCACTTTGTCATAAATTTTCACTTTTATATAAACTAGCCAAATGAAACAAAATCACTGAAATATTATTTTGTAGCATCAACATGTTGATTGACAAAACATTTTTTTTTTTAAAAGATCTTTGATGATCAATAGTTGTTTTTAACAGTACATGGTAAACAGCACTGAGATATCATTTTGATTTGGTTAATTAAAATACAGTAGTTAACTCCAAATTCTAAAACTCCTTGAATCAAAAGTTTGAACTAAAATCTGGGTTATTTGTGTGCCAATAACAGTTTACATCAGCTGTTTTTAATTTTTATAAATCTACTTTTAAAAATCTTAACTACTTTTTTCAGTAAAAAAATAATAAAACAATAGTGAAGGGCACATAGTTTGAACTTGCAAATCTAGAATCAATATACGAGTATAATCAATAGTATTTGTAAATTTCTGATAAAAACTTTGTTTACCAATTTACAATGCAAATAAATGAAATGACACTGATTTCGGTATACTATCTTCATAACTTTGAAGTACAGTACAGAGCTTGAAGACCAATGCACTGTATGGTGTTCATTGTATATACTTGTTGTAAATGACAGCTATGTGCAGTTTGTGCCACTACTATTGTACATAATAGATATTGTATACAACATGAAAGCTTATCACTGACTGTACATTTATATGCAGTTATATGTGGCAGTTGTTTACCTTCATTTTTCCCTCTTGCAGAGTTATCATCAGTGTTCCAAGGTTGGATGGGACAATGTAGTGAAGGTCAGGCTGTAAACCCTGAGATACCGTCATTGTTTCACTCTGATGATTTCTTAGTACCTAAAAATGGATACATACTTTGTTTTCTCAATTAATTATTTAACATTCTTTTTTCATTTTTGTTATGCTGATATCAGTTTCAGACTCAAGTCTACATGGTGTCCTCAATTTACATTCATAAACTAATCTCGATTAAAAAATAATTAATTTAAAAAAATTTTAATTAAAAAAAAGTATGCCTACTACAAAAAATCCAAAAATGAAAAAAATTAATAACCATCAACTCCAGCAAACGATATGGGGAGGAAGATAATTTAAGTACTACATATATTGTAAATAAATGAAATGTGTTTTGCCTTAGTGTTATGGTAGATATTGTTTTTGTTGGTTTTACTCTAGTATGTTCTTCCAATTATTTACTCTATTTCTAAAAAGGTACCTGTCTCTGATTTTTGTTTCTTTTATTTCAGATTTCTTGAGACTTTTTATGATTTACTTAACCTGGTATTTGGACTTTAAAGTGAAGTTACGAAGTATACTATTTTCTTTGTCAGCCTGTTTTTGTAGTCTTTCAATTGTCGAAGAATTTCATCCTTCTTTTGCTAATGTCGTTTTGTATGTTTGAGAATGTTTTATTTCTTTGTTATACTGTAGTCTGTATCCCTCTTCTGTTTGTTTCGGTCCAGAGATTTTTATTTCCTTATGATCTCTTTAATTTTTCTTGTTCAATATCAAAGTATCGCTAGTGTATAAAATGGCAGGTATTTTTTACTGTGTTATAGTGGTGTGTTTTGTTTTTTTGTGTTACATGGATTTTTTTCATATAAATTCTGGACCATTCCAAGTGATGTTTAAGCTTTTTTTTAATTTACTTTTTTTTTATATATTTCCAATTCTATCAGTGTTTTGCATTCAATTGTTTTATGTTAATAATACTCTTGCCAATGAATTATGTTTTTATCGAAGAATATTTGGAGCCCTTTTTTGCACACTTTTTTAGCTCTTCAGTTTGTCTTATGGCTGTAAAAATACATTATTATGCAATATTATTTATATTTAAATTCTATAACACATCTTCTGACATTTGAAAAACAGTATCTTAAAATTTAAAAGTATATAAAGGAGTTCAAGGATTGACCAATGATGGTGGAACTAGGTGAATTGAATATGATGGGGCCTAGCTAAAAATTAAAATACAAAAACGGGAACAATAAAGACCCTACAATATGCTTTGAAAAAAATCTAAATCGATAAGATGAAATAAATGAAGAAAAATAAAATTTATCAACTCATTGAGGAATATTATAAAACAAAATGTAACTGGAAAGACCTCAATGTAATTGGACTAATGATTGGGGCTGGAGGAATCCAACTTTTTTTATAAATGTCTATAAACAATTTAGACTTTCGTCAAAATTAGCTTTGGGGATCACATCAAGTGTTTTAAAAGGCGTATTCAAATTTTAAAACATCATTTTATACTCTACATTTACAGGAGATATAGTGTCTCAATTTTAATTTAATTTGAAAAAAATTCGTATTTATTAATCATTCTTTGTTTATTTGGCAACTCTAATCAGGGAAGTATGTTACTTGATGAATAAAAGTACATATAGTTTTACTAAATTAAATTATGTTGTCCTAAATATGTGCAACAATCACAGTATTTTTGCTATGTATACTTCTGTATGCTGATTTAAAATATAGTTACTATTTAGTTTATACTAATTTGTTAGCTGTGTTAAAATCTTTAATAAATGTCAATTAATACAATAAAAATTAATCATTTTTCCCCCTTAATCAGTAAACAGTATTATTTAGTTTTTCTGGAAAGATGCTGCAGTAAACTTTATGAACTATAATTTAAAAATTGTTTATTTTTTTAAATGAATGTACCTTAGAAATGAATGTAGAGTTGGACATCATTCTTTCAAATAAGTTGTCGTCTATATTCTGGAATGCTGCATCAGTTGGGACAAAATAGGTCCTAGTTTTTTCTCTCAGAACACTTTCCGATGTCAAATTGGCTAAAACCTTTAAAAATATTCTAAAACAAGCAAAATTAAGTTTTATTTAACATGATATAATTGTACACAAGCAGAGGTAACAAAATATGAATGGGTGAGGGCACATTCTTAACAGTAAGTAGTTTTATATAATCCACTTATGGAAATATGTAAACTGTTTCTTCACCTTGCTGAAAGAAATGTGGTTTATTTTAATTATTTATTTAAGTAAAAAGCAAAGTCATTGCATTACTTTATTTGTTATTACCATATTTGTCACTAATGGGAGATGGCCAAGCCATCTGTGCTTGGGGAAGGCATTTAGAATTTAAATTTAAAAGACTAATTAATGAGATGTTGTCTAGTATATGGATATTCATCTGGGGAGTGTTGCAGTCAGAGGGTTCAATGTTAATGTATAATTTCTAAGAGCATTTTTAATAATATTACTGCTTCCTGTTAATATTTCCAATTTGGATGGTAGAAAGTTGTTAACTATAATTTATTAATTACATTGTGTTAGAAATTCAAAGTTAGATTTTATCAGAATATTGTTGAAAAAGGAGGTGTTTTTATTTCTTTCCTCTTCTTGTCTTGCTTGTTTTAGGGTTTTCAGCAAAATAAATGTTCTGCTAGCCATTTGAAATGAAATGGCCAGTACTAAAGAAAATATAAAATTTGGTTAAAAAAGTATTTAAAACAAAAATAAACTTAAAAACTATAAATTTAAAAAAGTACTATATATTCGTGGTCAAAATAATTGCACCACCAACTTCATAGAAAAACTGCCATTGAAACAAGAAATTTTATGATTGTGTTTATTCTGGATCAGAGCGTGTATAACAAACAATTTAAATTAAAGGAAATGTTGTTCTTATCACAAATGCAATAATTGTTCTACTGGGTTAGGTTTTTATTTTTTTAAAGCAATAAGCCCAAATTATTTTAAAATGTAATAATAAACATACATGTTATAAAAAAATTTGGAAGTGTTAACTTCCATAATAAAAACTGATAATTTTTATAAAATTACATAACCACAGAAAGAGAGAGAAAAAAAAACAAAACGGTCAAATGGTCAAATTAAAGGAATAAGGACATCATTTTCCTTGAGTGAGTGTGAAAGCAGAAGATTGCAATTGTGCAAAATAAAATGGCCTCCATGTACTTGATGAATCACATGGTAATGCTGCAACTCCAGTACAATAGCCTAAATTTCTTTTTTTTTAACAATTTTATTTCTGGTTCAATGTTTCTACAATATATACAAAAAATATAACAGGTGGAATAGTAACAATATGGGTTCAGTCATATTTCAGTCACCCTGTTACATGAATATTACCATCAACAGTTTATATCGTAAAGAAAAAAAACATTGTTATTATGAAAGTTAAATAAAACAAAGTAAATGTTACATAGGGATGGCCATAAATCAGTGTATCACGTCTTGAGGAAGTCTAGCTTTTATAAACCTTTTTATTATTCCAATGTTCAGGAAATGATAGGTGACATCTTCAGTAACATTGTCCAAGTTGGCCGTGAACTTACAACTACTTCTTTTAATAAAGGCATCAATGGTATTGAGTCCAAATTTTTCATGAAGATATGAGTTTCAAACAATATATGGACTATTAACTGCAATTTTTAAAACTTGGTTCTGAAAATGTTTAATCTTTTAGACAAACTGTAAATATTCCAATTTTAGCCTTCATAGATTCTATCATTTTCTTTGGTAATGTTATAAACATTTAATTTAAGTGTAACTTTTTACATATATATTTATTGCTGCCCAATTAATAATTCAAAATAAATATGGTTCTGCTAAAGGGTGATTAGTGTGTGTACGTAAGATAATTTAAAAATGTTGAATTAATGGAGATAGTTTTATTTCTTTTTTACTATAACGTTTGTTGAGCAAGCTTTTTGTCCTAAATCAATAAAAATTGATGTGATATTATATGATTCTCAAAATATATACCTCAACCAGATTCAACTTTACTTCAGCTTACTTGAAATTGCCTTTGCGCTCAAGTAGTTCTTCTAATGTGTAATCAACAGGAAATAGTGCATTTGCAATCACATGGACAACACCATTCATACACTCACGATCTGGTTTTTGTACGATTGCTCCTTCCACTGCCGTTGTAATGTGTGGTCCAGCTCTTGATGTCACTCCTGAGCGGTAAAGAAGTATCCGTAATGGAATGCCCTCATTTAGTGATGGTAATTCCTAAAATAAAAAATTATAAAAAACAATGGATTTTACCATAAAGGTATTGGAGATTCAGAGAAAACTAACAAAGTGAAACAATGTGATCTGAATTAAAATTATAGTAAAGAAGAGAAGATTTTAAAATCTAAGTCTGCTGTGGATTGTTCATTAAGTTAGCAAACAGATTTTTTATTTTAAAATTCACTTGCTAGTTCATATGTGTGCAGGTATATGGTATATGTGTGAATTTATTTAATGAGTTGGAAACTGACCCTTACCTCAGTTGGGCATTCGAACCTTGGACATTTGACTCCACACAGTCCAAAGCTTTAGTCAGCATTAGATACATGTTTTGACTTTGTTATTACTAAAGCCGATAATTGGTATTGTACTAATAGCAGAGGAAAAATAACAAGCACTGTTTTAAGAGTAAGTTTATAGTCAAATTAGTCAAAATATTGCTCGTAATATTTCAAAACCAAACATTCCTGTGGCTTTAATTTTGTAATAACCTTACACCAAATATCTTCTGGGGAAAAATATTTACTACATGCAAATTAAATAGATTACTGGAAATCAGACTTAATAATAATATACATGTAAAGTTTTAGCTTGCTTTTGTAGTATATACTTGGTAGTAACGATTATTTAATAAGAAACATTTTCAACTAACAAATTAACTAACTACATAAAAAGTTCAAATTGCAATGATTACTTTGAAGCAATAATTATGAAGTAAAACGTTGTTAGTGGATATATTGTAAAAATATTTATCTGCCTAGAAATTTGTTTCTGTACTTTTAAAGACTTAAATGTTTAATTTGAATGATAAAACGATATCAAGATGTTATTGCAATGCATAAATGTTTGGGATTAGAATAATCAAGAAAAAACTGTAATAATTGTCTTAACAGTGTCTTAGAGAATCGAACCTGATGGTTTTTCAGCTTTTCAGTGGTCAGTCGACCTTGTGTTACGTGAAATAAAATAAATGCTCTCGCCTTTTCCTGCTTGGTTTTGAGAGAATTGAGAGTTGCCTCAGGTAATGCTGAAAATAAGAACCAAATAATTCAATATAATATTATAGCATTGATTATCTAAACCTACAGTAGATAAACCATATAATAGGAATATTTGTGGCAGTAATTTTGTTAGTTTGTGTGGCCCGCAACCACAGCTGGTTTAAACTGCATTACATTTACATGGGACTACACTAGCGCTCCACAATAGACCACAAAAACAGCTGGTATTTTGAGACTCAACATTTAACATTGGATGGGAAATCTATTTGTTTATAAAATCAATGATTATAGCTAGTTTTAATATAAAATTTAATTTTCTTTACTGACAACTCAAATTCAATGTTGTACTGGACTCAAGAATAGTTTTGTGCTGCTCGCTACATTACTGGTATCAGTGGTAGTGGTTTTTCCAAGTTTTTGTTTTGTTATATAAATTTGTGTTTTTTTTTGTCTACTTAAATTGTTTTAAACTTCCAATTTTGTTAGGTAATTTGTTATATAATTTGATAATGAACAAAATTCTGTTCAGTTCTTTTATATTGGCTTTGGTATATTTTTAGTTTAAGAAGTTGGTAATAAGTTTTGTACATGAATATTGCAGAAGTGTTCTGTAGTGAGTTTATAAAAATAATGTTTTACAAAAAACAAAACTTTATAAAGTTCATTAAATCTGTTGGAAATTTTTTTGTTAAAAAGGCAGTTTTGTGATCTTTCCAAGGAGTCACCAACGATTTCCACTTACATTTCCCAGAGAAACTTATAATGACAGTATACACTCCTGAAATACATCTTTTGTGGTTATTTATTTAATATAAATAATATTTGTATTAATATTATTTATAATATTATTCATAAAGGATGGATGACTATTTAAAAGATTATTTTTTAGCATTGTTTAATATTATATAAGAAGAATTGTACATTTTTCTCTACAAAATTAAGAAGACGTCCTGGATTTGTTAAAGTATAATTTAGTTAGATTTTGTATTGTTTATTTTATATTGATATTTTACTTACAATTCATAGCTGCTTCAGAAGGTACAAACACAGTGTACTCTCCAAAGTTTTCGAATGCATCCTCCAGTCCAGCAAATCGTAATATTTGCAGAAACGTTTGTTCTTTTTCTTCTTCCAAAATTTGAATTATACTTTTGGCTGCGAAAAATACTATCTAATTAACATTTTTTTACAGGAACATGCTCATACTTAATTGATTATTAAGTTAGTATTAACTTAATCTACAATTTTATGTCAGTAATAAGTTTTAGGTATATTAGCATTTAGGTTTTAGGAATCTCTTAGAACATAAGAAGTCAACTATAATACTGTTAATATTCCAGAGCAATTAAATTCAAGTCTCTAGGAAAGTATCATGGAAACAAATGTTGTGGAAGAGCAAATAAATGTCAAGAGGGCTATGGTTTAGAGTGTGCTATTGACTCCGGATCCAATATAAGCTGTAAATAGAGCTCAAGTTAGGCATATAGAGATTCTAACACTTGATCACTGTTATGAAACTGGGAAGATTGAAAGATCAATTGAGAACTATAGAGACTGCATACAAAGGGGAGTAACTTAAACTTAAAGTTGCTTGACTTTACAGAGGACTGGGAATTGCTGATAGTTTGGAATCTTAGGTTGTCCTTTACTGAAGATATGGGTAAAGTGATGGGGTTTGTTTTTCTCCCCTTAGAGCAATAACAATTCTTGCATCTACTACAAAGTGATGACCCACCCATTCTTAGACCTCACAAGTTTTTGAGGATACGTGGTACTTTTTAAACAATATCTAATGTCACCGTTGACCAGAAGTTGAAACATCTTAATGAATTTTCTCTCAATAATATAAAAATCTAGTACGATTCAACTGAGTTATTTCAAAATAAGTCACCCACCCACGCTGGGAAAGTGGACATGATTTAGGACCCCTCTTCAACCCTGGGAGAGAAAATTTTCTTAGACCCCACCTACCCACTCTAGGAGAATGCACATTACCTACTTGCAACTTAAAGTTGTGTTATTTTATGTGTAAACTAGGGGACACCCCTGCACGCTTCATGTGCCAACCTCGACTCTCGCTGCGCTCAATACATCTCGGCCTTTGGCCTCAGCATGCAACTTTGGCTACAAATAATAAATGATTATCTGTATAATGTAAAATTATAATTTTAAATTATTTGCAGTATTTCACTCACACTACTTGCGTTGCTACCTATTTATTAGTATAGGATATTACTTAGTCTATTTCATACATATTTATTTCATTTGTGTTTTTTTTTTTTTTTTTTAATAACAGCTGAAGATTAAACTTTTAATGCATCAATAGGGTAAAGTCAAATATATAAAATAAACACGTTTATTTATTTACAAAACAGCTGTCATTAATTTACCAAAATCAACCCAATGTTATTTTTATAGAAAAAAAGGAAATTTTGAGGGGCTGTTTGCACCCCTTAGGAATGGAATTTTGAAAAATCCTTCCTTAGTGGGTCCCTTCTATACTAAAGCTAACTTCCTTTAAAATTTCGTGGAAATCCGTTCAGTGGTTTTTGAGAATTTGTAATCAGTCAGTGAGTGAGTGAGTGGTATTTGGCTTTTATATATATATATTACCTTTTAAAACAAACATTAGAAGAAACTTTTACATAACATGTTTATAAAAAAATTATTGTTAAAACTAACTTTATGCAAATACCTTTTATGTTTTGTTTGCTTTGCTTTTACTTAACTATTCTTTCTAAAGTAAGAATTCTTCGATCTTCAGATAGTATTCCTTCTTCAGTAATTATTGTGTAAGGAAATATTACTCAAGTAGTAGTTTGGCTAGTTTTGAGATTATGTTGAATTTTTGCTATTGGTTTATTAAACAAGTTTTTGCGAATAGAACACAGTTTTACCCTTGGCAAAAAACTGCTTAACTTTGCAATTGGATTCTGCTTAGTTTAAATATTAAATATAATTTATTAGGCTCTGGTATGAAAAGTATTCCATCCATACTTGATGCTATTAATCTGAAACATCGTTAGCAGTCAATCTAGTTAGTCCTGTCATCAGCATCTAGACACTGTTATGTTCAGAGTTTTATTGAATTCAACACTAATGTTCTTAGATATTGGCTTTGCCATTTAGTCCCAGCTAGTTAAAATGATCGGGAACCATAATCACATAGCAATCATTTATCAGCAATAGTGGATTTGGTTGATAATGGACAACAAAAGAAAGTTAACCATCATTAAAAAAAATATTGTCACACTATTCTATATATTTTCCCAACAAACAGTACTTGTTGAGAATAGTTCAACTATGCATTTTTAAATAATATTCAGAAATTACTCATATCATTTTTTTTTTCTTTTATTGAACATACTCATCTTTGTCTGAAAGTATTCTTTCTTCCATATGGCGAGTCTTATCTTATTCTTAAATTTATATGCATGTAACAAAATAACCATGAACCCACATACCTCTATCAGGCACCAACACATCATTGATGACATGAATGACACCGTTTGATCCCAGAACAAAATCACCATGAAGCTGATTATTTTCCATTTTGACTCCATTACGGTCACAATCAAACGTTACTTTGTTGACACCTAAAGAACCAACCTTGTGTTCTCCTATGATTGCAGGCGTGCAAATCAAATGGGGTAAGATATGATTATCCAGTAACTCTGCAATCATTAATTTACTCTCAACTTAACTACACAGTGTATAGAAATATGGAAGTTAAGCAGCACTAATTATAGGGTTTATGATACTAATAATAACAAGTGATTTGTTCACCAATGTTATATACATGAAAATCATGTTGGCTTCATTACTCACTAGTGTGTCTAGTGGTGTACCATCAAAGTTCATGCTAGCCTTTTGGTTGTCTCCACGTAGAGTGGAGGGGAGGGTGGTCTACAGATTATCCTTGTTTAGAGAGGGAGGGTTGTTGGTAGATGAGAAAGTGATCAATAAGGTTTTCATGCTTAAAATGGTTGAGCAGGCTGTTGGAAGAGGGGTTAAATGCAAAATCAAAGTTGGGCAATAATTTTTTTTTTCATTCTAATAAGTAAATTTAAAAATAGTACATTAACTAAATAAACCCAATTATACATATTATTAACACTAATAAAATCATGGATCTTGCAACACTAGCATCTTGGTTTAAACTTAAAGCGGTTCAGCCGGCTTTAGGGACATCTAAATTCCACTTGTAGCGCTGACTGTTCGTCTGACCGCGATCTACTCATACACAGACAGTTAACCCCTCCCCCTCCTATGGGATGGTATGTTTGCAGGAAGTCGTTTAAGCGCGATTCTGCGGGTGCTGTGTCTCGCTGTATGTGTGTGTAGCGATTGGATTGTAATATAATATGTGGGTAAAAGTACAACCAAAAGTTGAGTATATAAAGTTAAAAAATTTTGTAAATTGTGTGATATTAAAAAGCATGTTATGCCAAACACAACATGGTATTTATTGTCGTAGTAAAATGAAAGCAAATATATAACTTTAATTATTTTAAATTAAATTTAGTAATTTGCAGTAAATTGCATAGTTGAAAATAACTGATGAGCAAGACCAGTCCTGTGAGGGTCTGTTTTTAAAATTTGGGAATAATTGGGAAAATAGTTTCTTAATTCTGTGTGTACCGAGAGAGCCCAAATTTGCATCTTTGAGGTGATGTATTTATAACTATAAACATAATTTTAATGAAAGAACTACTTGGGAGGCGTTTAATAGTTGATATAAAGTAATTTAAATTAAAAATATTTTTGACCAAACAGCCTTAATGGCCAGGAGTTATGAGTCATAATAAGCTGATGCAATTTTACTCGTTTGATTATTAAAGGTTAGCTTGCATAAAACCTTATGCACAATATATATTGCATAAAACCTTATGCATAATAATATTGCATAAAACCTTATGCACAATATATATTGGATATTGAAAGTTGAAATGTTAAATGTCCAAATATTCCAGATAACTGACTAGCTTTATGTTTTCAAAGAATTTTCCAACAATGTTATTAAGAAAAATTACAGACTATCATTAATTTACAATAAATATTGTATTTAATTTTTCATTTTAATCTTTAAAAATAACAGTTCTATTTAAACGAACATATTACTTTACAAAATTAATGGCAGTACACAAATTTGTATTTTGTTTTTGTTATTAATATAATGAAGTATTTCTTACCTTGAAGAGCAATTTTGTCATTGAGTATTTTTGACAAACGAGAAGGCAGAATTTTTGTAAATGCTTCATCTGAAGGAGCCAGTATAGTAAATGACTGTTCCTGAGATCCTAGTTTAGACATCAACCCTGTTTTGTCCAGTGCTAGAGATAGTTGTTGAAATCTTCCATCCTGTAAGAAAATTGTACATCGTATTACTATAGTATGCTTATTCCAAAAATAAACCATAGCAAATTTGAGAGTTTTGATGACTATTTATACTTATTTGGTTGTTTTAAAGTATTTCAAAGATTAGTAATTACATATACTTACTATTTTTAACAGTAACTGACATCTTCATTGAAAACAGAACTTCATTTTAAAGTATCAATATGAAATTGTAGTATTTAAATACAGATCTATAAAAGATATAAATTTACAATCAGATAAAAAAAATTTTAAGATAGAAAATACATCAATCAGAATGTTGAGTACACTCTTGTGTGTTATTCTGTTCTGACTGAAAGAGAGTTTGGATCCATATTTGATTTAGTGTTGACTAATCTTCCTCTCTGAACCAGGATAACATCTAGAAAACCTCTATTTGAAGACGCAGTACGTGGTTGTATTGGGACTGTGATTACTTTTTACACGGATATTTCCATGTGTGGTTATATGAATAAAATTTAGAAATATTAAGGTGCATCGTACAGATATATTAATTAAATATTTGATTCAATATCTCTAAATAGAATCAGTCGATTACTTGTACTAAGAGTTCGGCCAGGTCTCGTTGAACAGAAGCTGAAGGGTCTAAGATATCACTGATTATATGAACGACACCATTACTGGCTTCTTGGTCTTTTCGCTGGAGTAAAGCACAATTTACTGTTTCAACCTGCAGAAAAAGTAAATTAAATTGAAAACTGAAATAATAATACAACATTCTTATAAACACCCTTTAGATTATATTCATACAAGAGAAAGCGGTTGGCAGATTCAAACCTAGTTTACAGACAAATACGTGTAAAGAGAACAGCAATCACAATTATTAGAGTGCTTTAAAGTAATCCAGAGTTGGATAGGGCCAAACCAATTTGTAATGATTTCATATATGTCATGCAATTGATTACTGGTACATACAATTCATTCTCAAATTTTGAGTGATTATAATCTCACTATACTATATATGAGTTATTCATCAGTTGTTGTGCATTTTTGTTAATTTACAGACTGTACTGTGTATAGCAAATGGGTCAAGATTTATATCTCTATTATTTAGTTATTAATGAATATAGATATACCTAGATAACTTCAGCAATACGTACTTAATAGTCAGTCAGAACTAGACATTATGTGACTAGACTACAATACAGTCCCTTCACTCAAGCTTCCTTAGGCCATCCCTCAAATTCATAGCAGGGGTTAGCTACTACAGAATTTGATCAGAGAGCTACCTAGTGGCAGTAACCAAAATTTGAATTTCAACAGATAAATCAACACTTTCATTTTATGAAGGAAACTACACATTAGTAAAATGACTGGTTGTTTATAAATCTAGATAGTTCTTTTTTTAATGTTTATACCTTTATTGTAATTCTATATTTATCCTTCCTAACAAGCTATGACTTAAGTTACTTCATCAGTTTAGATAAAGTCCCTTTTTCTTTTTCATTATTAATTTCTAAGACGCCGATCGTAGATATGGGCGAATATGAGGGGTGAATGAGTGTGATGAGTGAAGATGAACGAGTGTAGACATTGTTACTATCTGAGTTCGACTTAGCTCAGAAAGGACTACTCATTAATAGCCCAATAGTCAGGGCAACTATGGGACCTACATTTTTACGTGGTATCTGAACCATGTAGTGTTGGTCTGATTTTTAGCTAATTGACAAGTCTGACACTCAGTTCTCTCCTCTACACAGCCCATGTCGTATTAAGAGGGCCGAGCATGGAACCTATCACCTACAATCTCCCAAACACTGTTCCCAAGTAGCTGGGTTACAGCACTGCGCCACCAGTGCCGACTTTTTAATATGCCATAATATAATACTACATTGATGTTATATCAAACTTATTCAGAAATGTTACTTCTTTTCTCATCACACTTTTTCTTGGTTTATGTAGGACTGTGTTGGTATAAAATGGTGATTGTTTTTAATTTGTTCTTCCACAATTTCAAAAGCTTTTCTCGTGATATTGTCATATTCTTAATTCCAACCAAGCTGAGCATAACAAACACTTGTAAATTAGACATTTCAAATTTTGAGCTTTGTAACTTTAGTATTTAAAATTATGAACTCTAGAGCAATCAAATATGTCATTTTTGTTATTGTACATTTACCAAATTTATTGCTTTTATTGATTAAAAAAAAAGTTATAAAGATTCATCAATAGGAGCTACAATACTTTATTGTAATGTACTATTTATGCTATCTTTCCAGTATACCATCTTAGAAAAAAGTTAAGCAGTAAAATGTAGACTTACTATGAAAAAATTGCCTTGTATTATTCCATTAAATCTATTAAAAATTTAAATTATGTTGTGTTTAAATTTGATTAATCTCTTGTTATCTTCTATATGAACAAATTTACATCTCCTGCTGCATATTTACCACTCCATGTATTTTAAAAATAGATTAAAAACTAATTTTTTGAATAATTGTATACAAATTTCAGTACAAGTTGTAAATGTTGTTCCTAAGGTGCTTAAATTTTAAGTTTTTAATAATTTATTTACTATGAATAAAATATATAAATAGACCAACTAATTCCAATTCAAATCTAGTTTGATGTGTAAAATATATTTTTTAACCCCAAGCGTTTATCAACTAGGTGCTAAAAGCATTTGTATTCTTAAATTTGTGCTTAATTACTACTACACAAACGATGCCTGTTGCAGCAACTCTTGATTATGTACTGTCTATATAACATTATATGTATACACCTATAAATGAGGGTAGTATTTGTTTAATTTATTCTGTTAGTTTGATGTGATTTGTGTACTTACTCGACTAGAATATTTATTTATTCTTAGCTTGTGCCCATTGTGCTTTGTGGGGACAAGGACATTAGCCTTGAAATGTGAAGATGTAATTCGTCCTTCTGCCACATGGTATGCAAGGACGGACTTTATATAGTCAGTGTCATTAGAGTTAAATCTAGCTGACCGGTCTCTCGGTAGAACCTGTAAATAAAAGTTTCATATGTATATATCTGAATGAATTAAATCGGTACAATCATGTGCTTAATAGAATGCCTGTCTCAGATGCCTCAAATCTTTCAATTAATTTATGAATATATACAAGTTTTTTGTCAACATATTTTATTTAACTTTAATTTATTGAGTCAATATCACATCCAAATTTAAATGTTATCTACTGAGTAAAAGAGAAATCATATAAAACTGGCTTGTTTCATTCCCGTAAATGCATTGTAAAGGGTTATATAATAATACTATTTTATTAATCTAAAAAGTTGTACAAATAATCATTTACGAACAATTTAACCTTTTAAATTGGTCAAGAAATAAAAGAGGAGTTGTGTTGACAAAAAACGGCTTTGTTTATTATATATAGGGATTATCTTTATATTGTCAGTCATGCATGGTTAAAAATATTAATGTTACGTAATAATAATAATAATATTAATATAATTTACTTACTGCAAATGCTTCGTCAGAAGGGGCAAATAAAGTGTATGGGCCTTCATTTTGCAATTCCTGTGATAAGGCTGAATTTTTAAGGTACTGTACAAATATCCCAGCTCCCAACTGTTTAGCAGTATTCAACACATTTTCAAGTGGTGTCACTAATAAACAAATAGAAAAGTCAATATAGTTATGTTGATTAAGTCTGCACACTATAGTCATCCAATGAGAAGGAATGCTCCCTACACGAGAAATACTTGTAAGTTATCATGTACAAAACAATGAGCAATTCACCAACAATATTAGTGTTTAATAACTTTACCCTAATAAGTCTAAATTCTGCAGTTTAACTGGGTGGATAAAGAATTCTAAGTTCAATATTGCCATTGCCTACATCTTTGTTTAATGACTACTGTCCTTCATAGATATTTCTGGGTAAGGAATATGTATGTTAAATGGCCAATATCCTTTATATATATTCCTGGGTAAGGAACATGTATGTTTAATTACCACTATCCTTCAATCTTCATAGATATTCCTGGGTAAGAAATATCTATGTAGATACTGTAGTGTCAAAATGTTTTAGTAAATTAATCTTTTTTTTGTAGTATCGTTCAGATGAATAAACATAAACACTACTTTACCCTTAATGATTATAAGGCTTGGCATTTGTGACCTAGAAATTATTACTCTTTAATATGGCTTATTTTGTACTCTCTACAATCAATTAACAGATTTGACTCTGAAGTAATTATAATCAATATTTAAATTCTAAATTTAGTATTAAGTGTTAATGTTTTCTCTAAATCATATTTGTTTATTAAAAGACTCGAGGCAGCATGCTTGCTGTTCTTATATAGTCAGATAGTAAAAAAATCATGTAAACGCTGTTTTTCCTTCTCCGGCACATTTCCTTTTATCAAGCTTTTTCTGCTGCCTCAGCACACTTCGTCATAACAAACTGTGTCTCCTGCTCTAGCACATGTCCTCGTAACAAGCTGTCTCTCCTGCCTCAGCACATTGCCTCGTAACAAGCAGTTTCTCCTGTCTCAGCATATTTCCTCATAACATGCTGTGTCTCCTCCTCTAGCACACATTCTCGTAACAAGCTGTTTCTCCTGTCTCATCACATTTCCTCATAACAAGCTGTGTCTCCTGCTCCAGCACACATCTTCATAACAAGCTGTTTCTTCTACCTCAGCATACTTTCTCGTAACAAGCCTTTCCTCTTGCCTCAACACATTTGCTTACAAGGTGTTGGCAATCTGAATCATACCTAGGTGGCCTAAGATCAGCCAGTGGTCCCTTAAGAATATTATATCAATGTTCTCAGTTTTTTAGAAACTTGTACCAGTCTGTACTGTCTTGAAAATTGCCTCTATAATAAGCCTGAAATACTTTAACATATTTACTTAAAATCTAACTCAGAAAACCTAGGAAATTTAATATTTATGATTTGATAATATGATTTATGAGATTAAAAAAATTAATTGTTAAAGCAATCTTGTTTTACTTACTTTAATGAGCAATCAAATAATAATTTGAAATGTTCTATATAGGGCAGAAAGCAGTATATGAAGTGAGTCTTTAGTACATACCATACAAGAGAATGTTACTGTATTTAGTGCTACATCAAAATAATTATTTACCTCCCATGCACCCTTTAGTGTCTGGTATTCGCTTAAAGCCTTCACAGCATTCATATCTCAGCAACCTGTACAGAATGTAAATAATTAATACCTTAATCAAAGTTTATTTATAATATTGAACCTATGAACAGTATTAGAAAATATTTTTCTTCCTTTATTTAATCCTTCTTCTTCCTAAATTGGACTGACTAAATTCAAATCAGACTGAATTGAATTAAATTAAATATTCAGTCTTATTTGAATATTAATTTAATTTTCTTTTAACATTTTTTCGTTGATATAGTGACCTGAGCAGCGCCTAATTGGTCATATTAATTAAACCCTGTTAACATTTTTACATTTAGTATAAGTTCATTTTGTTGTACCCCATTCTATGATCTAGGTTAAAATGTAGATAATTATTAAAGTAGATTAGTTTAAGAACGTAGTTTCATAACATGTTTGTGTAGATGTAATTTAGTTTTTAGCACTTGAAAAAGGTTTGGGTTTTACCAAATCGAAACGTCATGATTGGTAATTTTCACGTAATGATGGCAAATGTCCAACTACCTTTGTCTCCCTCATCTGATACTCCATCATTAACAAATTTCAAAAACAAAGATGTAATTTAATGTTAGTTAAATACATAAGAAAGAAGGAAATGTATTTTCTAATTTAAAAAATACACAGTATATTATAGATGCTAATGGTCCAGTAACTTCCTTTTAGCATATTTTATTGTACAACAAGAGATATTTTTTATGTGCTTTGATACTTTTAGATCAGTCGATATATTTACAATCAAAGTACAAACAATATTTGTACGATTCAAATTTAAACCTAAGCTGAACTAAAAAAAAAAAAAAAATGTAATAAGATTCAGCATAAGTTTTGGTGGGTTTCTAAGAAATGAGAGATTATTAGTGATTTTTTGGTAATATTTGTGTTGAAGAAACTGCCTCCTTCAAGTTCTCCTTAATTCAAATTTGAAAATAATTTTATTTCTGTAATGGATATTATAATTCTATTATAGAATAGAGACTCGCCTGAAAAAAGTGCCAGTGGCATAGAACATTTGTGTAACATTATATTTGTTAATTACTACAGTGGTGTTAGTGGACTTGTCTTCTTAGGTAGGTTTGCTGATGCCCTATCTCTCCTACTATACTAATTCCTGGCCTAGTACCCTGTAACCTAACCTAAGAATAAGTAAATATCAGGGTACATAAATAGAGAATCTTACGGTTTGGCTCCACAAACATCTCTGGTGTTCCAGTACTTGCACTCTGTCCAGACGTGGTGTTTGGTCCCCACTACCTCCTCCACCACACACACATTGGGTCTGAAAATAATGAAGTTTAAAAACATTTAAGTGGGTTCAATCTTTAAAAAAATGACATAGCATTTATAATTCATATACAAACCCAGCAAAGATTTATTACTTAATTTTTGTTTGTTTACAATAAATATAAAAATTTTGTTGTTGTTTTAGTTGTCACCCTTTTCACTATGAGTATTGTCAATTATACATTTAAAAAGAAGACTTTTATGATTATATCTTTATTGACTTCATAATATCCTGGGAATAATATATCCTAAATACATTTAATATAATCAATAACAAAAATAGATATAAAATAAACTTATTTTTCCTATTAAACATCACTCTCTGAATGCTAAGTAGTATTTAGGTCCAAACGTATCTTGTGAAGAACATCAACCAATTTATTTAGATTTATACTGTAACAATAATTTTCATACTTCAGTACTTATCTTAAAAAAATTGGAGCAACTGATTTTATAGTGACATTTGCTTTCTTCACAAATTTTAGCTGCCAAATAGTCTGTTGAAAGGCTCATGAGTGTCCTTGTCCTTAACCTCTCAATTGACCGTCAATTAAAACACTGCTACAGTGGTGATTTACTTCAACGAACTTAGATTAATGGTGGTTTTACAAAGATATGAGAGGTCAATTTCTGTGAGAAAATTTTCCCAGTACATAAATCAACCGATCTTTTATAATATATTGATATATTAATCTTTGATTAACAATGAATTTTTAGGCAGAAAAGCCTTTCAAGTTAAAAAAACTCACACAATATTTAAATTCAATCTCTTCATCATGTAGGATGAAATGTTAATTTCATTTTACCAATATTTTATAAATATCTAACTGCATGAAATGTAAAACGATCGGTTGCATTTTCTTTTGTCAAAACATTTAAAATAAATGTTATTACAGTACTTGTAATAGACTTGGAGAATTTATTTTTGTTGAATTGCGCTAATTCTGCACTTATTTGCTCTTTTTGAAGTACTAACAAACAAAAAAAATCAGTCAATGATTTTAAGACCATAGTAAAAATATTTTTCAGTGATAGAATTTATGTATGTATGTGCATTACAGATATGAGATAAAATTCATCCATAAAATTATATGTTACAGTTGTATGTAACAAATTCTTTGAGAACAAATTTGAAAGAGCTGATTTTCACTATCATACAATAGTTTACGATTGAATTGCTATTTAAAATGAAATAATTGTCAGAAATTTATTAGGTGTTCAAGTTTTAACCCTAACTTGGTTTATATTTTTCACGTTAATACCTTTTAGTTATGTTTTGTGTTAATCAGCTTTAAAATTCCGATAAATCATAATCATTTGAACTCAAGAAATTAATGATTAATGCTGATTGCCAAAAAAAAGCATTTCTAGCGGTTTTCTGACTAATAAATTAGTAAGTCGTTTTTCTCTCAGTTCATATTCTCTTCATACGAGTTCCTTCGCCGAGCCAATTTGTACCTGCAAAAAATTTAGTTCTGGATTTTTTCTCTGCAAAAAATTTAGTTTCTGATAGCTTGTCTCATTGTCACACACAAAACGTGTTCTCCCCTTTTACTGGCATTTCTTGAAGGCACTGCTGCTACATTTCACAAACACTTAAGTAAATAACTCCCTCATGTACATAAATCTAGCAATTTTTTTTATACTCTGTAAATCTACTCTTTCAGCCAAAGATAGTTGTACAAATTTTAACTAACACTTTTATTCAAAAAATAATTTTTGATCGAACATCCTTAATGATGTGTCACAAAATATTTTACAATCATAGAAAACTTTTCGCTTACCCCTGTTCCTGAGCGAGTCTTATGTTCCACCAAGGAATGTGCGAGGCCTGGCACTCGCAGATCAACGCCACCACCAACCACGCTACAGAGGTCTGCATGACTGACAGGCCTGGCGCGAGATCGTCAACTGGACGGCATTTGGCATAATCCAGGGATACTCACTACGCAGCTCTTAACACAATTTTTGCGGCCCTTCACATTTTTTAGAACTGTAATAATTTATTAAAGTGACAACCACTTTGGTATTTTTATAGCCCAATAAAAAGTGCTCAGAATGTTATAATGTAGGCTACTAAATTAATAGCACAGGCCGACGAAATGCAAACTAGAAAACATATGACAAAACTCTATGTATTTGTATTTGAGGCGCTTCATGATTATTTTGAGAAAAGTAATAAGGCTCTTCATGAAATCCTAGTGAGAAACCCTAACCTCATAGCTTTGGCCATTTTACTTATAATTATTCTGTCGTAAAGCATAAAATTGTAAGATATGAACCTAATCTGCGTTTTTGCTAACCGTACAGCATTTTTAATGATGTAAGTGTATTTTGATAGTAAGTAGTTATGGTGTTAAACCCAATTCTTTATTTAGGTACCTAAATTTATGGCTGTTTTAGGAACTTTTGTAAATTGTGATTTTATCCTTTTTATGCTACTTAGTACTTTTCTTCATTGTACATGGCAGAACTGCCCGTCAAATACACAACTCTTTATATCAATAAAGATTTTCTGTCATGTTTTTCGAAAGTAAAACCAGTATCTAATTTCTATTATGGTATTAATTTAAAATTAATCATAGTGGCCGCTAGCAGATTGATTTTACCTTCGAGTTTAGACGACGACATTAGTTTTAAAGTTACTGATTTTAGATTCAAACTATGACGTCACCTATGTCTGATTACTGTAAATGTTATTAATACGAAAATTACATTTATTAAATTATGTGCCGGTATGTAGAAGACTTTTTTTTTTCTTAGAATACTGTTAAAAATTTTGTACAAACGGAATCTAGATAAGAATAAGTTATCTTGAGAAGTTATTTTCAAAAATATATATATTTTCTTTATCTAAATATAATTTCGTTAAAGCGCTCCTCAAATAAAATGTAAATGTTAAAATAGGACTAATATTAATAATGCCATAACCATGAGTTTGGATATGCTACATGACAACTATTGGAGTAATTTTTTAATGAATAGTATATTTCTCATTTTGATCGGTTTTTTAAAGCTAGACGTTACAAAGCTTTAATCAAAACTAGTCTGTTCAAAAAAATGTTTAAGCTAACATAACATTGATAACGACGTGTTTGTTTGAAGTAGTAAAATAACATTTAGGCTAAAATGAGGGGGGGAGGGGGTGTCTGAAAAGGCCGATTTTAGAGTGCCGTAACTAACAGATAAGGTCCCAATAACCAACTTCCTGTCAAAGGGTTCTGAGTTTCCCCCTAAACATCCTTTTTTATTTGCTACTCAAATCATTTAGAATATTTATACGGTTTATATGATCTATTTATTCTTTCAAGTGTAGCCTATATTTCAGTCAACAAGATATGAATCTTAATATTATAAATGAAGCTATTTTTTTTTAACAAAGTACCCTTTTTTCATTTTTTGTAATAAATTACTAACTAGCTTCGGCTCTAAGTCCATCTTCTGACTATAGAATTAAAACCAAATTATATATAATTTATTTCTACATTTTTATAATTTGGTTATATTTCTACACCCTGAAGATGGCCTAAGAGCCAAAATTAGTTAGTGATATATTTAGGTTTAATTGTCATATCAGAAATTCAATTTTACCTTGGAGCAACTCAAGTAAAGGAATTATTTTTAATAATTTGAAAGTACAAAAAAATGAATAAGAAATGTCTACCAAATTTCAAGAAGAACCTCATTTTAATACGCTAAATATTAGGACAGTTCCCTCTCTTTTTATGTATTAAAAGATAATGTATGTCAATTGCAATAATCATATCGAAATCCATACTTGCATTACTTAACTAGAAATAGGCATCAAACATTTTCCCATCTCTTTCCAGATGGCATACAAAATGAAATGAAACTTGGCAGTTTTAGGCAAAAAATTCAATTATTTTTAGTTGACAAATGTTACTATGACCCCCCTCCCACCTCCTCCTTTTCCCGTTGCTAATGAGTAGAGCCATTGAGAGGGGAGAATTGACAGACCAAATGCCAAAGATTGGGTCTATTTGGTAAGTCAATACCACCGTCTTGTATGGGTGGGAGGGTGGGTCAATAACACCATCTTGTAGGAGTGGGAGGGTGGGTCAATACCACGGTCTTGTATGAGAGGGAGGGTGGGTCAACACCACCATCTTGTATGAGTGGGAAGGTGGGTCAATATCACAGTCTTGTATGAGTGGGAGGGTGGGTCAATAACACAGTCTTGTATGAGTGGGAGGGTGGGTCAATACCACGGTCTTGTATGAGAGGGAGGGTGGGTCAATAACACAGTCTTGTATGAGTGGGAGGGTGGGTCAATACCACGGTCTTGTATGAGAGGGAGGGTGGGTCAACACCACCATCTTGTATGAGTGGGAAGGTGGGTCAATATCACAGTCTTGTATGAGTGGGAGGGTGGGTCAATAACACAGTCTTGTATGAGTGGGAGTGTGGGTCAATACCACGGTCTTGTATGAGAGGGAGGGTGGGTCAACACCACCATCTTGTATGAGTGGGAAGGTAGGTCAATATTACAGTCTTGCATGAGTGGGAGGGTGGGTTAATACTACACTTTTCACGTATAACTTCCTACCTCGTATCTTGCCACGTTCGTGAATGTTTAGTACTAGGCGGTTACCGGCTAACCCAAAAGCAAAATGGGGGGGATTCAATTCCGAACGGTACAGTGGGAGGGCACCACCTCATTAGCTGAAGTCCACTCAGGTTTATATTCTTCCTTCAATTCCTTCTCCTTCAATATTTCTTCTAATATTGAAATATTTATACAGGATTGATTAAATTATATCCTTATACAGTATATAATAAGTGAAGTGAAGCCGTTATTTTTTTTCAATGCAACTCCTCTCTTATTTCTTTATCAATTTTAACGATTGAGGTGTCAACAAATTTACCTCTATTCGTAGTTGAGCAATAATGTTTCAATTTTTCAATATTTTTACACTGAAGGGAACAGGAAGCCTTCAAAGTAAAATTTTAGGCCATAAGAATAACATGTAGAGGGGTTTAAATTAGTCAAAAAGTAACAGCTGTTCAAATGTAAACAATAATGTTTATAATATTAAGAAGGTTAATAGATCCTAATCTTAGTAGTAACATTGGGTGTTTGTATTTAAACTGTAAATAGGTTGAAACTGAAGTGCAATGTGTAAGCTACTAGAAATAAATGTATATACTGTAATATGATTTTACTTAATATAATTTAACCACTAATATTGTTGTCAAAAGTCGTATGCCAATCCAAAGGCCGAGGTGTCACAAGCGCAGCGAGGGACGGGGTTGGCACACGAAGCGTACAGGGGTGTCCCCTAGTGGTAATTGATTTATTTATTGAACTCAGTTACATTTGTACAATTGTTTGTTTCAGTTAAACTATTTAGATCTCAGGGAACCTTGACTTTGAACCAGTAGAGGAAATGCTACCTGTGCATTGCTTACTGTTGCCTGGAGTAATTGTGAAGAGGTTGCTTGGTGCTGGCTTCGGATTTGCAGAGGATTTATTCACAAGCAATAATGGTATATTTGGTTATTTTATTTTTATAAATAAAAAAAAAATTAAATTAGATCAACATTTATAAAAATTTGACGTAAAAAATTAATTACAAAATATCATGATTCTTGAAAGAGCATTTGTTTTTCATTACAAGTTTGTTGTGTTTCTTTATTTAAATTTAATTCCATTGATAACATTTTTTAAATACATTTCACAATGAATTGAATTTTTAGAGTTTGGAATAGATTAGTTATTTGGATTGGAATTGCGTTAGCTCGTATAAAATTGCTACAAACTAAATTTTGAAAAATTCAGTTAATTTTATGAATAAAAATTTAAACCAGTAAATTAACTTAACCATTTTTAAAATGATAGTTTTTAAACTTTAACATTGTTTAACTTTTAACTTTCCACTTTGTAAATGGATGTTAAGTTATTGGCTTTTGAGTATATTCTTTTTGTTTCGGTTTCAGTAGCCCCAAACCATCAACAGTATATACTCATATTTTACTATGAGCAGACACCAAAGTTAGTAAGAAGTAAAGAGATAATTATAATTCTATTGTATGCATTATTGAATATAGTAATTGAAAGCACTAAAGGGTTTGATTTTTATTTAAAATTTCCAGAACTTCAACCAGAAGTAGAAAAGATTTTGAAATGCTATCCTGAAATAAAAGAAGTTGTGATGGAGAGTTTAAAACCTCCTCAGACGAAAACAGCCAGGGAACTATTAGAGGTAAAACTTACTTTTAAATTAATTATTCATTATTAAGATGCTGATCATCAAGATATGGGCAAATGAGTTTAGATGAACGAGTGTAGTCATTGTTACTAACTAAGATCGACTGTTCCTCAGAAAGAGCTATTTATTAATAGCCCAATAGCTAGGGCAACTAAGGGACCTACAGATTTACGTGGAATCCGAACCACGTAGTGTTGGTTTGATTTTTAGCTAACTGCTAAGTCTGATACTTCTTCCCTACACATCTGAACCTGACTACCATCCAACATGGACACTCCAGCCTTCTCTAGTAGTGTCCACGTCGATGGCAACCATTGAGCAGATGCTGTGTTGGTATCGAACATAGAACCTATCACCTTCAATCTCCTCAATACTTTGCCCCCAAGTAGTTGGGTTACATTTTAATAAAAGGAGGCAAGTGATTTAGAGTAGGGGAATGTTTATTATTCAGCTTGTTTAATATTCAGACAAGAGGGGTAGGAGTGAGAGTTTTACTATAATTGGGCTGGACAGAAAGTAATCTGCTTGTTACATTTAGCACGTATAGGGGTTTCAGCAGAGGAAGGAAATGTTTCCACTGCTCAACTGCTGTTCATCACAGGTGTTACTAACATTCACATTTAAGTGTTGAACTTCCCTAACAATATTTAGTGAAGAAAAAAAAAAAAAGAAAAAAACAAACAACTGTAATGAAGTATACAAGTTTCTGTAATTGTTATTTATTGCTTACATTACTATTCATGTGTTAATTATTAATTGTTATTTGAATACTAAATAATTATTTTATTTAATCGTACTAAGCTTCATTCGTTAGTGTTAATCAAACCAACCAATGGTCACTGCTTCTAATGACACAGTGAGCGGAGCTTGGTACTGAGCTGGCACTGCAGTCTAACTTCCTTGTTGCCATGACAATTTTTAAAGGGAATGACACAGTGGGTTGAGTAGTTCTCTATCTCACTTCCACTACCCAGTCCATCTTTGTTGCATAAGTGCATTCAATAGGTCACTTTCTAAGCAGCCTATCTATATGATAGATTCACCAAACTGAAAATGAAGTGTCATTAGTTAAAGATGTTAAGTTCCACTGTCTTGTTCAAGTGTGAAGTAAGAACAAGAGAAGTTCATAATTTGTGACGTAGTACTGTGTTTAACGAGCTCATTTATGTACATTCCAGAATGGATCCCCATTAATCTTGATTTACATATAAATAACGAAGATGATATTATGTACAGCTGGCATCTGCTCACTGGCACTTAGGCCTGGCACGGCACTTTAGGCCGGGGGTGCGTGGAGGTGAGGCAAAGAACATTCTGCGAACATTTCCAATGACTCACAGGGTTGAAGGCCGATGACTAACAGGGGATGGCGCTGTTATGACTAATCTGTGACATTCCTAAACACTCAGTCAGTCGCTTTGCAAGTGGAGTGTTACAGTGGGTTGTTTTCTAAAGAGTATTTAAGTGTGACTTTTTCAAGGTTTTGAAAATGGTAGAATTTGAATCCAAGGTAGGGATAGGAGGTAAAGTTTTAAATAGTCAAAGTAGGGAGGTAGTATCTAGCGTTTATTAATTTATGAGAGAAGAGTGGTGTGACAATACCGATGCAGATGGCGAGAGCGGACCGCAGCTGCAACCGGAGTATCTCTACGACTATATTACAGATCAAAAAGGAAAAAGAAGGCCACAGTGTCCAGCGTATTCCTCTTTATCATCCCGATTTAAATCCAATCGAGATGATTTAGCTGGACGTTAAAAACTACGTTGCGTCACATAGCACAACATTCAAATTGTGTCATGTACAAAAGATCTGTGAAGAAAGGTTTTCCTCCATTTCTCAAGAAGATTGGAAATCTAGGTGTAATCATGTAAAAAATGTGGAAGAAGAGTACGTCGCAAAAGAGCCAGCCATTGACGAAATTACGGAGAATATTATAATTCATGTGGGCAGCAGCAGCAACGATGAGGGAACGAGCGAAGAATCCAGTGGTACGTCTGGTTGAGGAGTTGTAACAGACCGATAGTGCATTATAGTTTTTTTTATTATTGTAAAGCTATATTGTAATTTGTTTATTAAAGTATATTAAATTTATATGTTGTATTGTTTTATATTATGATTTTAGTTCTAAAGTATTGTAAATATCATGTGTATTTTGACTTAATCAAAGCCAAGAGTCTACAATTTGTGATTTGATGTGCATAAATTTAAAGCTTTTACTTTGTTTATTATATTTATATGCTTCATTGTTCTATATTATGATTTTAACTGTAAAGTATTTTAAATCTGATATTAATTATTTATTTTTACATACAATTTTTAAGTCATACACCATAATCTTTTTATTTGTTACTTTAAAATATTGTATTTTTTATGATTGTGATTATAATTGTAAGTATTGTATATATTTAAAAAATAAAAAAAGCCCAGGGGCCACCCGCTATAAATATTGTTTGAGTGGATCTGTGTTATTAACCAGATCATTAATTCAATTAAAGCGGCTAATTATAAACAACTTTGCTGCTTGATGAGTAAATTCTTTGTTGATTCGGTCAAGATGATCGTTTTTTGAGAAGATAAATAAGCACATTTTCATACCATTATTGTAGATTTTATCACACTAATTTTATGAAAGTAATTTACAAAGTGTAACACACTACTAATGGATGTAGACATCATTTTTCATAGCATCTATTGAAGCGCCTTCATGGGTGTAGCGAGGACATTTGATGCAAACCCCATGAAGGCAGACGATGTTCCTAGGTTAGGCTAGTACATGAATTTTATCGCTCTGTCAAGTGCCAGGTAAGCTGATACCAGCTGTAAAATGTACTATTCTTAAATTAAACCTTAGCAAACATTTAATTTGGTGTTTGTCAACAATCTTCATATGGACATTTTTTATTCTGTGTGTTATTTAATATGTTGCAACCCCCTACCTTAAATATTAATCGTTTAACACATAACATTTGTAACATTGTGAAACAATACAACTTCTGTTTCATTACATAGAAAACTCTGTAAAACACTAGGAAATACTAAAGATAGTTAAAATATTGGATTATTAAAGATTGGTTTTTAGAAATGTTTGGTATTACAAATACACATTCATAAATAAATAATTATAAACCGTGTAAGATTTCCCCCAAAGTACAGGGCGACTTTAATTAGATAACCACGTCTTTCTCAAGCTTTCAAGTTTATCTCAAACAAATTTTCGCCAAAAACCAACTGGGCTTTAATTTGGGATATGTCTGACGGTCGAAACAAATTTCTCGTATCAGACTCTATGGCTGTCATCAGTAGAATGGACCTACTTCATAAGGAATGGACTATGTTGAGTCATTTTCGTACAGGTGTGGGAAGATGCAACTACTGGAAATATAAGTGAAGAGTGGTAAATGATCAGTCATGTGATTGCGAAGTCCAAGTTCAAACTATGAATCACATAGTTAACGATTGCTAGCTGTGTATTTTTCAGGGAGGATTAGCTGGTCTTCATTCAATTGGAGAAGCAGGTGTTGGGTTACAAAACCTGGATTTAGCTCTGTGACGGTAGATTGATATTTAAACACTAACACACAAGTATTTAGTACTGTAGATTTTATTTTATTTAGACATTGTTTATTAGTCTAATTTTTAATCTTTTATTAGTTTGGTAGCTGGCCTATATGAAAAGTGCTTGTAAATCTAATTTGAATCTGTTTTCAAACGGGTAAATCAAGTATTTTTTTAATAAAGGTCAATTAATTTTTATTTCATTATGCCTCTGTTTTGTTCACTCTACTAATAATACTAATAAATAACTTTATATGTTCTTGCTAGGTTGAGAAGAGATGTCAAAGAATCCCATGTTTTAGCTACATGCTAGACAAAGTGTTGGGTGGTGGCATTCCATTGGGACAGATTGTTGAAGTGTGTGGACCTCCAGGAAGTGGAAAAACCCAACTTTGGTTAGAACATTCTTAGTATATATTACATACTTACTTCTGTTTTACAATAGAAAATTTTATTACTTTCTGTATGAGTTAAACTTTATTTTCCTTATGTAAACTTGAGACCAAGCATATACTATGTATAAACTTTTCACACTATTACTAATGTGTTACCTATAATGGATTGGAAAATAAAACGAGCAGCACAAAACAAAATTTAAATTAAATAAATGGGAGTAGTAACAAATGAAAAAAAACAAATTACAATAATTTGTAAAATACGTAGTACAGTATATACTTTGCAAGGTGAAAAACATAAATAAACAAATTTTGTATTATTTCTTTTCAAATAAACGTAAACAATTATAGCTCTCAATGTTTGAAAAACAATAAAATAATACAAATTACTCAGCGAGAGCTTAGAAACTAAAGGTGTCTTATTATTGCTTTTATTTTTTTTATTACAAAGTACCTTAACAGTAAAATATTGTTAAAATTCATAAAGTGTCATCTTGAATACAATTTATATTACAAGTTTAAGTGAGTACATTGAAGTACAATGTTTCAATATTACATGCTCATACAATAGTGCAAGCAAGCCACAAAATATTTGCTTCGTGAAGGTGCTAAGATCCCTTGGGGGACCTTCTGTAATTTGTATATTAACTCTGTTTGATGCTTAAATTATAAAAAATAATTATTTTCTACTTTAAATTCTCTGTGGCTTAGTGACAAATACTGTATACCCACATGATATTTTACCTAGAGTATAATGTGCAAATTTATGTCTCCAATAGTTTACAGAGGGCACGATGTTTAAAATTGTTCTGAATAATAATAATGCACATTTTATACCGTTGTTTGGTAATCTTTATTTCAACTTAAACTAATCCATAAGCTTTTAAAAAGTTTAAATTTACTTCACAGCCTAGAAAAATAATCTACCAATTCATAATAAGCTGTTTTGATTTTATTTCACTTTTCTCTGTTAACCAGGCATTTGTATAGACAGCTGTGTGAAGTGATTTTTTACTTCTTGACATTGTTAAAAATAGTTTTATTATGTAATTTTATTCTACAACAGAATATTCTCATATTGTTTAATTTTTATTTTTAAGTAAAATGCAAACAAATTAGCTAGGAATTTCTGGATATTTATTTCTGTTGGTATATTTAATTTCAAAAAGTACGTAAAAAGAAAAAGCAACTGTCACCGACAAAATAAAATATGGTTGGTTTATGAGATTCTACTATTTGCTAATTTTCCACCCAAACAATTACTGTTAATGTTTGAAATATAGTTCTTAAATACTGTTGTTAAACATTTGATCAATTTTCGTCTGTTTGTCTACAAAAATATTGTTTCAGTCTCCAGTTGTGCATCAGTGTGCAGCTTCATTCATGTTTAGGAGGACTTCAATCAGAGGCTGTTTATATAGATACAGATGCAGGATTTTCTCCTCAAAGGATTTCAGGTTTGTATAGAAAACAATAAAGAAATTTAATCAATCATAGTTGAATTTGATTAAATCATTAACTATAGAAACAAGCAGACTGTCTGCTCATATGGGTCTCACAGCTGGTTTTCCTGTTCTGTGAAATTAGTTCTTGTTCTGTCTTCACAGGGAGCGCCAGTGACCTCCCTCTCTCTACCTCTCTTCATCCCTCCCTCTCTCTCTCTCTCTGCCTCTCTCCATTACACGCTGCAGTGACTAATAGCTGAGCTAATACAAAAAAATTATCCGAGTACTTATTTAAGACCATTCACTATTAGAAAGCAGCACAAGCATGTGTCTACAGCAAATGTATTGCTTTAATCTGACTGTTTGTTTCTATAGCCATTAGCCAATGATTAAATTGAGCCATTAGCTCAAGAATTGTTCGTGTGATGATGTTGGGTCATCTTAAGATTGTGATCATTGACTTGTCTGATTTAATATAAGTACTAAGGCTTTTTTAAGACATTTTTTGAAGAATATTTCAAGAATTATGTGATATTGTATTTAATTCTGTGATTTAAAGGCATCTACCTAATTTACACATCATCATCATCCTACACAGCCTCCTCCATTTTTGTCTATCCCTCCAGGTTTCCTCTTCATCCACATTTTTTGCATTCCTCTTCTCTCCACATTTGGTCCTCGCACATTCCTCATTCCTCTCTGTCTTCTTCCTCTTTCTCCAGAGCTAGTTTCAGCCTGGAAATCAGTCCCTCATAAGTCAGACCCCACGTAAACATCGTGAAGTAGGAGTTGATGCCAGCTGGGACATTGTGTGCCCTGGTACCTGCTAGATTGCTGGTGAGGCCCTTAAGGAACTCTGAAAAGGGATGGCTAATAGGGCCATGGTGAAGCTATGAAAGGTCTAGCAAACTATATTGGATAAAAAATGCTTACAAGAATAAACATAGCTTCGGAAAGGATATTTGGACATGAATTAGATAAGCATAGCCAATGAAAATACTCAGAAAGTTAACTTATTTCTACTGATATTAATGCCTAAACTAGTTACCTATATTAATTAACAAAAAAAGTTTTACCATTAAAAATGATTGTGTTAATATCTAAAACATAATGGTATACTAAGAAAATATAATCACTGAACTTAAAACAAATTGTTTGTTGTTAGTGGGCATTATGATTAAAAAATATGTTGTCTTGTTTCTACCTAGCTGTTTTAGGCTACTTTTAAAATAGTTCTAGAGTTTAGAGTTTTTCATATAGTTTTACTCTATTTTAATCATTCTTATGTGGATTCTTCTCATCTGAGAAGGGTGCAGGTGGTTCGCCAAAATCGATCACCATAATATTCGAGTAATAATTGGTTGATAGTTAAGTTGGTTAAAGCCCAGCATTATTAGCTTCTCAGTTTGATCCCAGTCAGAGTTATAACAAATTTTGAAAGGGGTGAGCCGTTTACCACCGGCTGTTCATTTGTCATTGGGCTATTAATTAATGACACTTTGTAAGGAATAGTCAGCCTTATTTTGTAACAAAGACTACGTCCGCTCATCTACACTCATCATACTCATTCTAGATCCATATTCACTCATATCTTGAAGATCAGTGTCTTAGTAATAAATAAATGTGTAGTTTGTACAAATATTGTAATAAATGTGTATTGTATATTGTTCATTTGTATTTTATATATACCAACATGTAATATGCTAATTAACAAAAAACTGTTTGAACTCCATTAAAGACTTATAATGAAGTACACTAAAACATAACTTATGTTCAGACTTTTCACAGCATCAGGCTGTTTATTGCTCTCTCAATTACTGAAGTGTGTCAAACTTAGTCAAACTTAGATGAAATTCTCATTTACCTTTTAATCATTTTGATAGTTTCTCATTAATAATAAAAAAAAAAAAAAAGTATTTACTTTGGTTTCAGTCTCCCTTAATAGACTGTCACTTTCTTTATTAAAAAGTAAAAAAATAGTTAGGTCAGTAGTTGTAAGAAACTCAAGTCTTAGAGTTACTTTTGATACAGTGTATGTTTGTGCTCAGCTTGAGGGCCAGAGAAAGAGCTAGGGGCCTGGATAAAAGGATGGGAAAGGGTTTAAATCATATAGTTTTTTTCACTTTTTGTTATATTTCACATATGCAACGCTTTCATGCATTCTACTCAGTCCCCCCCCATGTTTGACAAGTTGAAATGACCATAAGACTTTTTCAAATCTAATGGTAAGACTCAAATTTGGTTCAGTTGGCAGGACATATTTTTAGTTTTCTTTTAAATAGGGAAATATTTAACAGGATTTTAATGGAGTGATGATCCCCCTTGGCCTATTGAATGTTGATCAAGAGTGGACTCTCCTGACAGTTTTAAAATTCTTCAGCCACAGCGTTGATTAAAATAACATTGAAAACCAATTAATTGTTTTAAAGATACCTCCCACATTCTTAAATCTAGTGACTTAATTAATTGAAATATCTGAACCTTTAATAACACTGTGTGTGTATGAATGGGTGGGTGGACCAATACTACCGTGTGTGTTTGGGTGCATGGGTGGGTACCGTTGTGGATTCTAAAAGCCATGCCACACCAAACGTGACTGTAAAAAAAAAATCTCAGAGCAGTGCTGGTTACTCAGTCTAACTGGTTTATGTTTACTTGAAAGAAATAAGGGTTTTTGATTCCAGATATCATGGAGGTCAGTGTATAGAAACATTTTCAAAAGGTTGCACTGCCTAGGTTAATAAATGATTAAATTTATACCATAAGTTACTTTTTTCCCCATTGTATATAAAATATGATGGATAAAATAAATCTACTATTGACTGCTACTTTTTAGAAATCGGCCAAGGATGTAAGGAGCACTGCTGTAAGTTGGCAAGGGCAAAGAGATTCTCCAGTGATCTTATAAAGACCCTTGACAGTCAGTCATTTACAAACTACCACTACACCTCAGTGACTGATTACTCTGAGTTACTTGCCTCTGTATATTCATTGGATGATTTTATCAAGAACCACAATAAGGTAATATAGTATTAACAGGTAGGCCTACATTTTTCAGTAGTATTTAAATGTTGAATTACTGTCTAAGGTATAAAATATATGTTTATTATATAATACCATCTTAGTTTCATATAAATAAATTAGGGTGAGTTTAAATGCCTCCAGGCAAGGAATTAGTGTATATTAGGGCATCAACAAACATACCAAATACCCTTAATACCTTAGTCATAAGTCATAATTTCTTTATTCCACATTGACAACAGAAATACAAAGTTGTATTGGAAAAGTCAAAACTAAAATAAACTATACTAAATTGTGAAAAGATGCATCACAACAAATAAAATTAAAATGATCTATATCTCAGCTAACTGACTCATTCATGCGATCTTTGAGTTTCAATCTTGCGATCTTTGAGTTTCAATCTTGCTATCTTTGAGTCACTCCCGCCAGCCAAAAATTCCCAGACACTGTAATAGGCATTTTCTATTAAAATACCTTTCAGTTTGGTCCAGAATTCTTAATAGTCTGACAAATTGAGCTCAAATGAGAGTATATTGAACAGAGTGATGCCATTATAATAAAGTTGTTTTTCAAAAGAGGGTTTTCTGTGACTTTGAATTATTAGATTATTGCTGTTGCGTAAAGATTTAAAACATTTAAACGGCTCACAAATTTCAGAAAAATGTTTGTACAAAGCGGAAGATTTCAAAGATGTAAATTGACGTAAAAATTAGTATTTTGAAAGTATGGAAGATATTTCTGCAAGATTTTAATTTACCCAATGAAAAAATAACTCTCATTGCTTTTTTCTGAAGTCTAAACAGATGCATTGTCCTTTGACTCTCACAATTCCACACAGGCAATGCATAAACCAAAAGGGAATACAGTAAGCCGTAGTAGATGGCAAGGAGAACATCAGAACCTACATAACCTGCCAGAGTTCTCAGAACAAAAATACCTGAGCTTATGCGATTAAAAACATGTTCAACATGTGAATGGAATTTTAGATTTTCATCCAGAGTTTACGCCAGGAATTTGACAGTTTTGGTTAAATTTATCTCCTCTTCACATAAAAAAACTGGGTTCAGTTTGTTATTTCAGTGCATAATTGGACATTTTGAAATGTAAATAGTAAGTTTTTGAAGCATTCATTTTGAGCAAGTTATTGTCACACCATTGAAGTAAATTGTTTGCATCCTAAAAAGCGTGTTGTTCCTACAGATCCCTATTATGACTGGACAGGAAAGGGAGGTGTTGACAGCAAACAAACAGACTCCAGAATGATCAACACTTGAAGGTAGATCGTTTATATATAAAACAAATAAGATTGGGCCGATGATGGACTCTTGAGGCACCCTAGCCACTACATAAGTCTCAGAGGAGGTGTAACGCTGCTGATAGCCAGTCCCATTGACTGCCGATATCTCAATATCATCCTTTTTATCCTTTAAGTAATATGAGTTTTCTAGACATTTTTGAACTGAACAGGTTCGAATTATCAAAGTCCAGTTGTATCAAATTACTGAAATAAGTATTTTTAATGCATTTTCATTGTAGTTGGCCTTTGCCTTTACATTAATGATATAAATTTGTTTAACCTACGTTTATTTATTTTGTTTAGGTGAAGCTTGTGATCATAGATAGTCTTCCCTTTCCATTTCTTCATCTCACAGATATGTTTAAAAGGACAAAATTGCTGTGTAAAATAATGCAACAACTTAGTAGGTTGGCATTTCAACACAATTTGTCGGTAAGTTAGAAAATTCACTGTATTGTTGGAGAGTGAACCTTCAATATGTTTTTATTATAACCTAGTCTAATCCTCTTTGGAAATGTTCTAAGAAATATAATTCTTTACAGCTTGAACATTAAATATTTAGTTACAATTAATTAAACATGTGACACTCGTCGCCACTGGTGGCACAACGCTGTAACCCAGCTACTTGGGGACAAAGTATTGTGGAGATTGTAGGTGATAGATTCTATGCTCGGTCCTCTTATTACTGATATGATGTCCGCTCAATGGTCCCCACCAACGTAGATACTAATTGAGAAGTCTGGGGTGTCTATGTTGTGTGGTAATTAGTGTTCGTATGTTGTGTATAAAAGAGACCTGAGTGTCAGGCTTGTCAATTAGCTGAAAATCAGACCAACACTACATGGTTTGGATTCCACATAAAGCTGTAAGTCCCGTAGTTGCCCTGGCTATTGGACTATTAATAAATGACCCTTTCTGAGGAACAATCAAACTCAGTTAGTAGCCAGATTACACAGGTCATCCACATTCATATAATAATTCTTGTTCACCTTAAAATATTCTCAAAGTTGTGTTGGAGTCTCATATCTAAAAATTAGTCCTTAAATAACTTTATTCAGTGTTCCAAATAAATATCAGCATTAACTTGTAAGTCTGTTTTAATATTGTTACTGTTGTAACTGTTAAAATATAATTATGAATTTAGTATGATCCTAATTACAGACTGTTTCTGAAATCATTAAATTTTTTTCGTCTAAATGAAAAGTAGGACCAACTTGATGAGGAATATGAATATGCAGCTTCTGGGGTGTGAATATCGACTCCTATTTTAGGAATAAGGCAGGATACACTCACTATCCTCTGTTTGAGTGTAAAAACAAGTTTTTCTTTATATACTTATTAATTATTCATTTATAAAAATAAGAAAATTCTAAATTTTCTATGGAAACTAAGGGGTCAAAATAATTGCAAGAAAATCAAAAGTGCCACCAGGTTCACATGTAAAATTAAACCCTACCACTTTGAGTTACTGACTATCTAATAGAAAATGTACATCTTTCTAAATTCTGGTAAAACTCCACCACAATGATCATCCACTGCACTTGGGAGTAACATTAGATCAATAACTGACGTTTAAAAGCCATCTTTAAAAAAATAGCAGCTAAAATTAAAACCAGGGCAATTGAATATAAACATATTGCTAACATCATGTTGCTGGAACAACTTAGGGAGCCAATGCACATATCTTGCTTTGTCTCTGGTTTATTCACCAGCTGAATACAGTGCTTCTGTATGGCTAAATAGCGCACATACTAAAACGATTAATGTCCAACTTCGTATGGTCAAGAAAGCTATTAGTGGCAATCCCATGGTGACTTCACTTCCTTGGCTACTGGTGCTGTGCAATATAGCTCTTTTAGAACAATTCCAAGAGGCACTACTTAATGAATTCAAAAAGATCTTGAATGCCCTGCCCCACACCTCCCCATTACACACGATCTCCCATATCAGAATGTCCGCTTAAAATCTCTAAATCCACTTCTACGTACAGCTATCCAGTTGAGCAGATCAAATTTCTCACCCAATACTAGCTGGGCCATAGCGTGGAACAGTTTTGATGAACAAAATAAGTTCCTTATTAACAATCTTATTAACAACCTGTAGGAGTGTAGCTGCGATGAACCTCTCTCGTCGGTAATAGACACTGTTGAATCGCTTCCGAACTGGTGTGGGCAGATGTAACTACTGGACATATAAATTGACACTTGATCAGTCATGTGGAGGGTCTGTCCAAACAATTGATCACATAGTTCCAGACTGCCACCTGCGCTCTTTTACAGAGGATTAGCTAACATAGATGCAATCAGTGAGGCAGGCCTTAAGTGGATGGATTGGCTTTTTTACAAGAAATCAATTTGTATTAATATCATACGAGTTTTGGACTTTTTTCCAAATATATATATCATAGCTTTTATATTTTTTAAGTTAATAAATGGTAGCTGACAAGAAACCATACGCTAAATTATCTAGAGTGGAGTGTCCTCATTTCTGGCTATCAGAATTATTTTCTTCATTCTCAGCCCAGAGCCTGGATAAATAATAATAATTTATTTTTCCAAAAATATACGATACATTTTATATACATTATAATGTTTAAACTATTAATTAATATACATAAAAGACAGTTAATTTTTAACTGATTATTCTTTATAAGGTTTAATAATAAACATATGTTGTATAGGTACTGTAAAATTCTTCTTTAATCTTCATAACTTAATCTAATTATTCATTACTCATAAGATACTTGAAAGTACGAGAGAATAAATCAACAGTCTCATTCAATTATTTTTTCTTTGAATGGGATAAATTCAATAAAAATAACAGAGAATTGTTAAGTTCCCAGTTAACTACCTTAAATAAAAAAGAAACAAGAACTTGTCTTTGGACAGAGCCAAGAAAAGAGTATCATCGCCGTTCACACCTGTTAAGTATTGAGATGTGACTTTGCCACTCAACTTAGGTGGATCATGAAAATTGCTCAATCAACTACTCACTTATAAAGACATGTTCACCAACCCGAACCACAATGAGATTGAGTATGTGTTACTATGGAATAAACACAGCTTAAAGAGCTCATTAACATTAACTAAATTATCTAAAGCTGGAGGGAAAAGTGTAAGTAAGACCACAGGCGATGAAGTAATGAACAATTATTGACCAATTTCAATTTTTTATTTTACATTAACCCTATTAAACTGTAGATATGTCATCCATCAGTGCTTCTCTGACAATAATTTTTCTTATTTGAGATACGTTTTAGTTCATTTAAGAATCAATAGGGGTGTTCTTAAAATAACACAGGTTTTGTTATGGTCAACCTTTTAAATCTCTTTTTTATATAAAACCTTTTGAACGGTTGTTATCAGTAATACTTCTTGTCTTATTATATGTTGAACTCATTGAGAATCAGTTTTTAACTCTGAGATTTGCAGTACAAGGCAAGTGTATGATTTGTATGTTTTAACGAATTTACACCACATTCATGTTAAACTTGAAAACTGTATACACATTTTTACTTGTAAACCAAGGCTTAAAATTATAGTAAAATTATTTTCTTAAGATCAATAGAAAAAAAAACTACTTGATAAATGTACACTTTTATTCAGTTAAATCACTTTAATACATATATTTCATCATTACTTAAAATACTTTTTGTAACGTCTCTTCTTTATTTAACCCTCAATCTGGACTTCGGCTAAATTTAGCCAATAAATTTTGTATCACAGCGACTATTGGTTAAATTTAGCCAACTTGGACCTTGTGGCTATTTACTTATTTACAATCCACACATTGACGATATTGACATCATTTATTTATTTAATGCTGAAAACAGAAATAGTTACTTCATTTCGTGGTACACCTGTTTTGTTTCTGAAACAAAGTGAACAGTGGAGAAGAAGAATATTTAATTGAGAAAAGTAAAAGCTACTTTAGTCTGAGTTAGTGATTTTGCTAGGATTGCTTGTCTTATAATTAATCTCATTCTAAAACGTAATTATAGAATAAGTTTATTCCAAAATTTTACACAATTGTGGCCCCGCTAAGTAACAAAAACATACTTGTCAGCGGGGTCCATCTTAGCCATAACATGTAATAAATAATATAAATTAGTACATAGTAATATAATAAATTTAACAAAGTCTTATCAATAATTTGTAACGGAAACAATGGCAACTGGTGGGCAAATAATTTACCTAATCTATAAGTGGTAAACTTAAGCAAGTTTATTGATATTACAAAGGTAGTTTATAGTAACAAGTACTATGATTTATAAAAAGATTGTTCCCAAAGATGGTGTCTTTGTACATTTCATGAGGAATGGGTGGAGTTGATTAATCTTCCCTTATCCCAACTTGTATTTATATTATTCATAATTATCCATGATTAAATTTGTCCAAGAAGTGGTAAACTCTTGTTGATCAAGCGGAACCCGATTCTGCTCTAATACCTCAACAACCTTCTTCCAATCTGACTCATCTTCCAATCAATTCAGGGAAGATCTGTCTGGAGAACTGCAAAAAAGTAACCTACTGGTGTCCAGGGTGCAATTGTGGGGTTCACAAACATCACTTCCTATAGTTAGAACACAAATACACACCTCTAATGTCAAGGAAGAAGCCCAAACTTGCAAAAGATATATATAGATAGAGAGAGAGAGAGAAAATACATATCTCGTATGGTTTTTTGGTCAGCTTCCATTAGTTAATTTTAGAAAGTTGTGATGTAAATTTGGATCAAGATCCAAAAGTCTTGTTGTATATTACTAAATAACTGCAGCTACCAGTTTCCTGTGATATTCCCTTGGCCGACACAAAACAAAGGTGAAAGTGTATGGTTTTTCAGCCATCATGAGAGACCTACTATCCACTGATCGCAAAATAGTGATGAAAGCTTTCTGAACCACATTTGAAGCATTTCAAAATGCAGCAGTTTATATTTATTATTTACATGATTACGATGATCATGAAAAGAAAGTATTTTTTTAAGGCAAGATTGTTTTCAAACGCCTCCTTTATTTCATTAAAATAGGATTTGATCATCTATATATATTATAATTTCTAAAGTACTTTTTTTGTCGGTACGCCATAACTTCCTTAATTCTTCACCAATTTTCATAAATGAGGTGTCATTTTAAAGCTTTTTTTACCCACTACTTGATAAAAATATACAAATCTCTCATTTTCCAATAGTGTTTTGAAAAAACGACCTATTATATCATTCTGCAAGTAATTTAAACTTGAAATGTTTATTTACATTATTCGATCAGCTGTAACATGTGAATTAAATAAATCAATTACCATAATTGATTTATTTGATTCACATGTTATTTAATTTTACTAACTATACTGTGTGCACTTTAATTAAGAGGAATTTAAAGAGAATACAGTGTGAATGCTTCGCACGGGTCGGCTAGTTTTGTTTTAAATAACATTCCATCCTTCTGATTTTGTATTTGACATTTTTCTAATTATAATTTCCAATTCCTTACTGTTTACAAGTTTAAATGTTAATAATATGGCACAAGATATTGTAGATAGTACATTGAGTTGATGATTCAATATCTGAGTTTGTATTTTCATTTGCAGAATTAAAAAAAAATTCATTCAACTTACTAACTCTGAGTGGATCGTCCTCCCTTATATTATCGATGTTAAGTACAATATTTGAACATGACTATTTGAGGCGCTAAGCGGACAAGTGGCCTAACCCCAAAACAGCTGTATTGAGTTATTAGCGTTTAAAGATTTGTCACTTTTTTAACATTTTTTAAACACATTAAAAACTCAAGCTTTCTAGTTGTAATTGTTACTGTTATATAAGAACATAACCCTTGTATGCATGGTAACCTTTTTATTTAATTATTTTCATTAATTTAAAAATGAAAGTGGGTTGGGCCACTTGAAAATTGGCATATTTTATACATTAAGTAAATTTATGTGGGTTGGGCCAATATATTAATATAAGTACTGTACAACTTTACTGTCAATTAACATTTTATTACATCACTTAATGATACCATTAAGCTTGTACTTGATATGAAACAAATTGTACACTACTTTAAAACAGGATATAGTAAAAAATTAAACATTAATACAAAGATACAAAATTCAAACAAGTTCATCTTCTTCCTCATCGACTGGAACGGTTGACGGAATATCTCCAGAACTTAAAATTGATGTGTAAAATGAGTGTTTGATTGGTGGTATGTATTCTAAAAGAGACATCAAGTCCTTCTTTTTCGGCTCATCTATTTTTCTTCCATTGGGGTAGAGAACATCTAACTGCATTACTTCCGTTGTTGTCCTTTTTTTGATGTTGACAGTGGAAAAGGGGACCTCTTCGTTGTTAGAGTATTTGTAATGTAAGAGCAGAGGCTCTGACTGCTTAAAATTAATCCACTGTATTTTAAGCCACTCAACCTTTTGATCATTTCCCACATCCCCAGTTTTGACAACTTTGCGGTTTGTAATATTGTTCATAAGCTTTTCAAATGAAAAAAAGTCATCTTTTTCCATTTTTTTTACTTTAAATGGTGGCTTTTTTGCTGACAAGATCACCTTGATCCAATCATCTGGTACATAAACTTCAGAGTGATACTTTTTTTTTTTTCAATGAGACCAAAATCTTGGTCACAGGCCAAATATGTATGTCCTGAGACTAAAAATTTGTGGTCAATCTCAGTACAAAAATATTTAGGAGACGTAGCAATGTAATCACATAGTGCAGCTACTTTTATATTGCGGTTTTGACCGCCACATTGGTCACTGTACATGATCAGTTTTGAAGTTTTAACATGGTTTTCCACAAAATGTAAAATACATGATCCCACTTCCTCAGGGCCACGGGAGGCTACAGCCTCATTCCACACATACATGTAGCTGTCTTTAGTGGACAAATTGTGTATTCCTAAACAATACGTCCACAACTGCCGTTTGTAATAAACTGGCCCTGTGGATAGCACAGGTGTTGGCAATGTTTTCATTAAATCAAACGCAATCACGCTAATGTCATTTGAAGGATCCTTCCCTTTTTCAGCATCTACCCTGTAACCCGTTCGTGCTGATTCAGCTAAGCGCCAGTGTAATTCTTGTTCAATTTTTACAGGCCTTTGTTCAGTTTCTGGTAATGATTTAAGTTTGATGTTAAATGCATCACACTTACGGCAGCTGTCTGTGACTGGAGCATGAAAGTGATAATTAAAATCATTATTAAAAACCTTTCTAAAGACAAAGGGTGAAACATGATCAACCTGATTTTCTTCAACATAAATTTTGTACATGATTGAGATATTTAAGTTGGGCGAAAGATACTTTCGATTTGGATTTTTTACCCTAGAGTAGTGGGAATCATAAGCTGGAAACTTACTAATGAAGTCCTTTACCTTTTGCAGCCTATGATCAGGGGTTTTATTTTTAGGGGCTTTTCCTTGTCCTCTCTTGTCTTTTGGTGGGGTTATGGCGTTGTCTTTATTTTTAATGGCCCGTGAAATTCTGCCATCACTTACTCCTAGAACTTTTTTAAAATACTCCTTACATACCCTGACTTCTCCTCCACTTTCCTTTTTTAAGTTATAAATCCTTGTAAACATTCGTTTCTCTGAATTAGATTTTGTATAAACTCTTTGTTTTTTGACAACTGTTACTAAGTTATTTATAAAGGAGGTTTGTAGATTATGGTCCGCTAGGTCATAATAGGAATAAAATATTTTTTTACAGTGTTCAGTCGGCAATTTAAGGTGACACTTAAGAGGGCAAGAGCAGTCACCAGGTGCAAAAACTTTTGCTTCAACAACATTTCCTTTTCTTGTGGTGTACTGCTTTCCTGAATTTCTGAGTCTTTTTCTAACATTTTGTTTCCAATTTTGAACATTTCTTTGCCTCTTTCGGGATTTTCTATTATCTTCAGTCGGTATTGTATCAGCTACAGGCAGTTGGTGATAGTTATGATCTGAGGTGGAGGGATGATCATTACCTGTGTTTGTTGTCTCTCCATGCGAAGTCTTCTCAGTGCACTTCAACATATGTCGATTTTTGGGTGTCTCAGTTTCAGAATCTTCATCTTCTGAAGGGGCGTAAGAAGACGAGGAATATGTATCTGGGAATAGCTCTTCCTCAGACGAACTCTCCAAATCTGAAACAATCGTAACCTTCAGAAACACAAGATTAAACTTTTAAATATAAAATATCACTTTTTAAAGTACTGTACCTTCTTAGGTATTATATTATTATTTAAATGATGCCATATAAGATATAATAAAAACTGTTGTTAATACCATTGTAATGTGAACTGATTCTTTGAAAACTAGTCTATGATTAACAACCTAGGCTAACCTTATAAACTGGGACTTAGTTGCAAACCTTTATTGGTAGGCCTAAAATACAGTTGTATGATTAATCTCATAAGTAATATATTAAACTAATAAATTATTATATTTTTCTTACCTTCATTCATGGTTCGTTGGAATAGGTACTTGTGAAACAACCGTATCAATACAATTTGTAAGTTTCAAGTGGAATGCTTTTAACCAAAACAAACATGAAAGTAAACAAACAAATGGCTCAAGCCACAACAATGGAACAGACTGTGGGTTAGGCCACACGGCTGTGGCTTGGGCCACTATTCAGTTTGCAGCTGACTCAAAGACCAATAATAAACAAACAAACTAGTGCTGCTATCTATCAGAAAAATGGAAAAGGTGGCTTGGGTCGATATGCAGTATTTAGAATAGTGTTAGAGATATTCTAAGGCTCATATCTCAATATTGCTATTTTGTGGGTTAGGCCACTTGTCCGCTTAGCGCCTCATTTATCTTAATTATGGTTTCATTAATATAAGATTAGGCTTTTTTACTCTGATTTTTAGAGTCCTTGATTTGATTTTCTACATAACATTTTGCATTCTTAATACCGTACTTAGCTTATACTCTTTTTATTGTATCTTGATATTTTTACTTTTTGCATTGATCCATTCAGAGTAAATTGCTGCAAGATTCTGTTTTTCGACCCAATGTTGTCTGTTAACTATTTTAATTTTGTTTCTGATTTTTGATTATTGATTTTTTTGGAGATGAGATTACCAAATGCTAGCTAATTGTGTTTACTATACTATTTTACATTTCATTTACCGTTTCTTTTTTAAAAAATTCCGTCCAGCTCTCCTTCAGCTCATTAACATTTGTATTATTCACTATTCTGACAAAAGTCCAATTTTTCCTCTTTTCATTTTTAATACCGGTACCTCTATTAACACTGCCATAATATGATCAGAAATAAAAGGTTCAACTGAATAGAAAAAATAATTTAACAAGTTTGTTCCAATCTTATCTACATGACTATTAGAATTTAAATTTATGTGAGTAGGAGTGTTTATTGTGAGATTTAGACTGTAGCTACTTAGAATCATCAAAAAAAAAAAAAGCAAATTTAGCCTCGTAGCTCTATACATATTAAAATATTCAGCCAACATTGTTTGTTGAGATTTGCCTACAATATAACTGAGGTAGCTTCAATCTGTTGGATAATAAAACTGTTGGAAATTATTACTATCTGGTGGTCGATAAACTACTCCGCAAATCGTAGATTTTCCATTTATTTTAAATTTGAACTCTTAATTTTTCACTAACAGATTCCAATAAAAATCTACAGTCTTTAGGTGAAGACCCATTTGCTGTCCCCACCTTATAGAGCAAGAGATGCCCCGAAAGGCGAACAACCCGACCGGAATATTCTACTAGCCTTTTGCGTTTGCTGAAAAGACTGTCCTAAAAACATTAGTTGTGCACAGTACAGTATACATATTCAGGAAGTTTGGAAAGTCTGTCGCCAAACATTGGGATTTTGTTCAAGACATGAAAATAAACCAAACTTTTTCTTAAACAGTATGGTCTAACTTGTTTCCTTAACCGTAATTCTTATGTTAGTACAGTAATTTTTATTTAAAAAAATAATATCTCAGGAACCATACATGCCACAGGTCTTAAGATTTGCTTACTTACTAAAACTAATAGCATGTAAATGGCCAATTATATGAAATGATTTATGTAAAATCGTTAGGAAAATATTTATCTTACATTTTAAATCTTTTAAAAATCATCAACGAAAAACAACTGACTGTGTAAAAAATTATGAAGTATTTTTAATTTTCTTTTTTCGATGTTCCGCATGATAATTGTTTAGACAGTTATATAATTCAATATTCCACTGTTATTTTATAAACACGATTACTTAAACTAGGCCTACTAATAAATAGTTTATAGGAAAAAAATGTTTCTTTAAATTAAATTACTTACAGTTACTCTGCGGGAAGCTCATTAACTCCACAGTCGACATCGTCGTCTTCCTCTGAATCAGAAGATGTGTCACTAACAAGTCTTTTAATGAACTTTTCCATGCCAATATCACACATATGCTCTTCTTCAATGTATTTTTTCTCCTTGTCCGTAACGTGGCGACATACTTTAGCCCACTGTTCTTCAGAAATGTCATAGAAGGCCTCAGCGGCTAGGTGAATGTCATTCATTTTGAATGTAGTATTTTTCTCAGCTACTTTTCCCTTCACGGCAGCCCATATTTTTTCAACTGCATTAAGTTCCGGGTGATATGGGGGCAAATGCAAAACACTGGGGCCATGTTCTGCCAATAGATCGTCAACTTTGTATTGCTTCTCTTCTCCATTTTGGACTCTTATAATTTCAAAAAGTTCTGGTTTTGTTAATTTAGGGTCAAAGTTGATGTTCCGTTCATTTAACCAGTTAATCATTTCTGATTTAACAGTATTGCTTGTAGGCTGTCTGACACTTACTGTATTGTGCTATGATGTATTATATACAATACAAGAACTGATCTGGGAGGTAGGTTGGGGATAAGCTTTTCCTTTAGCCATTTCATGTAGTTCTCGCTGTTCATCTTGTCATGGTAGTCATCGGTTTTTAAGCCAGATTTCCATATCAACAAACCATTTTGAATAAATCCTTTAACCCAACCTGCATGGAGAATAATTAATCTGGATCCCTTTGATACTGGTTTTTTTAAAACCTAAATTATAATTATGTGAATCTATCCAGGACTGTTGCTTCGTATGTGTGCTATGAATGTAAGTTTAATCAGCAACAACTTTTTTGGGTATCTGTCATGAAAATTGTTTTCGTTAAGTTTGTACTCAATGGATTTTTATCCCTGGGGCTTGAATACAATTAAATCAGTACTCTTTGTATCTCTGAGCTCCCTTAACCAAGCCTCTATGCTGACTGGGTCAAAAGGATGCTTCATTGCTTCATCGTGCAAATTGAAACTTTTTTCAATATTTAAAATATCTTGTTTATTTGTGAATTAAATCTAGTGAGCTCAGAATTGGAAACAATACTCCTTATCCACTTCAATATGTTTTCATGCGGCTTCCCGCTTGCTAAATGTATTGTTATGGACTTTCTCAGTTTTCTTTAGTCTTAAATATTTCGGTTAACACTTGTGGCCTACATGGGAAGCTAAATAGCTTACGTGAACTCCTTTGTCATCTATAATGGTTTTGATTTAAGCTGGGCAAAACCCGCTTATTTTGCTAGAACCTAGCATTTTCAGGTGGCGCTTATTAGTACTTGCAGATTTATATCTACCACTGCGATGTTAACGGTATGTACATGTCAAAATTTCATTTTTATCAGATGTTGTTTGTTTATAAAAAAAAATGACGATGATTTCTTCTCTGTTTCAACTTTCCAAGTGTTAAATTCCTGTAAGGAACCAAAGTTATGACGTTCCCACTCTAATTGAATACTATGGCTGCTTTTAAAATGGATGTAAATCTGTTTATTACGATGACCAAAAGCTATAAAAAGGCAAAGAGGACATTTTTAGTAATTGTAACAGAAGAGTTTTGTTTTCCTCGTACATGGCTTCTCAAACGGCTTTCTGTAATAAAAGAAGAACTACATCCTGTACATTTAAATCCTTTAACAAATGATTAATGAGAAACTTGGCTTTTTTGTTCATGTTTTTTACATGTTTTATTAATTGGGATTTATGAGAAGTTTGAAAGCTGCAGTAAGTGCAACTCTCCTGCTCCTCTAAATGGATAAATTTTCCTCTGGAGTTTCTGGAATGCACTGATTTTAAATGCCTAAGTTAATTACTTTTTCTGTTAAATTGTTTAGAACAGTCCTCGCACATGGTTGTTGAGGCAGCCATACTGTAAAAATCACAACACATAGATAAGAACTCAAAGCATTTATATTTCCTTTTCTAAAAACAAAAAAGTACCATAATAGGCTTATAAAAACTTAGCTTTCAACATTCAGTTAATTTAACTCAATAACATACCCAAATGCTTGCTTGCACTTCTCAAATATAAAAAAATTACATACTTTTTGACAACTTATAAAAGCCCTTTGGCTAAAACGTTTAATTTATCAATGAATGGTATAAACCATTATTTGACAATTGCATATAATATTCAGAAGCTTAATTAATTGTTTACATGGTGGTATTACAATTTATTGCCATTTCATTAAAAATTATTAAATTATAATAAATAGACAGATGATAAATTATGCGCCAATTACAATAACAGAGGCTTTTAAAAATAAATAAATAATAGTTTTAAGCTCGATTTGATCTGATTGTATTGTTAAGTGAGTGTTTTAATTTTATATATATTTTTAGGATGTAATAAAATTAAAAACTGAGTACCCTTAACATTTTTTATTAAAATTGATTAACACAACATGTTTCAACTTTATGGTCATTTTCAAGTGTAAATTAAATAATTAAATTAAGTATATAATAATTCTTTAAATAAAATTGTAAAACATGTGGTTTTTATAAATATTGATAAGTTGGTGATATTTTTAATTATAATTTTTAATGTTTCGAATTTTATCAAAAATTGGGTTTGTATAATTGATTTGTGTGTTCAATATGTTCACTGTAATTCAATATGTTCAATATGAACACACAAATCAATTATACAAACCCAATTTTTAATAAGATTCGAAACATTAAAAATCATAATTAAAAATATCACCAACTTATCCATATTCATCAATATTTATAAAAACCACATGTTTTACAATTTTATTTAAAGAATTATTATATACTTAATTTAATTATTTAATTTACACTTGTAAATGACCATAAAGTTGAAACATGTTGTGTTAACCTTCCGGGACGCGCGCCCGTGTATGGCACACGAGGACGCGCGTGTTGTACTTTGTACAACATATGTGTTTTTGGGCTTTCATTCCGAAATAGTTATAAATAATACTGAAACTGACCTTTATATGTATATATTAGTATTATTTTAAGTTGATTTGTTACTAATACAATAATTTTTAGGGATATAAATAAATAAAAATGTAATATTACATATCAATTTATTAGTAACTAAATTAAACAATAATAATAAGAATTATAATGAAAATAAAACAATATCAATAAAAAATTGTCGTCACATACAAAATGGTTTGTTCTCACCATCTTTACCCAGAACAAACTCGGCTTCATCACAGATTTCTAAGTCCCTTTCATCATTTATCTCAAGTTCACTGTAATCCGAAATATGATTTTGTTCAATTTGTTCAACACTACAATCTGTCATAAACCCATCTATATCATCATCTTCAGAACTATTTTGCAGAATATGATCAATTTCACTTGTTCTCAGTATATCACACATAGTAATGGCAATTCCTAACAGTATATACAAAATAAAAACAAAATAAACAAAGTTAACACTATTTAAATGCAACAAAATAACTATATATACAACACTAATATACAAAATAGTAATATAACAATAAAATAAAACACACAAAACTATTATTTACGCAGTTTGAACAATGTTAACTACACTAATAAGACACTACTCGAGGACGCGCGCGTTGGACAAAGTACAACAACTCTGACGCGACTGGACTAAATTCCACCTGACAAAGGCGACCTTGACCAGAACAATATGCGAGGCAATAATGGAGTAGGGGAGGGAGGTGCCTAGGAATAGATCGCGGTTACCGGCATTCCAGGTAAAAATTAAACCGGTAAATATAAAAATACGACTACTGTTGTACTTTGTACAACGGCGCGCGTCCCGGAAGGTTAATAAATTTTAATAAAAAATGTTAAGGGTACTCAGTTTTTAATTTTATTACATCCTAAAAATACGTAAGTAGCCCTAATTTTTAACTTTATATTAATATATATCAATAATAATAGTAATATTAATCCAAAGTTGAAAACAACACAACCAACAAAATCTCAAAATATAACAATATTTATGTATAACAAAATTATATACTAAGTTACTGTAATTGAGTAAGTTAATATGAACAAAGTTGGCATAATGAGTAAATAATAAATGTAAAGAAAAGAAAGAGGGGTTTCAATATCAATAGAACTGTATTTTGTGTATCATATATACTATCACCTTAATTCAATTCTTGGTATTGCACTATTATTATTTGTCTCATAACTATTAAACATTTTGTATTATATTAATTTATATTGTAGTGTTGGCCGAAGACTACTTTTACTGTTCTCTTTATCAGTTATCTTGATTTGTATATCAGTTAGGCCTACTGTACAATAATGGATTTACCGTTGACAAATAAAATAAAAATTAATTAAATAAAAAGTAAAAACTTTTGAACCCAATAAGTTTTTCGTAATTATGCACTTTCTTGCCACCTCTGAAAATACAATGTCATGTTAAAAAAGTGATGAAAAATGAGTTTATATCTCTTGATGAGTTTGATTTCATCCGCAAAAAATTCGTTTTTTACCGAAAAATCGAAAAACTAGTTTTTTATCTAATAATGAAAATACAAACTTTTTTAAAAATCGATATTTTTCGACACATTTTTTGTCCATTTCTCATGTTTTTTTATGCTGAACACAAATATATAACTGGTTTTGTAGTAAAATTATGTTTTCAGCTCGAAAAATGCATTTTTTACTAACATAACTTATCCTAATTGTCTATTTTCTCAACAAAAATTCGTAATTTGCGTTAAATTCGAGCGTTTGGCCTCCGTGACGGCCTACCGGCGGGGATATAGGTGAATTCGGTTTTTGTGATTAATAGTTGTTGTATATAATGATCGCGTAATGGCCACTAATCGCGATCCGCCACGATAGTAGTTTTTCCGTTATTTCTCGAGAAATATTTATAATAGACCAAAATAGTTTTTTAATTTGTATTCAGCGCAAAAAACACACCAAAATAAAAAAAGATGATTAAAATACCATTTAAATTAACGGAAATATGACAAAAATACTAAAAATTGTGATATTGGTTTTTCGAATTTTTCGGTAAAATACGTTATTTCCGCAGAATGAAAAGCATGTCTCGTGAAAATACAGCCAATTCTAGACCCATTTCAAGCAAAAATGTTCCAAATTTGTTTGGTGGCAAGAAAGTGCATAATTACCAAGTTTTTATTAGTACTATTAATAAATCCACTATATTTATTAAATTCCAGTAGGCCACTTTATTTTCATAAAAGTAGAGTTTTTTAGTGTTAACTTTCTGTATCCATTATTTATGAAAAAAATTAGTACATTTTATATAGCTTGCTGTAACTCAATACTATTATTTTTTAAATAAAACTGTCCAACCTCTTTTTTAACAAATGGGAGTACAGTATTTATATGTTGGTACAGTAAATTTCGGGCAGGATTTATTGCTTCATACAGTGAAATTTGTATAGTTAAGCTGAAAATCTTATGTTTGAGTGGCTAGATAGGTAAGGTAATGTATATTTAATAGAAGTGTTCACTTGTGTTGGGGATAAAAGACAGTAAATGTTTTTTAATATTATATAAATAATATAAAACCTTTATTCAATAATATACATAACAATAATCCTTATTGTCTTCTCTTAAAATAAGTACTAGACATACAACATATTTTGCATAAACTAAACTATATATATAAAATCCAATGTATGTTTGTTTGTCTGTCTATCCTTTATGCGCTACCAAACCGTCCAGCCGATCGCCATGAAACTTGGGGAAGTTGTTCTATATACCCCAGGGAAGGTTTCTGTCCTATTCCCGTTTCTTTAATCCCTCAGGGCTCCATCCCTTGAACTTCTAAAGTTTCAATGTTAATCAAATAGCAGGATGCGTGAAGGTATAATAAGTCAAATATAAAAAGAATATCAGCTGTGGGTTTTAAATATGTCAAAATTATACTGTTTATATTTTTATGTTTTGATTTCTTGTGAAGCTATATTAATTGATTTATTTATTTGATTAACAGCAGTTAAATAAAAACAAATATAATAAAATTGTGGTAGGCAAAACTTTCAAAATTAAAAATAATTGAGTACAGTAGTAAACTACACAAAACATCAGCTGTTGTAAATTGGATACTATGTAAACTGAAAGGTTGCTGCACATTTCAATGATACAATCAAAACTCAATAATATGACCAGCGAAGCGGGCGGGTACAGCTAGTCTATATATATAAAATCCAATGTGTGTTTGTTTGTCTGTCTATCCTTTATGCGCTACCAAACCGTCCAGCCGATCGCCATGAAACTTGGGGAAGTTGTTCTATATACCCCAGGGAAGGTTTCTGTCCTATTCCCGTTTCTTTAATCCCTCAGGGCTCCGTCCCTTGGACTTCTAAAGTTTCAATGTTAATCAAATAGCAGGATGCGTGAAGGTATAATAAGTCAAATATAAAAAGAATATCAGCTGTGGGTTTTAAATATGTCAAAATTATACTGTTTATATTTTTATGTTTTGATTTCTTGTGAAGATATATTAATTGATTGATTTATTTGATTAACAGTTGTTAAATAAAAACAAATATAATAAAATTGTGGTAGGCAAAACTTTCAAAATTAAAAATAATTGAGTACAGTAGTAAACTACACAAAACATCAGCTGTTGTAAATTGGATACTGTGTAAACTGAAAGGTTGCTGCACATTTCAATGATACAATCAAAACTCAATATTATGACTGGCGAAGCGGGTGGGTACAGCTAGTAAAAATAAAATAAAAATACTTAAAAATGAAAAAATTTGATAATTTTATTCTTACAGTTCTTCAAATTTAAAATCTTCAATTCGATATAAACAATGTCTGGTTAAGCAATTTTACAATGTTTTCTTTAAAATATCTTCTTTTAGAATTCTATGTAGATAGGTATTCAATTACATATAAATGTTTATTGAATTGTTTTCAAAACTAAGTATTTATAATTTGTATAATAGATTTAGAATAGAATATATCTTTATTGTCACATACTGTACATCGTTTTACAAAGTCTTAAGACTACAAAAGACAGGTGACATTGTCAAAAATTTATCCTAATACAAGCCTGATGATATAACATTATCATAGTTTATAAAATATAACAATACAAATTGAGCTTAAAAGGCAGTTTTTTTTACATTAAATAATATTGATTTTCTACCAAAATACAAAAATTGCAGATTTAGTGGCCGTTGTAATAACAGGGTGAATAATACAAATTTTTATTATTATTATATAAGTTTAGACATATTCATTGTATAAAGAGGACACTGTACTAGCATTAACTTTATCATACACATGTGTGTGGAAAATCAATGGTACTAGTTAAACATTATCATTTAAATAGTCATCTATCTTATAATATCTTTTATCTAAAAAAAAGCTTTAGTTTTAAACTGTTCAAAACTATTGATATGTTGTATTTCTCGTGGAAGCTTGTTAAAAAAACTTGATCCCCATGAAATGAGGACTTTGTTCAGTTTTCATTAATCTATGTTTTGGGAACAACAAGTTTTGTTCATTTCTTGTATTGTAATTATGCTGATGCTGTTCGTTAAAAAATGTATTGTAATTTAATTTCATGTAGACTAGACATTTATAAATATACAGTGATGGCACAGTTAAACCCTATATTCTTTAAAAAGTTCAACACAGATATCAAATTCCTTTGAAAAAGTTAAAATTCTTAACAACTTTTTTTGTACAGTAAATATTTTCCCTGAGTCAGTTGAACAACCCCAAAACTCAATGCCATAGTTAATTAGTGAATAAAACAATGAGTAATAAACCATCAATCTCGTTTGCATGTCAAAACTATCCCCTAAAATCAGCATTTGATAACATGTGTTCAAACGTTTATATATATCATAGACGTTCTATTAAACCAGGTTTAATAGAAGGTCTGTGGTAATATCATAGTCTATGTTATTAGACAGTGGTAATAAAATTGATTTTATAGACAACACTTAAGGTGTATATAATCCAAGGGTAATATTCTCTTGGTGGAAGCTGTATCCAGGTTTCAACTTTCAAGATAGGCTATATTGATTTATAAAAGAATAAACTCTACAGCATTTTATTGTACCATTAGGTAATATATACTACTAGCTGTACCGGCAAATGGACAATATGGCGTCAGTATAAAGTCACATGTTTGTTGTGTTTACGTTATTTTGTAATGTTTGTTTATTAATTTCGCCGATGCGCTGCCGTCGCTTTCTATCTCTCTTGCACTTTACACTGTCTCTCTCTAACCACAAGCATCATACTGCAATACTTTTCATTAATTTTTTATTTATATTTAATACTTAACAATCGAATTAAAAAAATAAAAAATTGCGTATGGCACATAATTAACAACAACAAAAATGCCTGGCAATAAAAAATTTATGTCTGGTGGATCTACCTAAAGGCAAAAAATCAAAAATTACACTTTAAAAAATTCTTTTAAAGTTAATGATTTTTACCTGTGCAGGTAAGATGCGCACTAATAAACGCAACCACTACCGCCAGCCAGGTAGCCCGAACTATAACCGAAAGAGCAAGAGAGACAGTATATCAAAAAACCAACTGTTCTAAAATTATTGTTTTTCAAACGTTGCTAGCTCCCGTACTATAACTAACTATAACAGCTCATATGTAATTTTAATTTGTAACGAAATATTAACTGATCTGGAACCGTATTGCGCCTTCTGCTTTGTTGTTGTTTACAATTCAAAATAACCCTACTTAACAAAACTAAACTCTGTTATGGCTTGTGGCATAGCAATGATTATTAGCCTACTTGTAAAGACAAAACTATTTATAAATAATAATTGTTATATAAATAATTATGAAATTAAACAAAATTATAAATGAAAGTTTATCAACTTGTTTGGGTCTGTCTAACTGTAAACAATGTTTGGTTTCAAAATAAAAACATTACAGTATTACACTAATATTTCATTCTTTGTTGATGGTCTGCGAACAGCGCACTCAAGTGCGACAGAATTTGTCTCCCGCCACATGTTCTTAGTACAGTCACTACTATACTCAATTCCACGTTCACAGTGCAGTACAGATTTTACGGGAAATGGTCAACTACTACCTGTACTGTAAATATAAAGTTTTTTGTTATGTGGGTTGCGTCAACTGTCCTCGCGACCCGCGTGAAGGCGCCAAAGTAGATATTACTACTTTCTGCTTTCTGTAGGCTACGTAACAATAAAGATGGTCATATGATGTGTGTTTCTGTTATCTGTGATGCTTTTTATCACTATGGATTGGTATTTAAAAAAAAACAGCCTATGATAAAAGTGTAATAGGAAATTTTAAAAACGTGATTAAAATTCATCTAAGTGCTGTAGGTTTACTTTAATATGAAACAATATACGAGTTACAGCATAGACTAACTAAACAATATTGGTTAGTTAGTCTATAGCTACAGTAACTCAAAAATCTAATTAACATGCAAAATACCGAAAAAGTACAATAATATGATTGCATAAGGGTCCTGTAGGTGTCTTTTAATATATGAACGGATTGTCTTGAATAGATTATAGATTTATTACGTGGAAAAATTGGTACAAATAAAATTGATCCGTCGCTTTTCTCGCAGTTATAAGGTTCTGAACGTGGGAAGGAAAGGAAACAATCTGTCCTGTGTTGTCTACTATCGGGGACGTCAACAATCCTCTATTATAAATAGAATGCCTCGACAGGGCAACAACAATAACAAATGGTTACTGATAAGACTTTAACCAGTGTGCGCTCGGTTTACAAATTTCGGAAAGAGGAGAGCACTGGGAATATCGTAACGCCAAGAAAAACACCGCGTAAAATAGAATACAAAACTAGTAGGAAACTTAAATATGATGGGTTTGTTGTTGGAACTATTCGGAAGATTATACATTCCTTTTTCGCTACTAATACACCTCCAACACTTTCTGCAGTTTTAGAAAAAGTAAACGAAGATCCAGATCTTCCCGAGTTTAAAAGAACAACGCTGTGGAGGCTGGTTAGGGAAAATGGATTTTGCTTTGAAAAGCGCAGAAGACAGTCTTTATTGTTAGAAAGAGACGATTTAATTGTTTGGCGCCATTCATACTTAAGATCAATGAGGCAGTTTAGGAAACAAAAGAGAAATATTGTGTTTATGGACGAAACATGCGTAAATGTTGGGCAAGCGACCTAAAAAATATGGAGAGATACAACTATTAAAACACCGAAGGATGCTTTCTTAGCTGGACTGACGACGGGGTTAAAAGACCCAACTCAACGAGGGCCCCGTTTTGTTATTGTGCATGCAGGAGGAGAAAGTGGCTTTGTTGAAGGAGCGCAGCTTATATTTTTAGCAAAAAAGGGAGCAGCCGGTTTCCACGCTGAAATGGATGGAGAAACATATGAAAAATGGTTTGAAGAACAATTAGTCCCTAATGTTCCTCCCGGTACTGTTGTTGTTATTGACAACGCATCGTACCATAGCCGTAAAGTGGAAAAAATACCAAATACAAAAACTAAAAAAGAAGACATAAAGAATTGGTTAATAGCTAAACAAGTAGCTTTTCCACCGGACATCTTGAAGAAAGAACTGCTCGCTGTGGTGCAAAAAATTAAGCATCTTTTTAATCTTAACGTTGTCGACGAGATAGCTAAGACCCATAAACTCGAAGTTCTGAGACTCCCTCCTTATCATTGCGAGTTAAATCCTATAGAATTAGTGTGGAGCCAAGTTAAAAGGCATGTGGCTGTTAATAACAAAACTTATAATGTCAAGCTAATGGAGCCATTAATTGAAAACGCCTTTAAGGCCGTCACAAAAGAGCAATGGAACAACTACTGCAATCACGTGGACAAAATTGAAAAAGAAATGTGGAAGATTGATAATTTGCAGGATGACGTGGAACCTTTAATTATTCAACTCTCGGGGTCTTCGACAAACTTGTCCAGTGAGGGAGAAGATAGCTCAACTACGTCACACGTCAGCGTTGAATCTGGAGTTACTTTGCTACAGTAAATCAAGGAAGGCAATCAACGTGAGTAAAGTTATAAAAATAAAATAGGAATATCATGACATCATAATTGTAGCCTATGGCCTATATTAATAAATATATTTGGTGTTTAATATACATATTTTTACTTATCTATAACTGCGTTAATTATCATTCCAAATTTATTACTTTCACATGACTGAATCTTATTTAACTTACATTGTTTAAGTGTTAAAGAATTGCTCTCTGAACTCTTTTTATCTATGAATAAAAGTAAGTTTAAGACAAAACTAAATAAAATATAGGCCCAACCGAAGTAAAATAATTAATTCGGTGTATAAAGGAGCGTTGCGCGAGAGTTGATGTTTTTTGGACGGCTAGTAACGACGAGACTGCCGTTTGGATAACATGGCGTATGGGCGCTCCGTACTGCACGGTGAACGTGGAATTGAGTATAGAAGCATGGATCTGTCATAACAATAATGATCCCACTTTCTACCGAACTGTACCTCGCACTTCGCAGCAATCGCAGCTCACTGCCGCCTGAACTGTGGTGGGAGAAGTATACATTCTCTGTCCTCTCACGCCACTTAGTTTGCGTTTATGAACGACAAATAATGTCAGCTAGTTTATTTTAAACCTTACCTTGACCCGCCAATTCTATTTGAGTTTATTATAGTACGAGAACATCTCTAATTAGCATTCACATCTCAGAAGGCAGGAGGTGATAATTTTCGGTCAATTATATCTGTTGAGTGTCGGAAGCTAAATGCTTCGGCAATCATTCGGAAAGGGTCGGGTCATTCCCCCACCACACATCCGGCATCCGCTCAAGAACATCTGGGAAAATGAATGAAGATTAAGGTTAAGGTTCAGTAGCTGACTGTGGTATATAAAAATGCAACATTGCTAATAATTAGTATTGGTTTGAAACCATTCTGCTCACTGGAATTATATTTCGTATGCTACTTATAATTTTGAATTCTTGTGTTTGTTTAGAAATCCATCCTAACCAATACTACAGTGTACATTTAGATTTGTTATATTCTTGACTCGCTTTTAAGGTTAGTTTTAGTCGTTTGAGTGTCCAACATGAGTAATATTGGCTTAGCAGCTTTAAAATGCTTCAATAAGTCCACAATTAAAATTGGAACACATAATGGTGTATTTCATTGTGATGAACTATTAGGAACTTATATGCTACAACTAGTTCTTCCTGATTCAGTTATTGTAAGAAGTAGGGATGACTGTATTCTGAAACAGTGTGATATTGTTATAGATGTGGGGAATGTTTATGAACCCAGTAAATATTTATTTGATCATCACCAGAAAAGTTTTACAGAAAGTATGAGTTCTATTTTACCTGGTAAGCCTTGGACCACAAAGTTAAGTAGTGCAGGGTTGGTTTACTGTCATTTTGGAAAGGAAATTCTTCAAAAGGTTATCGGCGAAAGAAGCAATGATGAAATCGAAGCGATATTTGATCATGTGTATGAACATTTTATTCAAGAGATTGATGCAATTGATAATGGTTTTCCTATGTATGATGGTGAACCAAGGTATCGCATAACCACCAATTTAAGTAGCAGAGTTAATCGTTTAAATAAGCAATGGAATATAAGCGATGATTTATACAATGAAGAGGAGGCATTTTCTAAAGCTCAACTATATGTTGGCAATGAGTTTCAGGCAACCGTAAAACGAGCAGCAGAAGTATGGTGGCCTGCTAGGAAACTTGTTTCAGATGCTATACTGAATCGTTTCAAAGTTCATGCCAGTGGTCTAATAATGGAATTAGAACAATTTTGCCCATGGAAAGAACACTTTTTCGATCTAGAAAAAGTGCTCAAGGTAGATAAACCTATCTTATTTGTTATATTCTCTGATAGCCATAACAATTGGAGAGTTCAAGCAGTGTCTGTCAATACTGGCAGTTACATATGTCGTCTTTTCTTGCACGGTGAATGGCAAGGATTAAGAGATGAGGAATTGTGTAATGTTGCTGAAATAGATGGTTGTGTTTTTGTTCATCACACTGGATTCATTGGGGGAAATAAAACAAGAGATGGAGCTTTAAGAATGGCACTAAAAACTATGGAGCTCAGTGACAGCAAAAAATTACTGTAAGTTTTAAAACTTTTAAATGATGTAAGATATTGAATCTTTATTGGGTAATTTATGAAAAGGCTTTTTTCCTTTATTATGATGATCTCATGTTGTGTTAAATTAAAAATGTGTTTTATTAAAATATATTATATCAAATACCCTTCTAGTGCCATCTAAAATGTGCTATATTTTTAAATTATGCTTATTTAAAATTTGAAAAATTACTAAAAAAGCAAATGTTGATCATTAAAACGTAGTTTCTTGCTATTAAAAAAACATTGAATACTGCCTAAAATGGACCAAGAATTGACTATATTTTAATGAGATATGCTTTTTATTCTGCGGAAACTATGTATTTTTCCGGCAAATTTGAAAAAAATCATTGTCTCAACTTTTAATATTTTTTTATGTGTATTTTCTTCTGAATATGAATTAAAAACTATTTTGGTCTATAACAATTATTTCTCGAGATATAACGCAAAAACTACATTCTGGTCTAGTGGTAATCGCTTCTGTCTCGCTCTCTCAACATTGCGGATTTGAACACCAATCACTGTCATTACTTTTGCCTGTTAAATAATTAATAATATAATCATATTTCATTAATTTTGATCAATTGCGTTTGATATCTTTGAAAGCACTTTTCAATATGTAATAAATAAATGTAAAACTTCAAATATAAAAGACAAGTATAAAGTAAATAAGATTAAACCTTGGATGAACGATTTTATTTGTATGAAAATTAGAGTTAAAAATAAAATCTATAAAAAATTACAATCTCATCCAACAAATACAAAATTAAAGAAATACTTTTTGAAATATAGAAATGATTTACAGTTGAAAATAAGGCAAATAAAAAATAGTTATTATGAAAGATGCTTTCAAAAATGTAATGGCGATTCAAAGCAGTTATGGAGGGTTATAAAAGAAATAACATACCAAAAATCCAATAAAAATTCTCAAATACACTTAAATATACAGGGAAAAATGGTAAATGATCCAAAAGTTGTATCAAATGAATTTAATAATTTTTTTCTCTCTGTAGTCAATAGTCTAGATATCAAATCTTTCAATCCTGATGTTTTTAATTCAGTAGATATACATAATTGTTTTACTGCACCAGTTTCTGTATGTTCTATGTTTATTGATCATGTATTACCTGTAGATTTAGAAAATGTAATCAAGTCGTTAAAAAATAGTAAATCACCAGGTTATGATTCTATTACTTCATCATTAATTAAAAGAGTGTATCCTTCAATTTCAGATGTTCTCTTGTATTTAGTTAACTTAAGTTTTGAGAAAGGAATTTTTCCAGATAAATTAAAGATAGCAGTGGTGGTTCCATTACATAAGGGGGGTTTAGCTAATGATTGCAATCAATTCAGACCAATATCTCTTCTTTCCACTTTTGCTAAGATTTTTGAGAAATTAATGAAGAAAAAGTTGATTAGATTTTTTGAAAGAACAAATTTTTTCAGTAAATCTCAATTTGGTTTTAGAGAGGGGCTTAATACGGAACATGCTTTAAAGAATTTCATGGACAGTGTTTTTGATGGTCTGAATCACAGTAAAAAAGTCAGTGGGCTTTTTTTGGATATAAAAAAGGCTTTCGATACTGTGGATCATAAAATTTTGTTGGAAAAAATTTATAATTGTGGTATAAGAGGAAATATTTTTAAATGGTTTGAAAGTTACCTGACGGGCAGAAAGCAATGTGTTAAGTTAAATATGACTTACAGCAGTTTTGGAGTAATTCGACAGGGTGTACCTCAAGGATCTGTTTTAGGGGCAATCTTGTTTTTAATTTATGTTAATGACCTATGCAATGGAAAATTTAAAGGCTTAGTTACTGCTTTTGCTGATGATACAGCTTTCAGTTACATAGGGGACAATTGGGAGGAAATAGAACAGCATATTAATGAAGATTTGAAAGCTTTACAATGGTGGTTTTCAAAAAACAATATGTTATTGAGTCCTGAAAAAACAAAATTCATTAATTTTAGTCAAAGAAAAGAATTTAACTTTACAAATGAAGTTATCTACAGATGTATGCAATGTCTGAGTGAAAACTCTCATTGTGGGGAATGTGCAGTTATAGGGCAGACTGACAATATAAAGTATTTAGGTTTAATTCTTGACCAGGAAATTAAATGGAAAAAACATATTGAGCAATTAAAAATTAAATTAAACAATGCTTTAAGATATTTTTATTTTTTATCACCTATGTGCAATGAACAGATATTGAGAATGTTATATTTTTCTTTGGTTCACAGTAGAATTGAATATGGGCTTTTTTGCTGGGGAGGGACTTTTGAAACTAATATTAAACCAATTTTTATTCAGCAAAAAAAGTTTTTAAGAAAAATTTTTAAAAAGTGTAGAATGGAACCATCATACCCTTTATTTGTCCAAGCAAAAATATTGCCCCTTAAATACATGTTTGTGTTTAAAGTTTTGAAAATATTTTATGTAATTAGTGGTAATTTGTCTCATAATATTAATTCGGTTAGAAGTAAATTAAGAAAAATAGACCTAATTTCAGTACCAAAACCATTTTTTTCCTTTTATACTAAATGTTATCAGTTTTTGGGGCCAAGAATGTATAATATAATTCCAGAAAATATAAAACTTTGTCATAGTAAAAAACTGTTTTTAAAAATGCTAAGAGACTGGCTGTTAGGTTTTGAAAATATTGATTTCTTGTTAAAAGTTCAAATTTAAATTATTTTTTCAGTATAGAAAGGTTAAATATTATTTCATGTTTGTGTATTTTTGGCAGTTATTTGCAAAACGATATTTTATAACAGGTTAAGTAACATTATAGATTTTCTTGTACTAAATTGTGTTTTTGTATTTTTAAGTAGGAGAAAAATGTTATAACTTTTAGATTATACTTATTTTATTTGAACTGTTTGTGCGCAATTTTTTAATTTAAGTTAATGTTGGAACCTCTGCGCAGGCTATGCCTTTAGAGGCCCTAAATTTTCTTGGAGAATGCTAATTATTTTTTCATTGGTGTATTTTGTAAATGTATTTTCAAGGAAATAAATATATTCTTATTCTTATTCTTATTTTCGTATCTAAATATAGTTTTTATGTATTTGTATTATTAATTTTAATTTTGTTAAATTAAAAATTGCACATTTTCCAATTATCTTTTTTTTATTCATTAGGTTCAATAACTACTGTATAAGAGGTGATCTTTTCTGGCAATCTTTCATTTTCATTTTTTATTGAGTAACTTAAGTCAGACTTATTAACAAAATGTAATAGTCCCTTACGTCTAAAAAATGTATGATAATAGTATATCCCACAACTTTATCATCCAGATAAAAAGCCATTCTTTCTTAACTGGGCAAAATTAATGTAGAGTCAGAGAGCTCAAATTGGGAAGAAATAAAACTGGCTTCTACGTTAGCCAGTCCACTTTAAAAAATGTTGTCTTTTGTTACTTCATCTAAGAATACAATACAATACCTGTCATTTGAAACTACTTCAACTACTTCCCTTCTGGTGTATGTGTTGTTGGAACAGTGGCATTGTGGGAACACAACAATAAAATAGAATATAAATATACAGCAATACTAAAACATAAAATTGATGAATTGTTTTAAATTCAGAAATATAACCATTTAAAAAAATAATTATTAAAAAATGTGTTGTATTGAATTGATTTGCATGTTTTGAACTCAGAATATAGAACCTAAAATACATGATTTGATTTCTTTGACCATAGACCTCTCAAGTTAAAGTATGTGCCATAGTTTAGTACTTAACACACTTTAATATGATGTACATACAAATCATGTCCAGAAATCGTAATGAGCTACGCACCTTAATTTGTAGGATTGATCTAGGATTAATAGTATTTATGATGGCTTATTTTTTACAATTATTTAAATCCATAATTTAATTTAAGAAAACCATAATATTTCATCAATTGTAGAAAATTTAGACATTATTCATTTTGCACATATAAGTAAAAAACTAGATGGTATTGAAAAATTTTACGTATCCAAAACACAAAAGAAAACCCATCATTATTACTCAACTAATCAACATAAAATATTATTAACATCAAATAAAATTTCACTCAAATATTATGTTTATATCATGAAGATGCAAAATTATAAAATTTAACAAGATCTACAACTTATCCATCTACATTTTTATTTAAATTGTTATAGTGTCAGCTGTTGAATTAATTATTCTAAAGTTAAATATCTTTACAACCTTATTTCATTCTGTTCAACTGAAGATGGTCTTTTGAGACAGAAATCGATTTTGAATATTAAAAACACCACAAAAGATTGCTAAGTGTTGTTCTTTATATATATATATATATTTAAATCCTTATATTATAGTGTTAATTATAAGCACTCAAAAATATATCATTGTGTCCAGCATAAATTCACTTTTGCTGTTGTAATATCAAATTAAATGTAATATTTATGATTCTAGTTTTAAACCTTTGCTTTTCAATAGACCCTAGTTACACTATAATTTAGATATGACCTAATTTATACAGCTTATATCCTTTACAAAATTGTTAGAACTAAAAGTTTATTGAATAACGTTCTTCAGTGACCTCTGTTAATTCCAACGTTTGTTACAGGTAGTAGTAACAAATCACTTAACTACACGGATATCACGAGGTGAAGATCAACACATTCCTGCTCTGGGAGAATGCGTAGGATATCTAATCAATTCAAGGTTAATGCTTGGGCATTTACCAAGGGATGCATGCTACGGTGCTGTATTGTTTAAAAGTGTTACCCTGACCAATGATTCTGCTGTATTTAAGGTGTGCAGGTTGTTTTTAATTCATATACAATAAAAATTCAATACTTTAGGAATAGATATTCAAATTTATTGTCTCCTTTTTCCAGTTTTTGACTTAATAAAAACAAGTCAACCAGTATCTATTTCAAGATACATGTACACATTTAGGTTTTAATAGTTCACTAGCATTGCTCATTAGGGATTCCTCTGTGTTGTGTTTGTCAGTACTGGGGGAACACGGCCCTTGGTCTCATAAGTCAACATTTTCAGTAGCTCCACTTGTTGATCTCGGCCTTGGAGGAACTAGGCTTTGGCCTTGAAAGGAAATTCTGTCTGTAGTATTGTTTTTAAAAAACATACTTTAATATTTTTAATATATTTCAAATTTACAACTTATTTCAATTATATTCATTTCATGCTGATTTAGAATAATACAGAAGTTATGGAAGGCCTATCTATTGAAATATTTGTTTGATCACTGCTGCTTTAAATAAACTAAAATATTGCTGATGTAATTCTTGTGAAAAAGAAAATTAAATTGGTGAACTTTTTCTATCTCTTAGGAAAAAGATTTTCAAAACCGGTTTTGAAGGAGATGTATTACATTTTTTATTGTTATTTTGCTAAAAGAATATCAGTTGAGTGATTCTCTTGTAGCCTCCTTGAATTAAATCAGTCAACTATAACGTTGTCCTTATGGAAAAATAATTTTACATTTTTCCATAAGAGAAACAAACATATACATAGAACTACAGTTGAATTCCCACTTGGTTTAGTTTACTGAGGGAAAGGAATGGTCTGAGACCGTTTCTAGGTTGCGCTTCAACCTTAGGTTTATTATGCTCCCTTGTTGCCAACTAGAATGGGAAACCTATTCCAAGCAGCATAGGCAGTTCTAAAATCTTTTTCCCCAGACTAGCTACCATTCTTTCTTCTGAGAGCTCGTCCCCGAATATTTTCCTTCTCCTGAGCTCAAGAGCTTCGCACTTGGTAAATTTTTGGCAGACTCAAGAGTCTCACCACAAAGCTGGCAACTGGTGTCTTCACTGTAGACTCCAATCTTTGCCAGATGTTTCCTGAAGTGGCATGTCGAATTGCCACTTACTGAAAAGCTTAAGGTGAGAACAAGGCCTGAGGGATATATAGCCTCTCAAAGTTTCCTTTTTAAATACGAGTAACAGTGTTATTAATTTAATTTAACATTTTTGATTCAACAATACAGCTGATACAACAAACATAAACATGAAACAAAAGCTTGGCTAATTTGGTTTTCATTATGAAATGTTTATGGTAAGCTCTACTAACTCTTACATGATTGCACTACTTTGTATCCTCTTACTTTTTAGAGGACTTACAGGATTTTCTAGACTATAAAACTTTGTTATCTAGGAGAATGGCAGAAGGCTGAGCTTTTATATTAATGGCGGGATTTAGAGAGGACCACGGAGAGAAAAGTAAGCAAGCGTAGAAAATTGCCCTGTAGCGATACACCCACCCACCCATACACGTACAGTGGTGCTAACCCTCCCGCCCACCCATACACCTACAGTAGTGATGAACCTCCCACCCACCCATACACGTGCAGTGGTGCTGACTCTCCCACTCACTCATACACGTATAGTGGTGATCTCAACAGTCCACTCAATCTCAACATTGTTCGTCATTAAATTGTGCATATTTTGATACATTTTAAGTTGTTTCTTTAAATTATTGTTAATATTGAAAATTGCCTTGTCAAAAAAATTCAAGAGTTTAAATTTTCTGTTTTATTTCAAGGAAACAAAATTTCATGCAGCAAAGTTTTGTTTTCTTTACAATAATCTATCGCTTATGACGAACAAAATTTATGTAAAACATACAATACCTAGGATGTAGCATATATTTTTACAATTTTTTGTAATTTAAGCTGAGCCAAGTCAAAAACATTAAGTCATACTGGAAGTTCACCAATATCAGGCATGGGGTTAATACGTGATGTACCAATTAGAAGTGTCTAATTTGCTCTCATAAATCTGTTGAATCCTCTCAAAATGTTAAGTCAAATAACAAACAAAAAAGCCTGATGTAGCATACCCAATATCCTATCTTATTTTAGTATCTAAAACAAGCAATGTCCGGACAACATTTTCTGCTCCAAGGATTTTTAAAATTTTGTTGGGGTGTTTCCGACCACGAGAAATGGATTGGCACCGGTTTAACCCAGGAAAAAATTTTGATTTCTGCACCAGAGGCTCCTAGACGTCCCGTTTATCGACTTATAGCAGAAAGTGGGATATCAAACTATAGGTATTTTTCTCCTAAATCATATTATACCATTACATATTGAAAGTAACAATATTTAAGGGCTGTGCCCCCTCCCAAATTAAAAAAAATGCTCAAAAACCCAAAATTGGGTAATGTTAAACTAATACACCCAAGTGGGGTATCAAATTAAAGGTATTCGTATCTTAATTACTAATATACCATCAGATTTGAGAAAAGTACTAATATACCATCAGATTTGAGAAAAGACTATGTTTATGGGCTCCACTGCCCCAAAAACCAAAATTCATGGTCATTCTACTTAAGAATCCTTGTGAGGCTGTAGACCGATCTACCTACATGCTAAGACCCACAAATGGAATTGTAGCAAATTGCCTTGGTGAGGCCGCAGACCTACTGTAACTTTCCCCTCTGAGGCCGTAGGCCGAGTTCTACTAAGGGGCCTGTAACAGAGCATCTTGGCAAACCATGGGCCAAACTCTTCCGGGGCTGCAGGCCAAGTTCCACAAAGATAAACGTGGAAGACCTCTGAAACAAAATGTATTAATAACCTACTAGGTAGAGCAAGAACAACGATCCTCAGGATCCTCTGGGATATATGGATACTACCTCTTCAGTTTGGAAAATTCAACTGATGCAGGGTGTCTACCGGGCACGGATGTCACAGGAAAGCACTGATTTTATCATGAGTGGCCCCAATTTTTTGTAACCTACAAAACTGATTTATTTCAACTGTGACTGGAGAAAATAAAATATATTTTGTCCTCTTCACCTGTCATTATTAGCACAAGTGAACAATGTATCGTGGCCATTGTTACAGTTATTGAATCTGAGCCCGGAATTCAGAAAAAATATGGTGTCATTGCAATTGTTTTTGTTCATAATCTCATTGCGTTATCGCGGTCCTTCCCCTCCCGCCCCGCTACTCCTATTCGCCTCGTTTCATTACGTGAAGGCACGAGCGAGAATCGCAAATAGCCTATCATCGCGATCGGTCCTTCTGCGATGTCATGGTGAATTGAGTTAAATTGAGCGATTTACACGAGTGAGCACCAGCTATCCGATTGCAGCGAGATTGCGCAATCTCGCAAGTCACCACCACTACCAGATCGCCCTGAAAATCACTCTAACTCCATACCCCTTCCTTTCCAATCTGATTCATCGTTAAATATAAATAAATAGGCTCATGATCATCAAAAGACATTGTGCGAGCTACTATATAACTGTCCTATATTACATGTATTTTCATGCGTATTACACTGTGTTAAATAGGGCCCCGATTTTTTGGAGTATGACCCTATTTTCGTTTCAAAGTCTGATAATATATATAAATAACATACCAGAGAATCGCAAAAAACGTACTTATTTAGTTTAAACAGCTGTATTATGTGGCCGACAGCAACTTTCATAGAGAGACATAAGGATCAAAGCCCATTAGCTTTAAAAACAGCTAAGTGACAATGATGGCAATTTTTATCAGTAACAGTATCAAATAGATGGGGAGATGATGAAAAATTAAGCAGCTTGTCCCCTATGATATGATGGTTGGATCATAATTAAGCTGTAAAAAACAAAATGACAGTTTAAATGTTTTTTAAACACGTGTGCTAACATCATCCAAACTACTAGTTGAGGAAATCAAGGAAGAAGACGTGTTAGCTAATGGAACTGTTGTTTCTGGTAATGAACAGTTTATCTTGAGTCTCAGGCACACATGTAAAGATAGTGATAGTAATTATTTTAAAGTTAATACTTCCTGAAGTTTGTTCCCGTTTGTATCACTAAAGGAGTATCATTGCCCAATACTCTTATTCAAAATCAACATTAAGGGAAATTGGATGTGAGCAAATGAAGAATATAAATGTCCCGAATAGGGTTGAAATTATTATCTAAAAAAACACATTTATTTTCAGGCCAAAGAAAACAGTTTTGAAACTTTTTTACTACATTGATATACAATACAGTCATACGCTTTGCAACATCTACAGAAAGCCATCATAGCTATGATCCTGAGAAAAATGTAGATCCAGTTATACTATCCTAACTGAAATTATTGGTGAATGAATACATTTTTAGTCCTCCAACATTATCTCTTAGTGCAGGTGATATTTTAGTCTGGCTACTAAAAACAAACATCCAATTATGTAACAAAGAATCTGGGTTTTGGGTTGAACTTTATTTTATCATACACAACATTAGTGAATCCTCTCTCGAGTGCTTTATGACATGAATTATGGTTTTATCTTTTCGAGGTTGTCTACACTTCATCCAATGACATCATAGTTGTATGTAGACAGAATAAACTTATCTTGTGTAGGTTCAGGACAGGGGAAACGTGATAGTGTATCTTTGTGGTATCAAACTATCTTGTGTACATTGTTTATTGATAGGCTGCCAATGTTTTTTTCCATCTAACTATTTTACAATATATCAAGATGTGTAATTACTTTCTCTGACAATATTTTTTACTTTTTCGGGACGAAGAGGTAAAAATTTACAAATGAGGTGTGGGAGTCTCGGTTTCCCAAACTATACACTAAAAAAACCCTCTTCTACTAGTATCAGCCTGGAACTGTTTACCATATTATTTCGGGCTAAGCTTAGTTGTTTTTGTCTTCAAGGCACTCCACAGTCTAAACCACTAAATTAACCTTCTAGATCTGCCTTCTTTTCCCCAAGTATGCCCTCAACATACCTTGCTCACGGTTCCAGGCTTGTTAAAAATGCTTTTAAATTATAGACGATCTACTTGAATTGTAAAACTTCTAACCTTAAAATTGATTGTTCACTAGTTGTATGTTTGTACTAGGTAAACTGAATAATTTACTACTTATACCTTTTGAGTACGTTTTTTGTATAGGCATTAACAAAAATGTGGGAATTCCCTTTGTAACACCCAAAAGGCTTTGGTGGCAAACGATCCTTTTAATTGTGAACTCTGCTATATATAGTAGACACTCGCAACTGGTCACCTCGGGACCGGGGTCCATACCGGATGATAATTTGACCGGTTAAACCAAGCTTTTACAATTTTATTTATTTATAAGATGTAACCTTCAAATTAAACAGACATTATAAGTTCCAAGTTTTAGGTATACAATTATTGAAATTTTTTATATTATGTAATTAAAAAATATCTGTTGCACTCACCATACGATATTTTTTAGAAAAAATGAGTAATCCAATTGCTATTTGTGGACATATTGACTGAGGTACGTAAGTTATTGTCTAACACCTGGCTAAAATTACTGAATTTAACATATTTACTGTATACCCTGATCTGGGAGTATACAGTAGGGCCAATAAATGAAATTAACAATGGTCTTTTTTGTTCATTTGGATATTGTATTTTCTGGGAAATAGGTGGAAGGAACATTTAGACTACTTTTATCAATTATCCATTAAAAAATAAAGGAAAAAATGGCAAGACATGATTACTACCAGCCCCAATTTTGATTTTTTTTAAAGTTTTGATATTTTTGAGATTTCAAAATTTCATAAAAATTTCAATTTCTCAGTAAATAGTTGTTTGATGTTAAAAATCTTTTAACCGTTATCTATAGGACTGAAATATTTTTTTATCCTAAAGGGTTTTACTACATTTAAAGGTTTATTTTAGATATTAAGCTTTAAAATTTGAAAATGGCTGTCATTTAAAAAAGGACCGGCCAGAACTAAAATATTAAAGGAATTTGTTTACTATTAAACCAAAATTCATGACAGGTTTCATGATATAAACTTATGAGATTTTAAGCTTTTGTTTTTAAAACAGACAGACAGATAGACGGAAAATAGAGTAATTAAGACTGTATGTTCACATTATATTTTTTCCTGTTTTGACCTTTGGAATAAACTTCTGAAGTTTGGCTAACTGCATACAGGACACCTTGTATGATTGTTTTCCTTCTCATTTATTAATTACATTACTTCAATATTTATCAATTAAAGTAATGTCAATATCAACTGTACATTAGTATTTAGATCTGGTTCAATGGAAGAACAGAGTTTAAAATGTGTGACTGTTAGAAAATCTGAATAAAAATGATAAAATAAGATTTATTACATAAAATTACAGTCTGGTTAAATATTCTTTTCATTATAAATATAACACTATGATATCTTTTATTTTCAGATTACACAAGATGGAATAAGAGATGAAAAGTGAAAATTATCATATAGTTAAGATTGACATTGAAATGGTGAAGACAACAATCAAGTGAATGTTTTTATATTTTTATTTTTGAATAAAGTTAGTTTGTTGATATTTTTTTTTTTACCATACACCTAAAAAGATTTGATCTGAGTCCTCGTGCTCTTTATTGATATTTAAACACGATATTTTTTCATGTTTTGACCTTTGGAATAACCTTCTGAAGTTTGGCTAACTACATATGGGACATCTTGTTTGATTGTTTTCCTCCTTATTTATTAATTACATTACTTTAATATTTATCAATTAAAGTAATGTCTAAGTAAATTACTAATTTATAATGTCTAAGTAAACATTAAAATTTTGAAGTAAGGGACTTCGACGATCAAGGAATACTATCTTTACTTTATTGGCTTTTGTTATCCCATAATCCATTGTTCTTGGTTATGTATAACACTAACTGCATAATCAGATGGACTAGCTAACTTATGAGTGTCAGAGAGTCAGTTCAAGATTTGTTGTCAAGTTTTAGCAATACTTGTCAGTTTAGTTGCATTCCGCTAGATAATGGTGAAAGGATTATAAGAAGGGTTAAATAGTGATTGAATAAAATTACTTAGCTTTATTATAAAACCAGGGTACATCCCTGCATGCTTCACGTGCCAACTCCGTCACTCGTTACGCACGCGGATGAAGCTCTGCTTTTAGCCCCTTTGTGCAACTGGGCCTGCAGCCTCGCCAGGACACTTTGCTATAGGGCCTATTGTGGAACTTAGCCTATGGCCTCACCAAGATACCTTGTACTATAGTACTATGGCTTTTAGTAATGAGCAAATTATATAACATATACTAAGCAAGACTCTGTTATTTGACGAGTAAAATCATTAATTTTATTATCATCTAATTTCAATTTACTTTCATTACACATGTTAAGTATTAATATGTATATTTGATAACATATAGGTATATACATAAAACATATACATAAACATATGGTGGATACAATAATAATATAAACAATCAAATCATAAAACGTCAAGATTTGAAGCAATAAGTTACTGTCATATTTTATTGGAATTTTTTAGATTTCCATTAAATTATTTTTTTAATTGAAATCTATTTAATTTTTTGTACCTAAAAATTAATTAAATCCTAAAATTAGGTAATTAATCTAAAAATTGTACCTGTGTTTAGACAAAAGGTCTCAAGTAGCCACATGACAATAAACTAACTCTTTCTCTCCCATATTTTGTCAGTACCTGTGCACTCACAGTGGTACTAACCCACCAACCCATACACAGACAGTGGTACTGTCCCACCCATACACACAGTGATACTGACCCACCCATCCATACACAGACAGTGGTACTGTCCCACCCAAACACACACAGTGATACTGACCCACCCACCTATACACAGACAGTGGTATTTTTATAGAAGGTTTTTATTGCACATAAAAACGTAATAAAACCTACCTGCTGATCCATACACGGACTGTTGTACTGACCTACCCCCACCCATACACAGACTAGTACTGACCCACCCACCCAGCCATACACGAACTGTAGTACTGACCCACTTGCTCAGCCATACACGGACTGAGGTACTGACCCATCTGCCGATCCATACACGGACTGTGGTACTAACCTACCACCATCCATACACGGACTGTAGTACTGACCCACCTGCCCAGCCATACACGGACTGTGGTACTGACCCACCTGCCCAGCCATACACGGACTGTAGCACTGACCCACCTTCTCAGCCATGACACGGTGTCTTCCAGTTGAGGCCGGCGTGTGTGTCATCTTAAGACAGCTTAAAATGAAAATTTTATAATAAGTAAAGAACAACATTCATTTTAAGAGACTATTTGCATCACGCCGGCCAACGCTTTATATATACGACGTAAATAAGCAAGTTTGTAACACGATCAGCTTGTAACACATTTACGTCATTGGCTTGCTTGTTGCAGCGCACACAACTTTTGTCATTTGTGGATTTTGGCCTGTGACATGAGGATATATATTAGCTTTTCAATTATCCTTTCTGTAGTTGGTGAAATCCATGGCATCATGGTAGTTGCCAGACTTGAAATAAGAATTGTTCAAATAACCATCATCTTGTCCAACATGAATATGATAGCTTAATTTATTTTTTTTAATTGGCGTAAAGACATTTAATTACCATCCAACCATGAATGGGCAGATGAGTGTGTGTTGTATGAAGGTAAGTTTCGTCTATGTTAATTATTTTTCTTTCAGGATTATTTTTCAAAACTAGGTATTCTAGCAGACAGCATTATTTAGTTTATAAACAAGGTGTTTGTTAACTATGGTAATAATATACATTTATGGTTCCCTGGGTCAAAGTATGAATAATAATAATAATTTATCAACAAGTTTTAGTTTTCAAAATGGTGGCCTTTAAATATTATACAAAATACCAATTTAATTATAAATACACCAAGCTCATGATTGTCAAAATCCAATCTTAAATAAGGGAAAACACATTTTATCATTGTAAGTGGCTCTGGTGAACAGCGTCTTGGCTAGAGCACAGCAAACCTAACATTGATAAAATGTGCTTTCCTCCGTTATTTATGATTGTATTTTGACACAAACAAGGGCTTATTGGACTTATAATTAAATTGGTATTTTATATAATACGTAAAGGGCCTTCATTTAAAAAATTTTATATTTTTATTACGTAAAATTATTAGTCTTTATTCCAAGTTTGAGTATTTTAACCTCATTGGTTCTCAAGTTACAAACATTTCTTTAACCCCTTTAAATTTGGCCTATAGGATAAGCTAGAAATACCAGTTATTTTGAAGGTTTTTACATACCTTTAGAGAAATGGTCGGTAGGATAGTTGGTTAAGGCAGTTCGCCCGACTTAAGGGACAACTGAATTTCGCTCGAAGCGCTGACTGTACGTCTGACCGTGGTCTACTAGTACACAGATACTCTACCCCTCCCTTGGGATGGGTGGGGTAAAATTGCAGGAAGTCGTTTAAGTGCAATGGTGCGGGTGCTGTGTCTCGCTGTCCGTGTGCATAGCGATTGGATTGTAATATAACATGCGGGTAAAAGTACAACCAAAAATTGAGTATATAAAGTTGGTGAATTTTGTAAATTGTGTGATATTAAAAAGCACAAGATGCCAAACATGACATTTCTCGTCATAATAAAATAAACACAAACATAACATTAACTATTTAGAATCAAATTTACTAATTTGCAATAAAATTACATAATTTAAAATAACTGATGAGCAAGACAAGTCCTATGAGGGTCTGTTTTTAAAATTTTGAACTGTGGGGAAAATAGTTTCTCAATTCTGTATGTACCGAGAAAGCCCAAATTCGCATCTTTAAGGTGATGTATTTATAACTATAAACATAATTTTAATGAATACTTGGGAGGCATTTAATAGCTGATATAAAGTCATTGAAATAAAAAATAAATTTTTTTGACCAAACAGCCTTAAAGCCCAGCTTCATATACTAAAGGTCTCAGTCATTACAAATTTAAAAGGGATCAGCTGATAACCTACGGCTGTTAATTTGTCACTGGACTTATTAATTAATGAAACAATGACTACATTCACTCATTTCGAATTCCATATTCGCCTATATCTTGATGATCGGCATCTTAAAAATAAATAAAATAAAAAAATATAATGGCTACATCGTAGTAACAATAAATTATACCTTCTATAAAAACGATAAAATAAATTTCTAACCAACCTAAACCATGTACAAAATTACTGTGAAGTAAACTTACAGGTTTCTTTCACATGACAAGCTCCTTAAAGTAAACTTACAGGGTTTTCTAAACTATAAATGTTATCAAGGAGAAAGGCAGATGGTTGAGCTATTATATTGATGGGATGGTTTGTAAGAAATATGTTTCTAATCGAATATAAAAAGTTTCATTACAGAAAAAATTCAGTTAAAAAATTGTCTTTATTCACAGTTCAAGCAAACCCCTAAAAACCACTATTTTCAAGTACTGTTGGTATTGTCATGCTAAACATGCAAAAAATAACAGAACTTTCTTCAAAGTATAAACCGAGGACACAAAAAATAATATAAGCAATCAAATATGCAGACTAATTTCAAATACAACACAATGTATACAGCACTTAAACATGACATTTAAACTGTGACTTCTTTAACAGTTGTTGTCTATACATAGAGGAAGTAGGGATGAGGCAAAGCATGATTAAACAGAAGAGTATATGGTATCATGTAACATATTACTATGAAATCTATTATATTTAGTTACCTTGGTTATTCTACATTATTTTGTGAAAATTTGATAAAAAAAAGAAAAATTTTTAAAAATATATAACTTCCGATATATTGGAAGAGGGTTTAAATATACTAACCAACGGATAAAAAAATATTTTAAGGCTTACATTTATAGGAACCTTTTTCTTATTTTGACCCATGAAAGCATACTCTTAGTTATAGGAACGTAGTTTAGAGACACCCTGTATAGATAAACCAATTAAATTTAAAATGAATTTAAATTACATTTTTAAATAATCAATATAATTTAAAATAAGTTTTATATTTTTAATTACTTTTCGTTGTTAGATAAAATCTTATTATTTAGTATGACCATACTTAAGAATCTTCATAATAATAATACAAAACTAATTTTACAATTTTGTTACATACAAAAATAACAAATATTAATGATAGTGTAAAATTAAAAAATATGGTATATCAAAACTTATCAGTAGATAAATCCTTTCAGGATTTTCTCAATTCTACTTCCTTCCACCTCTCTCCATAAACGTTTCCTTCCATGTTATTTACAATTTTTGGCTATGTATAATTTGCCCATTAATGTTTTTGATACTGGGCTTTTTGTTGATTTTAATTAAATTTATGGAAATATTCAGAAAACTGATTCTACAAATAAACTCAATTTACCACTCATTTCAATGTGCTTTTTCTTTTTCTCAATTTTAGGCAAGCTAGGATTAAACATTGTTGGTACTGTGTTTATTTTATATCTAACATGTTATTTTATTAAGAACATATGTTTCTTATTTAAGTTTTAGACTATAATAAACCGCACCAAAGTAGTCCGATGACATTTTAGGCGTTGTTGCCATATCGTTTTTGAGAACTACCCAACCACATGTTTCATCTAAGACAAGCATGCATATGTTTAAAACTGTCAATTTTATTGGTATTTTGTTAACAAAACAACTGTATGAAACTATTTAAAGAACTCTTAAAATGGTAAAATTAATTATATTTATTAATACAGAAAGTTTTTGTACAGATTTATGTTGATGTAAATATTTTATATTTTGTAGAAAATACTATAAAAAATGTTTAACAAGTGAAATAGCTGCTTTTTATCCGTAATTACATTATAAATGCATTCCATACAACAGTTCTTAGGCCCCATACACACGGTTAGTTCGAACTGACCGTGTGTATGCAAAATCCTTTCAGTTCGGCCTGAGCTCAGCCAACTGATGGACTGATGAAAATTCGTCAGTTCTAAGGTACAGTTAGAACTGATGGCAGGGCGGACGGACCGTGTGTCCTTCAGGTCTAACTGAAAATTTGAATTGTAGGCGGGCCGAACTGAACATGGTCCTTCAGTTCGGCCGGACGACAGTTAGAAAAACGAACGCTTCCGTCTCCTTTTTCTTTGTGCCACTAAAGATACCACTGCACTGCAGAATAGTAATAGTTCTTCATTAGAAGCCATCTAGTAGCCTATACTGGGAAGACACAAGACACACTGTTGAGGCGAGTGTAGGTTCTGACCTAGCCGTGTGTGGCTTGCACTGACATCGAACTGAACAGTTAGAACTGACAGTCCGTGTGTATGGGGCTTTATGCTTAGTTATCGCTGTTAGTCAGCACTGCAGAATGCTTTTAATATTTATCTATAAGTCTAGGCGGTCACGAAAGTTGAAACTGATGTTTAAATCACATACTATAGATAACGTTTGATAGGCATGGTTTAGTACTGAAAAAATTAAATTTCCCTGGCCAGAATTATGAACCTTGTCAGTCCACAACTCTGGCGAAAATAAAAATTAATTCTAATATATTTTTAAATCACCAAAAAAGACACAGAAAGAAATTAATAATTAACATTGTTATAAAAAAAATTAACATTAATTATAAACAAAATACAATCACATATTAAAGGAAACATTAATTTAAATTGTATTAAAAGCTCCATTTAAATATAGGCCATATCATTCATCTTCGCATATTTCATTTTTAAATTCGTCGCCATCGTCATCACTGCTGTCATTTAGGTTAATGAAGATAGGTTCGATATTGACTTCCCTGGAACACTGCTGCAGAAAGTCAGCTTCTTGGAGCTCTTCTGCGTCTCTTTCACATTTGGCCCAGTCAGCATTTGATACATTATTTAAGGCGACTTCCCTCTTCACTTGAGCCCATATCAACTCTATTGGGTTGTACTGGCAATGGTAGGGGGGCAAGCGAACCACTTCATGGCCCATTTCATTGGCAACATGATCAAGATAAAAAGATTTCTTTGCTGACTTTACTTCATTTATAGATAGAAGTTCAGATTTTGTATAAGTGGGATCGTGTGGTATATTATTTGATACTAACCATTGAACAATATCGGTTTTTTTCCATTTTGATTTTGGAACCTCGTCTTTGAGCATTGAATGGTAACTTGCATTGTCCATAACAATAACACACCCCTCTTCAAGATTACACAGTAGCTGATCAACAAACCATTGCTTAAACAAAGTGCCATTCATCTCAGTGTGGTAATCACACTGCTGGAATTGTTTGCCCCCACGAAATAGAAGCTTCGCTCCTGGAATGAAGCCTCCTGCAGCAGATCCTGCGTGTGCGATTATAAGCCGACCACCTTTTCCTGTTTTTATTTTTAAACCTCCATTCATTTTAGAGTCTTGCCAATTGTAATTTTTTGTATGGTTTTGGGATATCCAGGTTTCATCTAAATATATTTTAGGCCTTGTATCATTTGCTCTTAATAAATGCATTTTCCGCAGAAAATTTGCTCTACGAGCAGCAATATCGTAACACTCCATTAAGAATTTACGGCCATCATTTGACTTTCTAAATTTAAAACCAAGTGATTTTAATATTCTGATTACAGAATCTTCAGATCCAGTGTAATTTATTTTGTGCTCTAATTCAGTTAATATTTTTCTGGATGTGGGAAACTCACCTCTGTCATAACATTCAAAAACTGTCCTCTGTACAACTTGTTTGTCAAAATCATCCAATTGCGTTTTTCTACTTTCTCGTTTGTAGCGTTTCTTAGAGTCAAACTCATATTCTTCATCGCTGCCTACTGACTCAAGTTTGTTTAATTCTTTGAATAGTTTTTTCAGATGCACCGTACGCCTTGGCTGTTAATTTCATTACTTGTAAAAAGTTTGTTTTTTCGTTCTTCAGGATTGTCTGCCAAATTTTCAAAAAATTTAAATACATTACCAATTATATTTTTGCTTTGTTTTCCTTTACGAGAGCGTACACTGAATAGAGGTTGTTGCCGTTCTAGCTATGGTTGATCAATTTTACGTTGATCCATTACTAATACAATTCCGAAAAATAAATAAATAAATTGTTATAAAACATATTCAAAGTATTAATAAATAAATATAAAGCAAATATTTAAAAACAATAACGAACATAAACATAAATTTCTTCCATTAAATATACATAACCAAAACACGTACATTTGATTAAAATAAAAAATTATGATGTTTGTTCACTGCAACAGATGTTAGACAAATCATTAATATTTTCAATGTATTTACATCTGACAACATTGCTGGGCGAGAAGTGAGGAGGGGAGCTTCACATGAAATAGCTGTCATCGGACTACTTTGGTGCGGTTTACACTAGACTAGACAATGTTGCCATAGACACAATGTAATTTAATAAGTTGTATTTCAATCTTAATGTGAAGGTTCTGAATAAATGAAGTTTTGTCTATTATAAAATCTTACATATTAATATGGTGTCAGAAATAATTGAATGGAATACCTATACCGGACCCACTAAATATTTCAGACAAAATAAATGCTTCTGAAAAGTGGAATTTATTCAAGATTCAATGGAATAATCATGTGACATTGGCTGAGGCATGCAGTGGACCAAAAGGAGCACAGCTCAGCAATAAAAAGGTACAGAAAGCTTTGTTTCTATCAGTAATAGGAAGTACAGCATTACAACTAATAACTAAGCTTTGTGGTTATGATGACACTATTGACAGTATTATTAAGAGATTAGATGAATACTTTATAGAATCAAGAAATGTAACATATGAACGTTATGTGTTCAATACTGCTAAGCAATTGCCAAATGAAACTTGCAAGATTATATAAACAGATTGCATGAAATTGTAAGCAAATGTAATTTTAATTCTTTAGCCAACTTATCTAAGCTTAAAATTGAAGAAAGCATAACTTGTGACCATCTTGTAGCGGGCTTATATGATACTAATTTAAGGAAGAAGCTTTTAGCTGTTCTCACACTCTCTAATGCTACTGAGCTATGTCTATCAGATTAACAAGCTAATACTTTAGCACAGTCCACGAGTAGCATTCCTTACACAAATGAATCAGAAGATACTATAAAAATGAAAGCTCATGAGATTATCAAATGTAAGTTTTGTGGCAGCAAGTATGATAAAGGGGCAAATTTTGTCCTGCTTTCGGAAAAACGTGTAACCAATGCAGAAGGCGAAACCATTTCTCTACAGTGTTCACAGAAGATTAAAAGCCATAGATGATTGTAATGAAATTCCAAACAGTAATACACAATATAACTATGATGGTAATATTTATGGAATACAAGATGATATTCCTAAAAAACGTCTTTTCATAAATTTTGTAGTTCCAATGAGAGGACATAATAAGCTTTTAAAGTGCCAGTTAGATAGTGGAGCGACTTACAATGTTATTGGATATGACATGTTAAAAGATCTGTTAGGTTCTAAAACCCCTCGCCTTGAGAAAACTAATACAAATCTGAGTTTTTATGTGGAGCCTCAAAAGTATCTACGGGAAAGATAAATTTACATATTATATGGGAAAATAAACGGCAAAGAATAAAATTTGAAGTTTTGGAAACCAATCAGAACCCAGTTATAGGACTGTTCAAGAGACAGTTCAAGACTGTCTCAAATTTGGATTAATATCTATTGATAATCGAGTATTTCATATGAAAAATTGTAATGAGGGCATAACGAAGATAGTTGATGCTATTCCTAGCATAGGTGAGGATTTAGGATGCTTCAGGGGTTCCTACGATTTTCAACGAAATGCATCAGTACAACCTACCGTAGTTTCACCAAGAAGATACCCATTGGTTTTGCATGACCAAATTAAGGCAGAAATTGAAAGACTAGGCAACTAGGCGTTGTTAAAAAGGTTACAGATCCTTCAAACTGGGTTAGTGCTATGGTAGTTGTAAGAAAACCAGCTAAATTAAGAATTTTCATTGATCCACACCAGCTAAATAAGGCCATTCAACGCTCATATTATCAAATTCCAACCATAGAAGAATTAACTCCACGCTTAAAAAGAGCTAAAGTATTAAGTATACAGGACTTGAAAGATGGGTTTTGGCATATAAAATTAACAAAGAAAGCTAGTGAACTTACAACCTTTTGGACACCATTTGGAAGGTACCGTTGGGTAAGACTACCATTTGGTGGTTAAGATCTGCTCCAGAAGTATTTCAAAGGAGAATCCACGAAGAATTACAAGGATTAGAAGGGATAATCGTGATTGCAGACGATGTAGTGTTTGTTTTGGAAATGGTGAAAATGAAGAGGATGCACTTCTAGATCACAATAAAAACTTAAAAGCTTTGTTTGAGCGAGCTCAGAAAAGAAATATCAAATTTATCTAAAAAATGTAATATTGTTCGAAACAAGTGAAATATATAGGGCATGTAATTAGTAATGAAGGGCTAAAACCTGATCCTAATAATATTCTAGCTATAAAGAATATGGAGGAGCCAACAAATAAAGAAGAACTGCAGCGTTTCCTCAGATTTAAAACATATTTCAGTAAATTCTTGCCGGAATCGTCCAATGTAGCAGCACCTTTGAGATCGTTATTGAAAAGTAAATCAATATGGACCTGGCAAGAATTACACTCAAGTTCATTTAGATGATTAGTGAATCTAGTTACATCAGCTCCTACCCTTCAATACTATAATCAAGAGGAATCAGTAGCACTTCAATGCGACGCCAGTCAGTTTGGATTCGGCGCTTCTTTGATGCAAGATGAAAAGCCTGTCGCTTATGTATCAAGAACTCTAAATAAAACAGAGTCAGTTTATGCCCAAATAGAGAAGGAGTGTTTGGCTGTTCTATTTGCGTTTGAAAGGTTTGAACAATACCTCTTTGGGAAATACGATATAACAGTTGAAACAGACCACAAGCCTCTAGAGACTATTTTTTTAAAATCGTTGGTCAGTGCTCCTAAAAAACTCCAACGTATGCTCCTTGGATTGCAACATTTCTCATTTAATGTTGTCAATAGACCTGGAAGAACTATGCTTGTTGCAGATTTATTATCTAGAACTCCTGTTTCTCAAGCTCATGAAAGTTATAGTGGAAATGAGATTATGTTTGGAATGACAAAAGAAGAACTATGTCATGACAATGAGCAATTTAAATGCTTGGAACATTTAAATTTAACTGATGAGAGTTTGACTCAAAATAAAACAAAACACAAATAAAGATCCTGAATTCTGACGATTAGGTGAGGTTATTTAACGTGGATGGCCTGAAAGAAGATCTCAACTCCCGAGGGAGCTTCAGACATCTTGGCTTTATCATGATAAGCTTGGTTATGAAGATGGAATAATTTTAAAGGGTGAGCGTATAGCTGTACATTTCGCAATGAGCTGATTTGGAGAGTACATTCTGCTCATTAGAGACCTGCATAAGAAGAGCTAAAGATGTATTTTCTGGCCAAATATGACAAATGATATTAGGAAGGAAATTGAAACTTGTAAAATGTGCAAAAGGTTTTCTCCTGCACAGCAAAAGGAACCTTTATTATTGCAGGGGAAACACCATCTAGAACACTGTAATGAATAGCTGTTGACTTCCTTCAAGACTTGTTCACTATTTAATAGTAAGTGACTATTACTCGTCATTTTTTGAAGTCATGAAGACAGCTAATTGCACAGCAGCAACACTTGTGAATTTTTGTAAGCAACTTTTTGGCTTTTTGATGAACTTGTGGCTGATAGTGGTACTCCTCTCATCAGTCAAGTCTTTAAAGAATTTGCTCGAGAGTGGAAGTTCTAGTCTTTTCATCTCCGTATCACCATCAAGCAAATGAGAAAGCCGAATCAGCCCTGAAGATTTTCAAAACGCTCTTGAAAAAAGTAAGAGAAGACGGTCTTGACTTCCAGCAAGCGTTACTTGAGTTGTGAATATGCCATTGCAGGGTATTGGTTACAGTCCAGCTCAGTTGATGTTCTGCAGAAGAACCAAAAGTTGTCTACCTATAAACCCAGACCAGCTGCAGCTTAATAACTAAACGCATTGTCCAGAGATGGGATGAAAAAAAAGTTAGCCTATAAATGGTCATATGACATAGGAAGCAAAGAGTTGGTCCCGGTTAGGATTGATCAAGTTATGTGGATAAGAAGAAGACCTCAAGAAAAAAATGATCCGTGGGTAAAAGGAGAGGTTGTTAAAACAGTTGGTTTTCGGACGTATACAATTGAGGTGAATGGAAGCCTATATACAAGAAACAGAAGGTTCATAAGATCTTAAAAAAAGTTTAAAAAAGGAAGATATTGGTACTGTGTTTATTTTATATTTAACATCCTATTTTATTAAGAACATATGTTTCTTATTTATGTTTTGGACTAGACAATGTTGCCATAGACACAATTTTATAAGTTGTATTTCAATCTTAATGTGAAGGTTCTGAATAAATGAAGTTTTGTCTATTATAAAATCTTACATATTAACAAACATTAAAGCTGATATATTAATCAAATAATACATCTTTACTTACCTCTTTCCATTCTCCTCTTTCCAGTAATAAGATAGATAACACTAGTCATGGTAAAATATTTTAACTATGGTTAGAACAATTTTAATTATGTTGGTGAAACTGGCAATTACTTAATCATTTAAACCATTAAGAATACTTTAATAAACACAATAGACGATTTGTAGTGGGATCATTGTTGTAATGAGATCTATGCTTCTAACAGTGACTGTACTAATATATGAGAGCGTGGCGGGGGACAGAATCTGTCACGCATGCACTCTTGGCAGGCCATTAACCGTGGGTCATATACTACTAGTGTGTCATCATTTAAAATATTAAGCCATCATAGGTAGATCAGAAACTTCTAATCAGTCACTGTGTAAGGGACCTTTGCTTATTAAAGTACTGTACTAAAGAATGGTCACATACAATTTATTGATTTCAATTAAATAACAAAAATATAGAAAAATCATAATGCATAACAGCTTAATATTTAATTCAGCTAAGGCTAACAACAAATAATAACAAAGGTCTCCTTAACAAAAGCATTTTATTAAAAATAAAATTTATAAATAAAACATTTTAAAAATATATATTTGAGTGTATATATTAACAAGCATATAAATTGCAGGCAACATGAATAATTTACAACATATTATATTAATTAATAATCCTTAGCATTTTAACAACATACATGTAAAGAATACATTCATTCTTGGCAGGTGGGCACAGTTATTACTTTTAAACACCATTTCTTTTAAAATAAAATTCCAGCCTTAAAGCTACTGCTAAAAACGTGAGTTCAATATGTTCAATTTAAATTGACATTAAGAGTTTATCAAATCCATTGTAGGTTCAAGTGTCGACACATTTTTTGATAGCACCACACATTTTATTGTGTTTTTTAGATATGTAAAAATGTATTTAAAAAAAATCATCAATCACCTCTATTAAAATAAATTTACATCATACCTATGAAACTAAAAAGTTATGAAATATATTACACAGAACAATCACATTAGTGCATTTTAGATTCTAAACTCTTTGTAATTACAGTAGTCTCATTTTAATTGACCTTTGCTTAATTCTACATTATTTTATACCTTGTTACTGAAAAAAAAAAAACATTTTTCTGTAAGAGAAGTGTAAGTTTTTAGCTAAGTGCATACTACTTTTGCCACTGGCTTCACTTTAACTTTGTTTTCATGACAATATACTAGGCAATATAGTACGAGTATACACATCAGACATCAAGACTAACTTCTAAGAAATCAAGATTTCCTACAGAAATTGTTCGGTGTTTATTAAATTTAAACCCACACAATATTAAAAATAAATATACATTGTGCATAAGAACAGGCTAGTTTATCTCTATGGAGCAATTATGGGGATAAGAGAGTACTAAGTCATGGTTTGTTTGTTTTACATAAAATAAGCACAGCGTATTAATTTGATTTAAACTTTGCTTTAAATGTAATTGGTTTTTTTCATCATATCAGTCTATTATCTGGTGGGCGATTACTAAACAAGTCTGTTTAAGGCAGAAAACTAGACTACTGTACAAACAATGTTGAGTCACTAATAATTGACAAATACAGTGTTTTTTTCATGATTTAAATAATATATAAATTTTTATAATTATTACAATGTTGAAACAAATAAAAAATTATATTAATTTTGACTTATTTAATAAATAATTCTATAATGTGTTGCTGGTAATTATATTTTATAATACAGAAGTTAATAGGGCATTGAACTCATCTCATTTCAAGTCTAATTACAAATAAAATAATTGTTTTCAGCATAATACTTTAAATATGTCTTTCTCACAGATCCATAACAATTATTATTTATAAAATCCACTCTTAATTCACAAGTTTGATTTTGCTTTAGATTTGAAGGAAGCACACGCTGCTTATATAATGTATAAACTTAGGATAAAATAGTTTAATAAAATATAAATCATAATGCGACATTAACATTTTAAAATGCATACTTAAAATTAATGCTGAAGGAATTATCTACTGGTTTTAGGTGTTCCTATTTGATAAAATACAGTCTTTTATAGAAAAATAATACTTTCTGAGTATTATAAAAATAATTTACTAACAGAAATGCTTAAATTATGGGGTTATAATTTTTAAATGATATAAATAATACTTATGTGTACAATCTCTTGTAATAATTGTCTCACTAGAAGGTACAGTTGAAGACAGGATATTAATTATCTAGCCAATATACTTGACAAAGCAGTAGAACTACTCTAGTTACATAGGACAAGTTTTAATTATTCTGCATAAAGACAGCTTAAGTGGAATTACAATTATAGTTACAAAATGTAACCATATTCCTTCCTATGTTAAAGTAGGAAGTCGTCAGTTGGCCGATATTGCATAGATTACATTAAATATGCCAAATTAATTATAAAAAAAAAAAGAATACGCTCAACCATTAATTATCTTGATGTACAGTGTATAGTTGACAGTTGTGCAGTATTTCACATGTCTTGTGTTTTCAAAATAAACTTAACTATTATGTACTCGAAGGGATGTGATAAATGAATAGATACCCCTAGGACTTGCAACCTTACCATTAATAAGCATGAAGAAAACTTGTAAAAATATGATCAAAGATTGGGAAGATCTAGCATTAAGAGATGAGGGCCAACAACACCTTTTTGTAGTCTCCTGAAGTATCACCCTGCAAACAAATACATTTTTATATTGTTTGCTACCTAAAAATGTATTCATCATTGTACATAATAGGAAATAAAATAATGGCTGCAAATATTTTGACTAAAAATAAAATTGGTTTTAATTCTAAACAATCTTTTATGTTTAACAAAAATAAAGAATGATGTTACAATTAATTTGTCGGTTCCATTTTTTTTTTTTTTTTTTTCGGTTCTGGTTCCAGTTCGATTCTCAGTTCTGAGTATTTTTTAAGAAAGTCTTAGAAAATTTTTCCAATACCTTTACACCAGTGAATCAACAAATTAAGTGGAATCAGTCAGTAAAAACAGTGCATAGTATTTTGGCAATTTCTTCAATATGAAGAATAATAAACTCTAAAATCTATAAAATGACATGCAATATTTCTAGTAACTAGAGAATTGGTAACATTTTATTTATTCTCAAGGTATGATTATTTACATTTTTTGCACAAAGAAAGTATTTCCTTAAAATTTAAAAAGTATACAATTTGAGCATTATATTTCAATTTGAAAATTTTATTTTTCAATCCAATTCCCTAGGTTGTCTATGCATTGTTTATTTCATTACAAGTCTAAATAAATTAACTTTAATAACTAAGTTCATCATAAAAAACCTTTCATAATGCACTTTTTTTTCATGTGCAATGCATTTTTCATAATGCACAATAAAACTAGAAGCACAATTAATTTCAGAATGTTAGATGAGTTGTAAATAGAATCAGAATGTTAGATGAGTTGTAAATAGAATGGAATGTTTCCATAGTGTTTTTTATCAGGCAGGAAGTGATAAGAAAGGTTCAATAAACAAGAGTGGGATAAACAAGGGTAGAGCAGAGGGACTGGACTCTGGAACAAAAACTGAATGGCTTTAATTCACTGCCTTTGCATGTGAATTCCTGTTCATTAATGTCATCTGTTTCTTTTCACGAGCTGATAAGGAGGTGGCCAGACTCCAGACTATGGGCGAATACTTTCTGACTTTTATATATATATATATATATATATATATATATATATATTGTTTATCTTGTGGCCAAATCACGTACTGATAAGAAAGTGACCTTCTAAGAGTAGGTATTTTCTGATAAAGATATATTGTTCATCTCTGTCTGGATGACATTTGATTGTTCTATTTATCACCACTTTTCACACCTGAAACATTTCTGATATGAAGGCTATCTCCACATTTACATTTTTCTAGAACCAACCACAGAACCGAGATTTTCCCATCTTCCGGTTATTTTGTCAATAACCGATAGAACGACACATCCCTAGTTACAATAAAGTCCCGATTTACCTAGCTTGTCGGGAGATCTAAAATATTAAAGCCTAACATTTTAGGTTTTAACACTGTCGGCACTAGTGGCGCAGTGCTGTAACCCAGCTACTT